>CM026423.1:5012816-5086243 GCA_014871385.1 Ceratodon purpureus
CTGCTGAATGCTCCCAAGCTGCAAGTGATGATATTACGAGACAATGCTATTCAGGCCATTCCTGTTGGGTTTTTTTGTGGCAACTTTAGGAACTTGAGAGTATTAGATCCGAGTGACACCAAAATTTCAAGCCTACCTATAAGTGTTAAGAACCTCAAGCAGCTGGTGGTCCTCAACCTTTGTAGATCATGTGTGAGAAACTGTCATCCAGTTTTGTGAAGGCCATGACCAACCTACAGATGCTTAATGTGGGCCAGTGTAGTTTGGAGTATCTCCCAAGCTCCATCGCTTTGCTGAGCAAGCTACAATGTATGCTTACAGTCACTGGCAATGATATGTGGAAAGAGGGAGGGTGGTTGAGGAATTCGTTGCACACTAGAGCATCTTTGACGGACCTCATGAAGCTGGTTTTGTTGAGATAAGTAGCCAGTCCCAAGAGGTTTTGCCAAATGGCATGTTTAAGGCACTGAAGCATCTTGAAAGTCTAACCAGCCTGCCCAACGCGTTCGGAATGTCTTGAAGAATCTCCCATACCTTGAAATCTCCATAGGTGTGAGGGCTTGGTGCTCGCCAGAGGGCCTCGTTGGCCTCCCAAAGCTCAAGAAGCTGGTCCTTTCCTACTGTAGCAGACTTGAGTGCTTGCCAGGTACGTTCTTTCAGCAGGCCAGGTGCATTTCCAGCCTTGAAGGAACTCCAAATGAGCTATGGCCTAGTAGCAGAGTAAGCTTTCCAGACTTACAGCCTGGAGCAATGCCACGACTTGAGCACCTTCATTTGCACGGGTGGGAACAGCTGGTGGATTTCCCTAAGTCTATCGCCAACCTGATCATGTTACTCTACCTGGATCTAAGTGCGTGCAGAAGCTTGAGAAGCTTGGAACATGACGGGGTTTGTTCAAAGCCTTGCTAATCTTGAGGAATTGAATTTGTCTGAATCGGAGAAGATATTGACGTTGCCTGGTGGCCTGGAAGCATTACCTAAATTGCGGAGAATATTTATGTCAGAAACGAAGATAACATTCTCTCAGGAAGCGCCACACTTGGTGAGAAGATGATAATGGCGAGTTCATGGGCTGGAATAGTAATCGAACCTCAGAGTATGAGCATTAGATACCGGAGCTACTTCTTTGAAAGAGTCGGCGAGCTGTCAGAGGGAATTTTGAGTGGGCGTTCGGGTTTTTGGGATTTCACCTTCACATTGTCTCCAGTCTTGTACGCCGTACCTCTGCATCTGCCATCACAAACCTCTGCAAACAGGGTAGAACCACAAAATATGTGTTCAAGCATTTGAGAACGGGATTTTGAAGACCTGTTCAGGGCTTTTGGTGCTTCACGTCTTACTTCTTCAAGCCGATAAGTAACAGATGTGTGAAGCTCCTCCGAGTCTTTAATCACACTTAGCCTCTTCGAATCTCTAGTACAAATAGGCTCACCGACACAGATGTACGTGATATTGACACTGCTACCAACAATTCAGTAATGTCATTTGTCATTTCTCTAGGATAATGTCTTTGATGATTGCTGAGTAGATTTGAGGACCTCGGGAGCTCACTATGTCGGATGCAGTGATATCAAGCTAAAGCTACAGAATGTGCATACGCTGGGATCGCAGCCTGCTCTTGCATAAAATCACGTGCAATTCGGATTGAATTGAAAGTTAAGAACAGAGTATAATCCGGTGGACAGTCAAGAATGTAGTGCGCAATGAACATACTACCATTTATTATCAGATGAAGAATACAATATCAAATCAATTTGTGCTATACACACTCTCTGATCAATCTAGCGCCCTTCCTATGCCTTCAGCTTCTCTACCTACGCCAGCAACCGGACAACTACAAAAGATAAAAGACGTTGAACTGCAAACCAGGGCTTACAACTCCCGAGAGAGAGACAAGTTACCAAAAGTTCATCCAAAGTACGTTACCAAAAGTTCATCCAAAGTACGAATGATTCCGTTCATCCAACACTCCCACTAATCATGAGTAAACTACAACTTCAAAAGAAAACTATAACAGAGAATACAATCTAAAAACTAATGTGCAAAACAATGTGATTGGAACCATTCCCATGAAGGTTCTAAGTCGGTTGAAAGACTCTCAAGGGATTCCTTTTGTAAGAATGTAAGTGATCTGATTCTTGGTGTGAAGATATTCCACTTTCACTATCTTGTCATCGATCTTCATTTTAATCCACAGAAAACGAATATTGACGTGTTTGGTAGCAGCATGTTCTCCAGGATTCTTTATCATCTTGATTGAAGGCTGGTTGTTGTCACAGAAAATTAATGTTGGTTCCTCTTATACTACATTGATACTGTTCAGAAAGTTTCGTAACCAGGCTGCTTCACTACATGTCTCATTTGTAGCGATCGATTCGGCTTTAGTAGTAGATTGAGCAATGCATGGCTGTCGTTTTGAACTCCAAATAATTTAGAGATTTAGAGATTCCTTGAGCATTGCACACCTTGCCGCGCGGATTGCGTGTGACTACTGGCTCGGAGGCTCTTGTCCTCAGGGTTTGGTGCTTGAGGTGAGGCACAGTTGTTTTAGATCTCAGATTGTTTCATTGAAGGAATTGAGGTTTTAGGTTGCAAATTTAAGCACTGCGAAATAGAATGATCAAACTTTTGCATATTATTGTTAGCAGAGAAAAGAGGATTTCAATACACCAAAGAATGTGTCGTTTAGATAATATAAAGTTGTAAGGATTCAAATTTTCACTGGTAGACGAGTTCTAATATGAGTTCTGATGTTTAGGTTCACTTATTGTGTAAGATATTATGGCTTCGTAATTAGGGACGTGTCACAATTATGTCACAATTAGGTACCTCTGCCTGGTGCCGGCAAAATTCGCAGATGTACAAGAGGCGGTGTTCAGGGATCTCAATTTATGCTATCCGTGATTCGTCTAAGATTCATTCCAATGCTAATCAGATGGCGTTTTTATGTTCTTTTGAGGATTGTTCTATTTTTGCAACATTTGGAAGCACACCTTGTTTTGATGATCGGGTCTGTGTATTTTTTGCAGATACGTGGTTTTGTCCTACCTACAGGACAATTGGTTCGAATTCTTCGAGATTCAGATCTCGTCAGGTCTAGAATCTGTACTGATTTCCATATTTATGTTGGTTTCCATGTTTGCACGGGTAACAGAGTCACTACTGAGAATGTCACTGACCGTGTCGTTGACTGTAGGAGGTCCGTGCATTTCATTAAGAAGTTGTTTCTCAATTTCTTCTCCGATCGTAGTAAAGTTAGGATTTTTAATTCATGTATTACGCTTATACTCTTACCAACAATAAAAATTAAGACACGGGAGTTTTTACTACAGTTTTTCAGTGTATGATCATGTGGTAAGTGTATTTGAACGCTGTTTGATGGTGATTTACTAAATTGAGCTTGACTAACTGAATGAAGCTTTGACTATGCGCAGGGTGTGGCGGAAACACGAAAGGGTCTCGAGAGTGCAGTCAAGGGAACTGATCACGAACAGTCTTTTCTTAGACTATGAAGAAATTGACCATGCATACCGTATTGGCCATGGGGGACTTCCGGCAATCGATGAATTCGGAAAGGAGCCTGGCGGTTATCAGGGTGAGCTCTCAAATGGAGATGCCGAGTTCTCATTGAGTTTTGGACAGAAACACGAGAAATAAGCACTTGCAGACCGTGGAAGTAGCCAGATTGTGTCTCTGTGAGTTGAGTGTGCTTGAAGGCTTCCTAAGATCAGAACACATTGACAGAGGCGTTTCTGCAAAACCCAAGAAGAAAAAGAAGAAAAAGAACAGAGAATTGTTGAACAGGCTGGGCCAAATGTGAACTGTGCAGGTACGAGTCTAGCAAATGAGGCAAATGAACAGGAAGCAACGTCTGGCAAACGAAGGTGCTGCTCTCTAGTTGGTGCTGCCCGAGGTAGGACCACTTGATTAACATTTCAGCTGTAGATACAAAGGGGCTCAGGCTAGGCTAATAACATGCAGGGCGTGACTTTAATGTGTCAACCCAGATTATGTGCAATATTCTAAACTCAGTCAAACATTCTATAATATGAACTTTATAACAGGTTACTTGCTTGCTTCTGCTCAGAAAAGTCATACCTGTGAAAGAGACAGCAAAGCCAGAGAATCCTGCAGAAATTGAACCAGCGCCACTAAAGTTTCAACTCATTTGGAATTGAACAAAAAAATAGTTAGTGGAAAGAACTAGATAATGATTCAAAATACTCAATAATTAACAACTTCTTTATGGAGTTGAAAAAATGCCAAACCAATGGACCCATTGTTGCAATATAATATGTACATCTACTGTTATATGTTTTTCTCAAAAAACATTGAAAACTCAATGAAATAAAGGACTATAAAGTTTATTTATAAATATATATTTCATAACTACTAACAAACTTCCTTCAACTAAAACTCATAACATTTAATTCATTGATCCAAGTAGTCTAATGATTCAAATCTTTCCACATAGAAATAAATCTAAATAATCAATCACACTTTTTTCTTTTTAGTTTTTTTTTAAAGATGTCTAAAGTGCAATGGAATCAAAATTTATGGTTCAAAATATGTTGTACTAGGGCTAGATGAAATGACATGTGTTGAATAATTTCACGTCAACCTAGACTCCTATGACCCTCACCCCAAAACATGAATTACTCCATATTGAATTGCCCTTGCATGCAAATGATCTCAAATCAATTAAAAATACATTATAATTCAAATGTACACATCTTTTTCATATTTTTTCTGTTATTGATGTATGTTGGTATTTCAGAGAATTTAAGAGTGGCACTTCAGCATGGAAATACATTTAAAGATCTTTAAAGTTTCACATGCAAGTAAAATATTAAAATTAATTATTCATTGTAGTTTGAATATCTGAATAGAACAAAGTCAAAGAATTTGGAACACTGTTTCTGTTAAAAGTGCTCGTGCCATGTAAAAAGTGCTCATGGTTCAAAATTGTGATAATGATATTTTGGAAGGATTGGCGGACGCCAACCCCCTCAAATCCAAAATCCATTGTTTCTTAGTTGGAGGGACTAGCAATTATAGCTTCTATTTCCTTCTAAAACTACAATTGAAGTGAAATGTTCTTTAATTGATGAGTATGTGAAAAAGCCAAGTGCTCATGGCATGAGCACTTTTAACGGAAGTAATGTTTTGGATTGTGGTCGTATGAAAAGAGACCCTCACAACTTTCAAATATGTGGAATAGCTATAATTCATGAGAACCTTGAATTCTTAATCTTCTTTTAATGTGTTTCAAACGTGACAAGAAAATAAAGTATTTATTTGATGTATTTTGAGGAATTAAATTGACAAAGCTGTAGATTTCGAGTTTAACATTTTCATGAATTCTAAGTAGGTAAAATATTTTTAACTTACTGGGTTTTTTTTTTCCAGCCTTTTCTCTATAAATTTTATTATTTTTAGAGGTTAGGTCCATTATAGTACACATAATGATCAAATGTATTTTTAATGCATATTCTAGACTATACAAAAAAAAGATTTTTTTTTCAAATCACAATTAGAGTCTCCAATGTATTGTTATCCAACCAAATTGAAATAATAAATTTAAGTGTTTTTTCCATTGTAGACCAAATAAATTGATGCAATAGATGGGATTAAGCTATTAAGAGGAATACGGATTGAACTGGCGTGCCAAGTTTTTAATTAGGTAATTGTTGTAAATGTTTATTACTTCTTGGTAATATTGCGCAATATTATCTTATTCAAATGGGAAAAATCTAAAGAGCAATGATTTTGTTGTATTGAAAAGAGACCAAGTCATCAAAGTGATAAAATTTACATCTACGTGTATCAAAAAAATGAATCGTGCACCTCCTAAAGCTTTTTGGGCATCATGCTTTTTGTTGGAAACATGTTTAATTTGTGCAAATTATGTATGAATATAAAGCCAAAATTTAGGAATAATTTAAAATTAAGGCTCATACTAGATTGCAAAAGAAAATAATGTAAAAGATATTACCAGAGAATCCAAAGAACAAATCACTTGTCTACTTCAGTTGTGAAGGCATGTGAGGTAAACTAGCCCATTGTGGTCAAAATAAGGAGTTTGACAATATGAGGTTACTAAAATTTTTCAATTTTTTTCCCATAGTAATACAACTGTGAAAAACAGTGAGAGCAATTGAAATTATGTTTTCTTGACAAAATATGAATTTGCTATGAATTTTTGAAGTATTTAATGAATCCTTGCCCATGAGAGTCTGTGGACTACCTTAGAACCAACAAAATCTGAATCCATCATGATCAAAATTGGAAGTTTCTAATGAAGTCACTAACTACTTCATTACCGTCATGAAAGGCATGCATTGAAGCCAAAATCTGAAAAAACTGAAGAAACCAAGATGGGATCATAGGATAAGTGTCCACTATGGGTCATTTGACCACAATGGGCGCGATTACCTTAATGTGTACTATCCTACTCTGTTTTAGACAAGTCCTATTTTTAACTTCACAAACGTGGACTAGAATAGTATGAATAACAATAGAATAGAATGAAAAAACGATAGTTGCTAATAATCTACAATATGAATATGGAAATGTATGACCCAACAAGTTCTAGTTGTTAGAAGTACACATGATTGTTGATGGTACCGTACAATATTGCCTTACATAATTTAAAAATTAAAAATCAAATCATGCCATAACTGTTTTTTAAGCGCCAAAGTTATGAATGCAGTAAGGTTTATACGTAAGTGCATATTAATAATAGGTCGAGCAATTTCGGAATCTTTTTGGTCATCTCATTTCCTTGAAAAAAAGAATTTTTCTAGTACAAATTATGCATTAATGTAGACCTCAACTTTGTGACTAATTTACAATGCTCTCCCTAGATTTCAAAGAAAAAGAGTAATAAACCGAAATCATTATAGGGTCTGACAAAAAAAATAAAGCTCTCCTAGTACGCCCCCACTAGTACGCCCCCACATCTTGCTATCCCCTTCAATGCGCTACAAGGAAGCTCTAAAAAAACCTTGGCAAACTAAGGAGGTTACAAACTGCAGCAATCTGAACACAGACATCGAGAACCGCACTACACCCTACGCACTAAATCACAGAACCAAACAACAGGCTAAACTTTCTAAAGGGACATGATAAACACCAAACACCGCTAAATGATGGATATGCAATCGTATTTGTTTGGTCATACTAACAACCGTGCTTCAAATCCATCGCAGACATCAGTCTACGCTTTCAGAACAAATTACACGTAATCATTCCAAAGCATATTTGCAGGGTCGTAAGAACCCTGTAGAGAATTCAAGCTTTCGAACAGCTTGCAAAATTAACTGCTAACCTAACCAGCAATTACGAGGACGAGGTCAAGTTGAAATCATCAATATCACAGAATAAGTCACATCACAATACGGCATTAGGTGCCCATTTAGATTTTGGATTCTCTAGTTGTGACCCTAAACGCTGATGATGTGCCACCAACGGCGTTGATCCAGTTCACCATTCGCACCTGTGAGTACAGGTCTGCACAAACATCAGCTGCAAGTAATTACGCAAGTCCAGAAATGCTAAGAGCTGAATTAAAATGTCTCAGTCAGCAGAAAGAAAATAGCCTGCCAAACCTCAATGAGTTCGTAAGAATTATGGATGTTCATGGTGCACAACTTGGTCACCCTCATAAAAGGATTACTAGAGATCACTTGCAGTCAAGTTTGAACGATGAAATTGTACCCACTGTCCGCTATGCCTCCAGTTCGCTCAAACAAATGGGGAGCTTCTTCCAACTGCGACAAGGTCGCAGCAGTAATACGTTGGCGGGATAATTGTTCATGCTCCCATGCTACCTGCATTAATCCACCCAACATGCTAAGAGCACAAACATTCACACCTTATTCTCAGACAAGCTGCAACCCTGCAATACGTACACACCTCACCATGGTGAGGCTAAATTGCACACACCCATCATATCAAAACCCCAAAGAACTGCACACTTGAATAGTATCAGCTCAATTCTGAGATAAAAATCCAGAATTTAAAATCCAGAACATAAATAAGAAGATGATACATACTCGCGAGTTGGATTCTGGTGCTCGAGTTCCACAGTCAAACCCAAACCTTTAGCCACATTTTGAATCTCCTGCAAGATGACATCCGTCAAACACTTCAGAACAGAAAATCAGTCAAGGACAAGGAAGTGAAGCGACGCCTCATTCAGAATATCAGAAAATCATTCGTCCTTACGATGATGCATTTTCACACTATGCAAAAGGTCAAGAGATTGATGTTCTCGACTGTGAAAACTAGTCCTGGGTGCCCTCGATCACGATCATTCAAGGATGATGAAAGAGAACATACAGGAAGTATTTGATAGATGTGTTTTCAGGAGGTTCGGACACATGCAACCACATCCGATTACTTCAGGAACCAAGAGATTCAAACGTAGAGCATACTCCATGCTTTCTCTCAACCATATCCATGCTTTCCCTCAACTACTGATCGAAGTTTCGAAGTCACTGCATAACACCCATACAAATCAGATAAAATTGCACCAAGGTAAATTTCAAGGATAAAAGAGTCACATATAGAAAAGAGTCACACAAAGGAATTGATATGCATGCAAGGACCAATTACTCTGAGAATTAAGTACAGATCACCAGATGAATAAAACGGAAGACTCACATTGTGTGTACCATTGTAGTTATAAGGGCCCCCAGATGTCAAACCCAAGAGCAAGTTATAGGATCCTCTCGTGTTAGGGTTGGTATACGACCGTGAAAACAACCGAAAAGATCCAACAACATGACAACTCCGCTTCCTCTGTTGCCTGCAACCACCAACCAAAATCACTAGTACCGTTTAACCCTAAGCCCACCGCAATAGCCCTCCAAATAGCTAAAACAGAGACTAATCCCCGCTTAAGCACTGTCCATACAACGTTCTCAAAACCAACACATGACTTACAGGAGCTGCTCCAAAAGTGTCGTAGGATGCCACTTGGCAATGGTCGGCAGCATTGGATTATCACCGTCAGCTCACAACCCTGGTAACCATCCCTGCACGCCCAACGTAATCATAGGAAGCTTTTTTCGTGTCTTCCGTGTCTCTCACGGAAGAAATGCAGATGTTCCTCCCTGAAGAGTGAGCACTCGGACTTTATTTCATCATAGCTGCCCATCTTCAATGAGTTCTCTGCCCGAACGAGAGGTTTACTGTATGTGGTGAGTCTAGCCCGGCCCAGCCCCGTTGCGCCTCGTAAGACCCGACCCAGGCCCTGCGATCCACAGCTGGCTTCCTCCAGCTCACTCAAATGTTTGTTTGCAGTGTATTATGGTCATTGACATTATAGCACTTTTCAGAGAATTCAAAAATAAGGCACATTCTTTTTCATCCTCGAACTCTTTGAATTTGTTCCTTTTTTGAAGTGGCAATAATCTCATGTTGGTCTGAAAATTTATTAATCCATGACTAATTGAATAAAAAGGCGTGATTTAGTTCCCTTAAACGTCAGAGATGACTTTTGGCATCCGATAATTGATAAAAAATCCTACCAAAAATACAAAAGTGCAACTATTCATCCTTGAAGTTTTGTTGTGAAAAGGAAGGTCTTTTTATAATAGTTCGACTTCCAAGGAGTGCTTCTACAATTTTGTAAGTGAATGATCCACACAGTGACCAAAGGGCCATGGTCACCAATACATCCTTTAAGGGTTAATAAAAAAAACTCTCTAAAAAGTAGAGTTTTTGAGTAGAACTTTGAATTCAATGCAACCACATATATTTTATGAGGAAGTGGTTTTTTGCAAAATGATTTTTCTTTTTTAATTACTTCAAACAATGAAGAGTGCTACATTTGTAAAATGACCATTTAATACATGGAGTCTTCTGAAGGTAGATAAGTTCGATGAATCTTTTTTTTTTATAAATTTTGTATGAAGTCAAATGGAATTGACATCTAACCCAAAATCGTTCCATATTTTTTGAACCTCAATTGAATTAGTTTTGAATTGTGATGGGAACCTCTGCACACAATATTTGATAGAAATATCATAATCATTCATTTCCAAAATATGGTTTTCATGCCAAAATTAGAATTTGAAAAGGTAAGATTGGCATGGGCATCTAGAATTAACAAATACAATAAAATTGATTTACATTCAATCATTTATCATTGAATTCATTCAAGTTTTCAAATAAAAAATTTCCATACTTTTTCAAAATAAAATAAAAAACATAGAGTTAAAAAAGAGATAAAAAGAGATGCTTCTTCAAATCGTGTGTGATTATTTTCAAACCCCTACACTAATAAGACTACAATTAAATTTTTCTTCAAATTCTTGAAATCCTCATGAATATAAATGACAATCATTATGGGGCTACAATTTGTTTCGATATCAAGAGAAAAGAGTAGGTTCACATTAGGAAAAAATTTAGCCCTTCAAAGGGCCGCTAGTTTGGAAGGGGTCCCGGGGTAGTTTGGTGCATTTAGAGAGCAAATTGCAGTTTTTTATTATTTCTATTTGTGCCACATCAGCGCCTCTTCAGTGCCACATAAGCGCCATGTCAGACTGCCGAATATTTTCATATTTTTTAATTAAAAAATATATTTTTTTGAAAAATAATTCAGTTGACAACCAAATTAATAAATAATTTAGTTCACAACCAAACAATTCAGATTCTATACATATGAAACCCCCCACAATATGCATAAAGAATTGAAACACGTATGCAATCAGTCTTCAATTATCTCTTCAAAAATATATTTATATAAATCATTTTCAATTTTACTATAATAACTTAAATATGAATGTACTACATTGTAAATTTTATCTTACAATTGACATGTGTTTTCTAGTACTGAATATGTCCTACAGTGTGTGTTTTAATTAAAAACAATAGTATTTCTACCAATATACTTATAGTAGAAATTACAGATTTTCACTTCATACTAAGTATACTTCTATACATATAATAAACCATTTTACAATTGAGTCATTCCAAAAAAAAATGACAAAAATTGAATAAATTTTTTTTAAAAAGTAACTATAAAATCTACATTACATGCGGCATGCTACAATCCTAAAAAATGTGAAGAGCATGTTTTTTTTAGGTTCTGAAGTGATTTATTTTAAAATATGAACACTTCATGAACTCAATGCTCCAACCAGGGTTGTCACGCGGACGATAACGGACGGACGGACGGACAGACGGACGATCGGACGATGGCCGTTGGGTCGTCCGTGACTTAGAAGCACTTTTCGTCCGTTTTGAAGTTACTTAGGGGGTAAAAATCAACGTCCGCGCGGACGCAGCATCTTTCTGATTTTGGGCAAGCTACCGTATGCACCTAAAGTTGTTGAAGTTTCAAAAACTTCTTGAAAAGAGTAGGTATGGTTGGTAGCTTTCCAATGAGATGTTCCATGTAGCGTTTGGATTCACGGTTTAAGAGTTATGGGGTTTCAAAGATTTCAGCCAATCTACGGACAGGCTCTCAGCCACTGTGAATGCAGCAATTTCTGCCCAAAACTGCCCAAAACTGCCAATATCTGCCCAAAACTGCCAAAAGATAAAACTTTGATATTCCACCAAAAATCGAGGTTTTAGTATTTTTCAAAAATAAAAATTTCTATGTATAGAACAGGCACTAGAGCATGTTTCCACCGTTTGGATTTTCAATCCAAGAATGTTTCATATGCTATTTTTATTGTCAAAAAACGGCCTTTGTATGTGAATTTCAGCATCCTCCCTTGCGGAAATTGATGATTTTCTCAAGGTTCCACACCTCTCGTGGGCATGAGATTTTGTGGACATGTACCTAACTCACCTAGGAACAAGAATCTATAGAGGCACATTCTAAATTTACTCAAAGAAATGGTTTTTTTGGACCCCAAAAGACTGCTGTCCCCCTTTTGCAGGGGCAAAAAAAACTTTTTCTTCAACTTTGAATGTTATGATCTCACAAATGGTAAGGAATGAGAGTGTGAGATTTGGTAGGCATATAGACATAGAAGTTAGCTACAAGATCTTATGGTTGGAAGTACCAAAATTGGTTCCAATTTTGCACTATCCGGCTTGCTTTCAAAAGGGGCTGTTTGGAGGCAATTTTGAGCAAAAACACCCTCAGGCCTTTAGGGGTTAAAATTGAATCTTGAATTAATGTGCTCCACATCAAATCACCTTTTTGGTGTAGTTGTAAGGGTGTCAACAACCAAAATGGCTGGTAAATTGTCCAGATTCTTTGAAAATAATCCAAAACTCTTCGAGAATATCTGAGCTACAAAAGGGACCTAAGCCTGTGAGTCTACAATGTTATGAGTTCATAGCATTGTATTTACATAGAGAGCCACTTTACATTTGGGGCGCAACAACCAGTTTGGAAGCAAACCCAATTGATATGCAGCAAGGGTCAACAATTCCCTTGATCCAAGGATAGAGGTAGATGAGCTTCATCCAACTGCACATGTAGATTAACCCCCTAAAGCCCAAGGCCCTTTTTTGGCCCATTTTTGAAGTTTGGGCAGGCCATTGTAGATGCAATATTTGTCCCAAAAATCTCAAATTTTTGTTGAACATGTGGTTTAGTACTAGTTTCAAGGTGCACTAATTTTTACAAGATTCCAATATCTCATTTAGGAGCTATGCTCCAAAAACAAAATTATTTTGACATTCGGGCAGCTTGGACAACCAAAAAAACTTTTTATTTTAAAACTTTTTTGGGTTGAATTTTTTTTCATAAATTCTTCACAAAGTTCTTAATCATATCATCAACTTGAAAAAGTTCCAAGACACATGGAATTTAGTAGAGAAATGTTGAAAAATCAACTACATCTTTGCAAAAACATTTTGAGAAGATGTAGTTGATCTTTCAACATTTCTCTAGTAAAGTTCATGTGTCTTAGAACTTTTTGAAGTTGATGATATGATTATGAGCTTTCTGAAGAATTTATGAAAAAAAATTCAAACCAAAAAAGTTAAATAATAAAAAGTTTTTGGCTACATGAATTTCACCTAAAAACTTCAAATACTCATAACTTTTGATCTATAAGTCAGAAAAGTACAAAATTTATACTCCTGCAAAGCTTATTAGGAGGTGCATCTTCATAAAAAAAAATTAAATTTTATTTTTTTATAAATTATTGCATTCACAACAGCCTACGCAAAATCCCTAAATTCCGTATATGGAATTCACATGCTTTTAGGGATTAAATATAAATGGGCCTTCGTTTGGGAATTGGATTTAAGGCTTGATTCAATTCATTTGGGCTGATCCAAAGTTTTGGTGCCAAATTTTTGCCATGTAGGTTATAATATAGGATGAGAAAAGGTTTGGATTGGGCTTTATTGGTTGTAATGAATTCTATTAATAAAAATTGGCATAAATCAAGAATCTATTCATCTAGAGTTTATTGAATCCTAAAATTCCTTTTGTGTTTTTTTACCAAACTTTGCAATTTTTGACATAGTTGGAAAAATTAATTTCTCAAAAAATAAAAGTATGATAATTGAAGGGAGTAACCATAAGATCTTAAAGTTACCTTTTTGGAAATCAACCCCAAAACTTTTCAGCTCCTCATTCCATGGGATTTAGGAGATTATAACATTCAAACATCAAAGTTTTGTTTTTTATGGGTGTTTCTTACTACAAACTTCTTTACTCGAAATTTAACTCTCTTTTTTGGATCTTTTTCAAATCAATTCTAAATCAAATTCATGACACTTGGCTCAAATCTCAACTCCATATATGTAATTAGGAGTGAGCTAAAATTCTTTTTGTTCAACATTGAGGACCTTGTAAAATTTCTTTAAAGAATCAAAAACTTCATATTCAGATTGTAGCGGTCACATTGAAGATCACATCATATAGAACCATGATAAAAGAAAAAGTGAAAAACCAAGATTCTGTGGGCAAAAAAAAACTTCTATCTTAGCACCTTGCCCTTCAGCCCTTGGGCAATTTTAGCCACATGGTTGCATGTAGAAGCTCCTCAAAAAATACATGGAAACTGAATTTAAAACCCATTTTGAACAAAACTTCACTACGGGCTCATATGGAGTTGGAATTGGACGTGCTTGGTGTCCCAAGAAGCTTGTGAAATATGTAGTTACTTTTTCAAAAGAAATAATTGAAAAAAAAAATTCTTCACACAAGTTGCTCAACTGCAATCGACTAGTTTTTGGTCTCAAGGAATTTTAGGGGTTCACCTGTATCTGTCAAGAATGTTTTGGACAATGCTTGGATGGCAGCATTAAATTTTATGATGATAATGAAAATTTATACATTCATCCATATTTTGGATGTGAAATGATTTTCATCAAATTTTGATATTATTAAATCCAAACTTGGCAAAAAGTTGATTTCATTTGGATCTTTAATGAATTGTGGATTTAGTTACAAAGCTTTGAAAATTCCAAAAATTGTAGATTTACAAGACATCCTCAAAGTTGTAGATTTAAAGTAGATAGGATTTTCAATAAAAGCAAACTTTCTCATATAGATGTGGACTTAAATACAGAGAGATTGATTATAAGGAAATAAATAAGTATATTATAATTCATAGAAAGACTTTCTTAGGATTCATATAGAAGCCTTCTTATATTGAAACACTTGGACCTCATAAAAATTCTTATTCCTATTAAAAATATATGTATTTATCTTAATTTGACAAAAAAATTATTTTTGGAGAATGATAAAGGTATTGTACAAAAAATTATTAAATTCATAAGAATATTTTATTTAATAAAAGAATATTTTATAAGATTTGGATAAAACACTCTTTTGATCAAATTAAGATAAAATTACAATTCTATAGGATAAGAACCAAGGTCTTTTTTAGGCAACACAAAAGCAATCTTTACTAGTATATTTAGAGGTGCCGTGGATCGGTGGTCGCACATTTTCAATCTAGCATCAACCATCCGGATACCAATGGTTGGAGGGGAGGTTCGAATCTGGCTGCTACGAAGAGTAGAGTGGCACTGAATTTTGGTCTCCGGGCTATACTGAGAAATTCAAAGTGGTCTGGTACTTCATCAAATCACAACCGATGTAAACAACACATTTTTATACATTTCAGTAGATCCATCTTATCCTGGCCTAATTAAGAAGCACAAATTCAGAATATTTCATTAGAGAGCCTAATCCAGTGAAAGCCATAATTTTGGATATTGCATTGCAGGCATTTTTTGGCATCGTTGGATGGAGAAGAGTTCCTTGGTCTGGAAGGTGATATTGGAGGCGGTTTGGTGATGTCCCGGGTTATTCTAGTGGCCAAAAAAACTCCCCTGACAGGTTGAGCATCAGCTCCAGGATTGAGGCGAGGTCGGTGGGAGCGGGGTCCGGGGGCTTTTCGAGGCTGGTGGGGCCCCGCATTCGCCGACTGATGAGGTTGGACCACGCTCTCCATTCCGTCATCAGGTACACTTTTGTCGATGGGCGAAAGCACGAGCTTTGATGATACATGGGATTCGGAGAAACGAGGATCGAAGGTGCAGACAGATCAAATGGTGAGTGCCTGACTAAACCCATCCTAACTGCTTGAACCGAAAATAATAGCAAGACCTCTTTTAAAATAATAATAATAATCATAGTAAGTCACAATAGTTTCTCCTCCAAATTATATCAATGCGACTCAAATCATTTTATGGCTATTGTTTAATTGATTTCAATTGTGGCGGTATGTCTTGCAGATACAAATTGGTCGTATCAGCGTCTGAATCCAAGCAGATACCGACGACGACAATCACCAACATCCAAGTATTTCTCTGAGCTTACTAAGTGATCAGCAGTGCTAGAAAATGAGCGTCTTTGCAAGTCTACAAACTTGTAGTTTTTTGGGTGCTGTACAATTGAGTTGCCTTGTGTTTTCAATTTCTGTAGGCTTAAAGACGTGTTTATTCAACTATTGCATGCTTAAACTGAATTGAATCATGCTATTTCACCTTTGTATTTAAGTGATGAATTCACCAGGGGCCTGGAATCGTCTTCCACGGAAGAAAAATACAGTTTCTTCCGTGATCTCCAATGGGAAATTGGGATCACGGGGAAAGTTCATAAAACACAGAAGAAAGTGGGACTCATGGAAGAAATTTCAACTTTTCCCCTCGATTTTATAACTTTTTTTGATAGTCTTTGTGAATGATGAAAATCAAAATTTTGGATGATTTTGGGTAATTTGGATGAATGAAATGATGAATTATGGATGGATAAATAAATTAAACTTTTGATGAATATTTGCATAACGAATGACAATGTCAACGAACTTGGATGAATGCCGTAGATGGTCTATGGATGAAATTTTGTAGATGAAATTTTGGATGAACATTTTGGATGAATATTTTGGATGAACATTTTGGATGAACATTTTGGATGATTTTTGGATGATTTTTGGATGATTTTTGGATGATTTTTTGGACGATTCTTGGATGATTTTTGGATGATTTTTGGGTGGATTTCGGATGAAATTTTCTGGATGACTATTCTGGACAAATACACCAAATTCGAGATGAAATAATTGAAAAAAAAATATATTTTACTGAGATTTGAATGGCACAACTGAAGGAAAAATGTAATCCTACCTACACTATCTTTATAGTATCATTAGCGGTTTCAGAGACGTATGACTGTTCAAAAATTCCCTCTCCTCAATCTATGCGGCCCTTCAACGTCTTGGTGATAACTTGGATATATAACTGTTCTTACACGACATGAACAACTCCTCCCCATCCATTGATGCAATCACGGTCCACGCACGACTGTACTGCTTGTGATATCACCTGCAACAGCTCTTCCGGACCCTGCCACCATTATGCACACCAGACTATCAAAATCTGACTTCAGAATATCATTCCTACAAAAACAGCACAAGGACCGGCAAAACTGAAACCCCTCATATTGCAAATCAGTGCCATGTAAGACATGAAGATTTCTTCATACAAAAATCAGGTTCATACAAAAATCAAGTTTGCAAGCATAAGATTATCAAATCTACTTCTGAATATCATTCTTCCAAAAACAACACAAGGACTGGGAAAATTGAAACCCCTCATTTAGAAAGCAGAGGAACATAAGGCATGGATCTTCATCATACCAAATCAGGTTTGTACATAGACTCGCAAGCACCATACAGCAACTCCGAAGCAGTTCTAGAGACCACGAAGTCCTTTGCCAGCTGCCTGCAAAACAAAGCACAAGGAGAAATGGTTAGTAACTCTCATAGTTTCAAGCAATGGTAAAGGAGTGACTTGATGATCCTTTGCCAGCTGCCTACAAAACAAAGCACAAGGAGAAATGGTTAGTAACTCTCATAGTTTTAAGCAATGGTAAAGGAGTGACTTGATGACCACATTAGGATTATCTACTCTTTAATACAGCTAGTGTAAATTTTTGCAAATAAAGGACCTTTTTTTGGACAACAAATCCACTTACGATTAACTAGCTTGCTCTCGAACTTTGAGAGAAGGTTTTCGAACTCTTGGTGTCTTCTCTTTTCGAACCCTTGCTGTCTTTTCTTGCATGACTTTATTGATCCTTCCAACGTCTGGAGCACGAACTGAAACGTTTGAAGCACGATTTGGAACCTCTGGTGCACGAACTGGACCATGCGGAGCAACTATTGAAACTTGTGGGGCAACAATAGGAAGCTCCGAGGCGACAAAAAGAACATCCGAAACTGAAACTTCCATCCCAGTAACTGCAATTTGGGGTAGATCCTCAGAAATTCTTGATTTTTGGCCTTTTGAACTTCTTCTATACTTCTTTATGGTAAATACATGCCTCACAATATCACATGTTTTCCACCTCAAAGATGATCCCTCATTTGGAAACTCTAGTACCTTGATTAAATCTTTTTTGGGTCCAGATGTTCGCTTCTCCTCAATATATTTCGTGAGTTCCTTCGTCAAATATTTGTTCCAACGTAAAGAAGAGGATTTCAGCACTTTGTCCACAAAATCATTTGTACCCGGTAGAAACCATTGACGTACAATGAAATTTTTTTAATGCATTTTCTTGTGCTGTTTACGATACTCTGTGTGACTTTTCAAAAAAGCCTTTCCCCACAAAACAAAACTTCTTTTCCAACTCCCTGTGGTTTCTTCCCGTATAATCTATCATACAATGTAATAGGTTTTGTACCTATATACTCCGGAACATACCAAAGAGGAACCGTTGTTTCTCGCTCTTGCTCCACAATATCATCCGCATGAACCGCTTCGATCACAAGAGTCTCCGTCATTTGAGAAGTTCTCTATTGGCCGCAATTAGAGCAAAACTTGGAAGTAGCTTTGGGAAAACATTCCCCGCAGTTATCACAGAATCCTGTCATTTTGAAGAAAAGGGAAAAATAATAAAAGACCTCCTCCTTTTGGCTGCCCTATCAAGCCCCCCACGGATCACCTTCAATGCAGGCTGCACAGAACAAGGTCGACAGTCAGAATGGAAAATAATGCACCCTCACCTTTATTGATGATAGGACCATATAGCCTAATACTTATTATGTTTGGGATTTTAAATCGAACAAGAACTTATATTTCATCCTATTCGCACCTCTACATGTACTTTCTTCTTTTATGAAGGAGGAAATACAATAATGCAAACCACTATTAAATAATTTCATTTATTCTTGATTAAGTGTTTGACCAAAGGTCTATGACGGAATGCACTTTCTAAAATCTATGGACGATCCGAAGGTCTAACAACAAATAGTTAAAAAATCTGTAAGGCACAAAAGCCTAGAGTTCGAGTCCGGGTCAAATGAACGGCCCTCACAATGTCAACTTCAAGAAATGAGAATCAAGCAGGCATTGATAAACTCAGAAGTAAATGGAAGAATATCTATTAAAGCGAAACAACTATGTACGCACCTTTCTGCTGATGAGAGCAAGTTCCTTGTCACCTTCGAGATTTTGCGACAATTATGACCCTGCAGAAGCAGACTGTTGATGCTTGTATATCATCACATTACATAACGCCGCTGGCATCTGTTCATTTCGCACACACAAAGATATAAAAAGAGTATGAAGAGATGTAATGATATATTTAATCCTCCGACAATTGCGTGGTTTCTAGCGTTCGTTAGGTTTCTATTCATCGGAATGTTCGTGCTGGACAACAAATCCACTTACTTTACCATTTCGTAAATACTATAATTCACAAACAAAAAATTCACAACGATCAGACGAAGACCTTGAATATGCACCTCAGCACCCCGTCACTTCCCAAACCAAACTGGACACCACCGAACATGAATTGCAACAACAATGCTGAATGCATGACAAATCAGTGCCTTCGAAATCCTAAATCTGAAACAGCAACGACATTCTTAGTGCCTTACTTTGAAACTATGCAACAATGTTGATTGCTAGGCACAAGAAGGCAGAAGCAAATTGGAGATTAGTAAAATGCAAATACTTTGAAGGCTGACCTGTATTTGCTTACTCTTTGGGCTCCATGTCACAAATGCAAAGGGGGACATCCAAGCGACCTCCGATTGCCTTGCCGCTTTGTCACCTGATCCTTCCCAATTTTGGAAAAGAAGAGGACGTTGTTCATTGTCTACGGAATTTGCTTCAAATCCCTGAAGTTTCAGACAAGAAACCCTGAGCATGTCAGGACGACAAAAACCCTCAAACCCTAATACGAGAACCTGCATAACATACTTGACGACGAAAATTGAAAAAGCCATAAGCATGCGTACAGGAAGGTGAAATAAATCAAGTAGCACCTAAGAGCAAACAAAATACGGTGAGGAGAGGCAACGAAACAATAGACAAAGAGGATCGTGCGGGCCCGGCAGAGCACTTGTGTGACCCCGGCTGCCACTAGTCATCCCAAGCCAAGCTCCTGACCAAGTTCAAACAATTGCCAAATTGCGATGCGCAAGCCGGTCAATCTTCCGAAACCCTAAACCTTACAACACCAGGAAGCCGAGACGAGGAACGCGACACCTAATTCCTCCTCCGCAACGAATCCACCATCGCCAGGGTTACGACCGGAACGAAAACCGGTTCAAAAAACTCCCCCAGAGGCCCAAAAACAGCGCAAAGAGGGTTTAAATGATGTGGAAATTGAGAGCGTCACAACGGCAAGCGCGCGAGCGGGGCGGAACGAACCTGAGAAGCGCGGGCGGGCAATCCAGATCGCGAGGGGACGAAGGCAACAGCGACAAGCGTTCGGGAGCTCGAAAAATGGCGAGCCAAGGGCAAGATGAAGACCTCCCAAAGTGTGAGCCAAAGTGATGCCTCGACATGCGCGCCTGATAAGAAGACTTGAAAAAAAAGGATTGCAAGATAAGGAAGGCGAGAGTAGCGGGTAGAGGGAAACAACAGTGGCGAGAGAGAGCAACAATGGCGAGAGAGAGCAACAATGGCGATGGCGCAGCGAGCACACATACAGGTTTGGAAAGATGAGTGCCTGAGTATCTTCAGGGCATCGAACTGTAGTACATTGGTATCGCATTAGTATCGGCAGAGTATCGGGTGGATAGCAATTGAGAATAGAGTATCGGGTGGATTGCATACTACAAATTCTTGCCTGAAATGTAAGGTAAATAACTCTTAAAGCGGTGTTTCAAGGCTAGTCCGCCTATTTCATACGTTTCAATAGACAAAGATATTTTTAAATGAATTTTGAAACAAAATAAAATGTGGAACCTAACACCAATAGTTTTATTTTTTTCCAAGCATTTTTGAATTACTTATGAATTTTCAAAGATTTTAGGCATAGATGCCTATTTGTGACCAAAGAACATAAAGAATGCGTTCACTTGCAACTTGTAAAGAGATTTCCGGAAATCGAAGTACATTATTGACTTCTAATATTGGAAAAAAAAAGTTGTTCTATGTTTGCAATTGCTACAACGGTATATTTAAAAAATTAAATCCAATGAATTGGCGTTTTAATTATAGATACAATAAATATTCCTAATATCATAATACACCTCGTTCATAATTATCATGCAAGACAATTCCTTGCCAAGTGGTAGGTTGTCCATGGATATGATGAGTTGCAATACCACTTTCAAGTACATGGCCTACTAGAGAATTCCAGGAATATTGGAAGGGATTTGTCATACTAGCTTTGTATTCACCTCTATCTTTATTCGTAGTAGGTGAAAGTTTACTACATACTACTTTTCCACAATAACGGTCCACAGCATTGCTAGTTCTTGTCTTAGTGCTCCCATCCTCTTGTAAATGTTGTGGCAATAGGACTTCTCTGATAACACAAATCTCAACTTTATGTGGTATTGCCAAGTCATGGCGGCAATACATGATGTCGTAAACTTGTGGCCATGGAGGACAAAACCCAATACCTCCTAACTGAACCAAATGCACCGGAACCTTCAAATCAACCATCTCAGATGCAACAATAACATCTGTTCTTCCAGGAATAGGTTGCTCTATAAATTTGTGCAAAATCATGTGTATTGGTCGGCAGTCATCTCCTCTACTGAACTTTGGTTTTGAATCTAGAAGACACATCGAATCAAAATCTGATAACTGAACAATGGTGTTGTTACTAGCTTTTGGTATCTGAGATGACAACAATAAAAAAAACATTTGTATGTAAGCAAGCGTGTTAGTACAATATTAATTTCTTAATATTATTTTATCTTATGAAACTCTTGGTCTTTTGGAAATCCATACTATGAATCGAAAAACTATTGTGAACTACAACTATTGAAAATGAATGAACTTCAAATTGCGCACACATTACCTGTTTGTAGAATCTACCATGAAAGAACAACCTATGATGTCCCATGAATTCATGGATGAATAACATTGTGATCTTCAATTTGTAGGTCCAATGATCCAACGTGTTCAAAGAATGTAATTCAGTGCCATCTTTCCTTGCTAGCACGTGATCTCCTACTTCATAGCGGGTGCCACGAAAAATCACAAAAGATACCTTTTCAACATCTTTGTGAAATTGTCTAGATGTTTCATCATTTAAAATACCCTCTTCTGTCCAATATTTGCGCAAATATTCTTCAATACTCCTCAATGGTCGATAATCAATTCGTCGTTTCTTTGTGACAGAGATTCCTTGAGATTCTAAAACATCTTTGCAATGACAAGGTGGCAACAACTCTCTAAGCTTTTCCAACTTCAAGGCCTTCAATCTTGAATGTGCTACAATGATTCCTTTTTTGTGGGATTCATTGCATGCATGAATGTTAGGAGCTGCACATATTACCACATGATTTCATGTTAGTCTATGAACTGAAAACTATAAAAATAGCAACAACAGACTCAGACTTCTGTAGTACTAATATTAAATTACAACGTTACAATAGATGCCTTCTCATGGTGGTCCTGTTGAATTTCTTTACCTGTTTGAATTTGACTAGGACGAAAATTTACAGTCAGAAGATGTTCATGGATTTCTTGTATTGCTTTTTGTGGTAGATATAAGTTATCATTCTCTTTGGCAATACTTTCCCGCGCAATCTTTTATGCTATGCGAGCTTCGTATTTGCAATATGTTACTTCAGATAACTTTTGGTTTGTTTTTATGCTCTTATATGATGATACGCTTCTTTCAAAACGATAACACCAATACAAGTCATGTGGGCCATGTCTGACAACATCGCCCAACATTTCTCCATTTCCTATGCACAATAAATATCACATTACAAACGAGCTCTTGGAGGGAGCATATCCAACCCTGCACATTTCACAAAAGCAGCTTGGATACCAAGATAATCTTCACCCTCGTCCTTGGATGCTCCAGTCCATTTCGGACCATTCACTTTTGAAGATGCAAACAAAGTCACGATCTGGGACTTGTAATCTTTGGACCTAGTCCCCTGAGGCTTAGACTGGTTGATGAGTTTACGGTTTCCATCCAAGACCTTCTCAAGCTCTATCAACCAACAATACAATGTCAATAACCACAAGGAATTTGCAATCCTAAATGGAACCTAATAAGCCAACAAACCAGATCCGGGGACATTGATCCCCACATCAACCAACTAATGCTTCAATCCAAACATAAAGAAATCATACCTGTCAAATTCTTCCACGAAAGGCCGTGGGAAGCTAGGAAGCGTCCGATGCACTGACACGCCAATCGTTTGAGCCGGTAAGGTCCAACAAAGTGTCGAGCCATGGCTCCAATGCGTGGCACGCAAAACTGAACCTCTTCAGAACACTTGTGGAGCAAATCTCCATGCTTTCTCTCAAATTTTTGAACCTCCAAGATGCAGTCTTCTGGCTCTTCATAATGCATCATACCTGCCAAGAAAAACATTTCAAACATGAAATTTATCCAACACCAAACCATACAAAAAATATAACAAATACGTTCGATTTGAAATTGCACTTACTGTTTCTTGTGTTGCAGAGGTTGTTGAACAATGCACAAAGATCACTAGTCGACTTCAATGAAGGTGAGGGGTCAACTTGGTCACTTGAGAGAAACTCTTGACAATCTGCTTCGAAATCCACATTCCCAACCAGCTTGTTGAACTTCCCCGTATTGTAACCCTTCACGTATTTCCATTGGACTCCAGTCCCATGGATCTGACTGATGAAAGCGATGAATTCGTTGATCAAGGACAAACCACGGTCTCTCACAAATTGTTTGTGGACCGGTTTCAACTTCTGGAATACAAAACACACAAACCACTTCAATTAGTATCCTACTCAAGGAAACTAATCAAAACAATAAACAATAACACTTTAAAACACACCTTACCTTAAGATCTGCCTTCATAGCATCAATGTCCTTTTGAAGATCCTTTTGAATCGATGCTTTCATGGAGGCCATCATCTCAGATGTAGACATGCTGTCCACCTCCACCTCCACCTCTGGTGCGGTCCCAGACGAGCTCCCAGATTATTTTCTCTTTTTTGTTTCCGGGCCCACCGTCGTGACTGCAGCAATCCCACAGCAACACAACCATGAATCCCCCTAAAA
The DNA here is from genome assembly GCA_014871385.1 of Ceratodon purpureus. Classification (NCBI taxonomy): domain Eukaryota; kingdom Viridiplantae; phylum Streptophyta; class Bryopsida; order Pseudoditrichales; family Ditrichaceae; genus Ceratodon; species Ceratodon purpureus. Next base: position 5,036,722 of record CM026423.1, read on the forward strand.
CCCAAAGCGATGAATCCGCACACGGGTTATATGAAAAAAGAGCAATATAGAAATTAAACATTTCTAATTGGGGTAGGGATACTTGCAGGCAGCCGCTTACTGGTTCGTATATTTACATCAGAGACCCTAAAATTGAATGACAAGTCATGGTTACAATATTAATTGATGAAATTTTGCAGTTGTTTCCACTTATCCCATTTTGTTACTATTCCTTTGGTTCAGACAACAGACACATCCTTCTGAAATGAAAATAAAAGTTACGGAACATTTAGGTCACATAAGCACCGAGGTTGTATGATTCAGCTAGACTCTACACTAAGTCATATATTATTTAGAAAAGAAACAAAAAATTTAAAAGCAATTTCACAGAGCTGTGTTTTTTGGATTCAAAGGTACGAGCCAATTAAGTGCAGGTATATCCCGACGGCCAAGACAAGATATGGGGAATTCTTCCAGATGAAGTGCTCTCAACGATGAAACTTTCTGGAATAAAACATCACAAACCTGACGAGATGCCGAGCAGTCCAAGCTTTGAGATCACCAACTCCGACGTTGTAGCGAGGGCTGATGACACCGCACTTGTTCAATCTACCGTTGAGCTCCACTACGATCTTGCCAGCTCGGCGGTCGTCCAACAGCTCGAATTCTCCAATGTAGCCTGAAAAGAGTCAGAAAATAATTATTCAGTCATTGAAATGCCTCGCATCATTGTAACGTGGATTCAAAGACATTGTGTTCCTATACACCAGCAAACTAAATTTTCTGTTTCAATCAGCGCTAAGGTGATCCCAAGCCAATTAATTTTTGAGGTGGCGGTCACGAAATTTGCATTCACTATTAACATAATTTGCAACAGAGTTTTGGTATGCCATAAGCTCCTCCAACACTAAGATTTCCTCCCCCAACACAAATGGCGTAAAACCCCAAACGAAAATGAATGCATCCTCCCCATACAAAAAAATAACTCTATGCAAGGTTTATCAAGGGAGACATGTGTAACTATTTCCAAAATTCTTATAGGTTCCACGATTCCTAAAACAAGGCAATTGAAGAGAAAAGAGACCCTAAACCCTAAACCTAAAAATTCTAAAACCTTAACACCTTCAACCTAGACTGAATCACTTGTCAAGCTTTCACAAGCAATTTGGGAGGGGTACACAAGTCTTTTTTTATTGGTTGTAAAATTTTTTGTGTGCACATCGTTGTAAAATAATAGAGTCTAAGAGCACAGGTATAGAGTGAAAATTGAAATGGATATGGCCAATCCTTAGTGAGTTTGTTTGAAAACCGTGACACAGTTAGATGTTGTCTAAGAATTTTAGCATTGTTTTTTAAATGTTAATGGAGACGTCACATGAGACAAAAATTGAAATGTCAACTGAAACATGCATGTATTTTTTGCGATGTCTATTAAGATGTCCAAATAGACAAGATCTAAAGCCTAATGGACTGGGCATATCCCATATTGTTTGTCCTTCATCCCACCTTCCTACTTCCATAAATATCAGATTGTTTCTCATATAAATATACTTACAATAAGTGGTCTTCAATGCTAAGTACGGTATACAATGTAAAGTGTATTGTATACGATGTATTTTATAAAATGTATTGTATGTAATGTATAATGTATGGTATACAATGTATGGTGTATTCAGTATGATGTATTTGAATGGTGTATTGTGTATGATGTATTTTGAATGGTGTATAATTTATTGTGTACAATATATGGCATACTCTGTATGATGTATTTTGAATGGTATACAATGTATGGTGTATTCAGTATGATGTATTTGAATGGTGTATTGTGTATGATGTATTTTGAATGGTGTATAATTTATTGTGTACAATATATGGCATACTCTGTATGATGTATTTTGAATGGTATACAATGTATGGTGTATTTTTTATGGTGCATTTTTTATGATGTATTTTAAATAGTAGATATATTGTTTGTTGTTTATGACATGTTTCCGTCCAAATTGATGTCTCCAAAAACATAAAGATGTAAAAAAAAACGTCAAAAAAAACAACCTTCCAGAGTAAAAATTTACATGAAGTACTCCACGTGGCAGTTGACATGGACGTGCCATGTCAAAAATTTTGGGGTCCACGTTAGATTTTTTGGAGGTTCACGTCATTTCCCCCTAGGTTCCATGTCAATGACCCAATCAGGAAGGGTTTGGATGAAAAAATGTCATGCGTGGCAATGCCCGCCAAAAAAAAGTTGATGTGGAGCTCAGCACCCCTCCACGTGCCACACTTAGCGAAGCTTGAAAGACTCCGTTTTTTTGGACATCAGAAAAAAACATGCCCAAATTAAGCCTGTTTTTTCAAATTTTAGCATGTTTTTTGCCCGTCAGTTATAACAGATTTAGACGACATCAATGGTGACATCAATCGCGTCAAAAAAATATTCAAGCACGTTTTTCCTTACGTTTTAAAAAAGGTCGGTTTCTTATAGTGATCAGTCTTCTCCTCATAGTCTCCTTTAATTTGAGTCCACTCAATTATATCAATCCAATTGGAGCAATTGGAGGAACAATGTCTTGCTCACAAAGCAAAAAGATAGAGTTTGCCATTGTTTTCTACCACTTGAAGAATGGTAGAGTTTGGCAAAGCTTCAATACTCCATTTCGTCGACCAAATTCAAGACTTCTTCTATGTTGTAATCCAAGATTCCCTTCACTATTTGATCACCAAACTCCAGAAATTCAATGTTGAAAATGTTGCCATCTTGAAATACACCGGATTGGTATTCATTCAATGCAAAAACTAGCATAGGAAAATCCCCCTTTCTCTCCCACTACATCTGAATACAGTCCATATAAGGTAGGCACCCCCAAGTGGCACCTGTCCTTAAACCGCCATCTTCGGATTGTACATCTCCAAAACCAATTATGTCCCTATGTGGAAGAAACACTTTTAGAGCCAAACTTTGATCCTCCGTAACTTTTGCATATTGTATCCATATGGAGTGTTTTTTGGTACATCGGAACCTCCTTTCACTTGCCAACAAGACAATGTGAAAATCTAAACGAACTAATAATAGCAACCAAATACAATACCAATTTATGACGCTTTTGGGCATACCCACCTTATACACTCACACCGAATGCACTACCAAGCATGTCTTCCAAATAAGTAAAGTCTTTTGACCCATTTCATGGATTGACTCAATCCTTTTGAGCAACTTCATTCAACGCAAGTTTTTAATTGAGAAAGTGAACAATCATAATGTCATTTTTCAAATAGCAATGATTTGGCTCGAGTTTTACGGTTAGAAGCATATAAATTCAAACACTAGATAATCACTTCTATGAGCATTCAAAATATCTGAATGTGCAAGCATGAGGACTTTGGTGTTGGTGAAAAGGGATTCCTAGCATGTGCAAGAAGAACTTGAGTCAAATTTGGATGTGGCATGTGGGCTTGTTCAAATGATTGGGGAATTTTTTGAATTTAAAACGGTTGTTAATTATTCCCCATACTCAAGTCACTTGTTTTAATTAATAATTGCCACCATGAATACTAGAATTATTATTAGAGAGTTTTTTGAAATTTCAATCCATTTCTACCCTGTAGTTTCAAGATTCAATTGAGTATTTTTCTTCATTTTCACCAATTCACAATACTCTAAATCTCCTCAACTATAGATGCAAAAGAGTGGTACTCATTGTGATAGTATTGGCAACGCACAACTACTTTGATAGTGGAGGAATGAAGCATGTGGTTTTTAACTCTCATTCCAAATGCAATGAGAGAGTTGTGCACCAAATGCAACAATTAATATGAATTTAGGAGATGCGCACTAGATTGAGTGAAATATTGAGGCTTGTAGAAGGTTACATTCTTGATCCCAAAGTTTCAAAATCATGATGAGATAGGCAAGGAACAAACTCTTTGTTTTCATAAGGTATGCACACCTATAGTCATTTTGAATTACAATTGAGCATAGTTACTATTGTTACATGTACTAGTGAATTATTTGTAGAATCTTATTGGCAAGTGAAAGACAATTCCAACATAACTTTGGCATGCATTATTTAGACACACCATCTGAAGAAGTTACAAATTTTCAAATTTACTTTAAAAAAAGTTGAATTCATTACAAGGGCTATGAAAGCAATTTGAGACAAGATTCAAAATCTCAATGTCCAAATTTAAAATCAAAAATTGAAATTGATAGCACTGTAGCAAAGGAAGATACCAAGGGAGAACTTTCATTAGATTTACATAATTATTAAGGATTATATTTATTTATAAAAGTTAAAAAAAAATGAGGATTATATGTATTTATAAAAGTTAAAAAACCCAATGAGGATTAATATATTTATTTATAGAAGTTGAGAAGGCAATACATTGTTGATGCCAAATAAAAACTCATTCATTTGAGTAGGAGATGCATTATTTTCAATGACCCTCTATGCTTCGTAAAAAATAATTGGTGCAAAACAAATCCAAGTGATGAGAATGCACAAATTTCTTTTTCTCACCCTCACCACTTAATTTAGTCAGATATCCGGCTAACACAAGAGTATCTCAGCAGGGTATCAATCGGGGTATACCGCTTCTTCTTCTCCCTAAGAAGCTGAAATTTCTGGACCATCTATTGTCCGAAGACACTGTGTTTGCCAATCTGCCGTTAGGGTTTCGCCATTGCACCTCAATTCCACGAAATTCGAGCGTTACAGGGCAGGTTGGCGTTGTTCAAGCTTTCAATTTCTGGTTTTCAATTTATCTATGTCACAGGTACATTGAGGTGGAGGTGCTGGGCTTGGTGGAGATCAATGTGGTGGACGTGACCGGGGCGGTGCTGGTCGGGTCGTACTCGTGCCCGGCGGACGTGACGGCGCTGGTGCTGGTGTACGAGGAGGGGTGCGTGAAGGTGAAGGTGGGCGCCGTGGGAATCATCTCCAAGCTGCTGCACACGTTGGTGGGCCTGGTGCTGGGCTTCATCCGGTGCGTGCTCTAGACGCTCGCAGTGCCGCCATGTCTCGAGACTCGGAGTGCTGGCATAAATATTGCGCATCGTATGTACATGTGTTTATGTCCAGTACAAGGAGATCCGTATCCGGGCCGTTGAGTCCATGGGTTGCGGTTCAGTCACTAGTGCATTCTCTTTTTCCCCAGTTTTTTGTTATCTCAGATATCATCTTGTACCGATGCGGGCATGAGCCCGTAGACCAGTTTTTCCAAGGCAACTCGGTTGATGCTTTGTTACGAGCTCCAGGTTTAAGTCGTAGGCTTCGTTCTCCGAGAGGACGAACTGGGTTTCTAGTTAGTCCAGGTAGCTGCTTGTTTTCCAGGCCAAGACGTTGCATGTCAAGTTTGCTTGATGGCACCGTGTCTGTTTCTTTTTTGCTGTGTAGTAAGAAGGCACCCTGTGCTTATAATTATGCAGCACCCTGAATATGAATAAATGAATTGGCTATGATATGTGGAGTCCAGATCAGAAATGTCACTGCGTTGTTGGAATGAGTACTTCAAGTTTTGGAATGGAACTGTGTTGCCTGACAGTGTTCATGGGGCTGGTTCCCACTTATTCAATAAATATCAGTTTGAATCAGTTGCATGGCATTTAATTTTATCCTGGACACTTCTCACTTTTTGATCGATGCACTTACTTTGATCAATTTTATGAGGTGTGATTTGGTTGGACAATGTTACGTTAGAGCATGTTCTATCTACTTTGTTTTCCGACTGTTGTTGGCAGGTTATAACTTTTGACTCATGGCAGTGATCTTACATTGCACTGCATAGCAACGAATCAGTTGTTGAAGGAACGGTGGAAACTGGAGTGCCCTCCGTCGGTTAACCGTTTTTAGCTATACATCGCCGAGGAAAGAACAATCACAGTACACCAGTAAAACTATGTATTGGAATTGTTCTTAACACCTAGCAGAAAAGGATACTTGATCAATCTTGGATGTGGTATAATATATGATTTCTTCAACTTCATTGAAATTCATTCTAGGAAAGAATATGTCAATGATGATATTAAAAAATTATCTATAACTTCAAAAGTTCAATATTTTTGATAATTCTTTTTAGAGTAATATATCTTTGAAAATTCATGAAAGTTCCGTTTTCTATCTTATAGTATTTGATTATTATTTTTATTGGTTTATATCATATTAAGCTGCATTCATGGAAAAAAAATGAAATGTACATAGTACAATATGATATATAGAATCACCATTTGTTTTCTAAAATAGTAAGATGTTTTACACTAAAAAAATGTTGGCTAATTTCATTTATCTCCCTACGATTAAAATTTGATTCTATTACATATTAAGTGAGAGTAGATGTTGGCAAAGAGCAAGAAAGAGCAAACTAACCTCATATTGATTAAAATGGCCACTTCACGTTATATGGAGTGTCACACTATTTGGCTATAATAATAAAAGTAAACCTTAGAGGGGGTTGTTAATAGTAGGGATTTGGTAATTAGTCATACTTTTGGACGTGAAAAGGGATGCCACGGTGGAATAATGGGAGTTTTATTTATTTTTTAAATTGTAAGGAATGGAAAATATTGGGAAAGAAATGTATGTGCATAGAAAGAAATGCCATAGTTTCGAAAGATACAGAGTCTAGAGTAAAAGAAAAAAGTGATAATTAAAAGAAAAAATTGATAATTAAAAGAAAAGTGCTTATACTAAAAGAAATCAATTCCATAAAAGAAAAGTTCATATATTGAAAGAAAAGCATAAATAAAAGAAAAGTTTTAATATTGAAAGAAAAGTATGGAATAAAAGAAAAGTATTAAATAAAAGAAAAGTATTTACATTTAAAGAAAAGTAAGTAAGAAAAAGAAAGTAGTTATTGAAGAGAATTGTCAATATCAACAAAAATTTGAATTAATCAAAACTTGTCAAACGTTGAAGGATAAGTGTTTGTGGAAACATTGAATTCGGAAGGTCACCTTCATAAACTGGAGAGTGGGGAACTGTTAAGCCAAGGGTATCCAAGAAAGTTGTGTTGAGTACAGTTTCAGTTCATGAAAGTGGATAAGGCATCTGCATCTTCTAAGTGAAGCTAAGAACGACAACTCCAAATGGGAGAGCAACTTCCAACACTTATAGCAATCTAAAAAAAACACCTTGTTTGAAGAATGGAAATGATATTGAATTGGTATTTTAGTAGAGAGAGTGCAGAGTCCTGTCTTAATTATTCTGTGGTCCGTAGATATATTCGTCGTTCATGGAAGCGATTTATAAAAAGGGGTGATAAATTATCATAATGGTGGAACGATAGTACTAATGTTGCAGTGTTGGAGCAAATACGTTGCGATAATGTTTTCCATCAAAAGGTATGAAAGGTAAAAAGGCTGTGCACATTACACCCTTTCTAAAACTTGATTCATGAGTAATACACTGTACAGTATAATAAATATCGTGCTAGTTTTACATTGGATGTAAACAAGCTTCATATATGAGATTTAGGTCTGATTCCTTTCAAACTCGAGGATTTTGCGCAGATTGTCCATGGCAAATTGGATTTGCAAAGTTGGAGCATATTGGACTAGACCCTTGGCTACCGGTTTCCAAGAAGCAAGAACGGCATCTGTCGAAATACTATCCTGTGTCTTAGTGCTGCGGTCTAGTTTATATGTAAACATGGGGACTGTGTTCCACCCACGATACGCATCAGGGCCTGCCGCGATATTGTTGTTCGGTATCCACCATCGAACCTTGAATTCTTTATACTTGGGTAATAAAGCATCCAGTTGGGGATGCGTCATGACTTTTCCAAGCCATATGGGTTCATCACAACCCTCACCCGGTCTAACAAATACGAAAAAACCTTTTCGTATGTCATTCTCAATTCTAAACGAAGGGGGGGGTCTGCCGTCCCTAGCACCAATATATGCTTCATCTTCTGATTCTACGTCGGCCTCGTATGTTGGAGGTCGCATCGGTGGGGCGTACGTAGTTGATCGCAGAGCTTCTGCATCTTCCGAAAGTCTTGTTTTTGGCCAGAATCCAAATCTCAGTGTGATATCCCTATGAATGTTATCATTCGGGTTGATGATAGGTTGTGAGTTCGATGCATTCGCCGGTTCTTCGTTCATGGACTGTACTCTTCCTTCCGAGGTTCGGACCCTGTTGCTTTCTTCAGTATGGTGTTCTTTACCATCACTGTCCTCCGAAGCGCTTGCGGTCGTGTTTTCGACATTGTCACAATCTTCGGGAGAAATTTCTTGATTTAGACTTGGTGGGAGACCATTCATTGACCTTATTGCATCTCGAATGCCGGTCCAATACTGCACATAGTGGGACTGCTGCGATTTGAATACTGGAGACACCTCTGCTCTTCGAAGTTTCTTATAATGAGATATGAAACCCTCGATACCCTTTAATAAGTCATCGATGTGTTTGAGTTTCCTAGGTTTTACTGCCAACGGTTCAGCGTCCTCCGGGGGGAGAATTGGCATCCCTCTATTATCCTCCTTCCAAAGCTTGATACCAGGTACGTGAGTGGGTTTCCATTGTTTCTCCGTACAAGCTAATTTATATTGCATCAACGGCCATCCATTTTCATGCATAAAGAATCTGAATTGGTTGCCTTTGCTATGCCCTTGGAGCTTCGTATTATGTGTGGAGGCAATGTATGGGGCGATGAACCTTTTGAAGTCTGGGACTTCTTCAATAAGATGCGGAATCATGGGACCGTTTGTGTCTAGGTCCATGTAGGATTTCATCAGGAGTGGTAGGGTCGGATGGTCTTTTGCCCTCAAGATCATACTCCACCTCCCAAATGAAGCATCAATGTCGTCGTGGGTGTGTCCAACCATCATGAAAGACACCACAACCTCTCTGACAATCCTCTTCGCCACCAAGAGCGACCAGAAACAGAATGCAAATCTATTTTTATTCTCGCGCCAACAATTATCTAGCTGGACATGTAAGACAGGAGGAAGATCTTGCGGAACTCTTAGATTGTCGCTCGGTTCGCCCAGTGATGGTAAACAAATCTCTTTTCCACGCAGTAGTGCTTCATACAAAGGGTTGCTACCATTCTCCGCAAAAAGTGATCTGCTATACTGTTTTGGTTGTTCTTCCAGATCACGTAAGAGTTTTGCAATCGACCCTATTGTGAAGTTACTGTCGATCGGAAAAACATCTACGGTGTAGTGTGCATACCTTCCATCACCGTGTCCATGGGCATACATGCCAACCACCGATATTGGGAGCTTCAATAAGCAATCGAGGTCCTTCGTTCGGTGTTTTAGACATGGGAGTGCAGTCTTCGAATGGTCCATCTTGTCATGGAGAATAGACACAAATTCCATGGGACGGTCTATGGAGTGAAGTCGATCCGACCAGTACACATTCCGTGCTGCCCACTGACACTTAGTATGCTTGTTAAATTTAATGGCCCATTCTTTTTGCACCTTTGATCCACGAGCGGCTGCATTTCGCAAGGTTGTGTACAAGTCACATTTTGAACACCTTGAAAACGAATCCCATCTTTTTTTTATCCTGTAATCCGCATACTTTGTAGTACGGATCTTGCTTAGAAGAGTAGGGGAGATGGATTTCAGACCAACTTTCTCGTTCACCTGCCAAGCAACATAAAAAATATTTAGATCCCTTAGGCCCTTAATACAAACATTGACGAATACAATACATGTAATTGGCGAATATAGTTGTAAAGCACCTTGTTTATTTGAGGGAGGAACTGGGTCCATTGAATTCCTGTTGGGAGGACCTTCTGTGGAACACGTTCTCCCGAAGGAAGCGTGCAGGTATATGGCATTTGGTCCGCAAGTCCATCCAAAATTGTCCGCAAAGTTTCTGTAGCTTGTAACGTGGAAGATCTAGGTTTAGACTTGCCAAGATTGCCATGTGGTCGGCCTCGCTCGCCTGATTCCGCTTGTTTCTGGTAACGTCGAAAAGTTCGGTCCGCGACACCATGAATCAATTTCCATCCTTTAATGCATACTTCCTTGAATTCAAGCATTACTGCATCTTTTCCATCAGTGGAACAGTATTTTGTTCGATGTACTTCAAGGTTCTTCAACCGCTTCTCTTCCGAGTTGTTTAGGTACATCTCGTATCGAAGCGTTCGAACGGTCTCGGCGGGAAAAGCCCTCGTACAATGCCGATGGCAGCATTCAACTAAGTATATTTTTGATATATCCTCGTTGCTAACTCTCCATTCCTGTGTTTTTTTTTCCTTCGAAGGTCTATTCGTGATATCGTATGTGCGCTTTCCTTTTCGATCCAATCTTTTGTCCTCGCTGGCTTTCATAGTAACAGCATGTTTTCGAAGGTGATCGTACACGCTAACATTCTTATAAAAGAGCAAGTGGACAGGCCAACTAATGCACCGATCAATCAGGATAGAATCACCTTCAAATACTTCGTATACCACAACGCCAAATTGATAGTCCCCCAGGTCATTTTCACCATCAACGGACATTGAATAATTTGTTGCCGTTACAAGAACGGTGGCAAACTTTGTCCCATGTTCGTGCCTTGCTTCCACCGTGAGCCCTTTCCAATCTTCTCTTGCAATGTCATCGCACTCAGGGATTGGGGAAATGTCCACATGCTCATCGTTCCTCTCATCCTCAGAGATCTCTGATGTTAAAGGTGTCTCCTAAAGGTTGCCCACAACATATAGTCATTAAATGAGTGAAAGGGAAAATAACACTAGTCACAGATCAAAATTAACACTAGAGACCTCTTCAGCCGTCACATGCATTTTGGTCATCCAAAGTGTGGCGATAAAGGATGCAGGCTGTATAGTTTACGAACTTAAGTTCGTAAAGGCATGAAGAACACTCGACGCCTTTCAATCATTAGTTATCTTTGAAATACTCTCCGTGGTTTACAACAAGAGCATCAGATCCTCTTTCTAATGCTTGTAGTAAATTTGCCCAAAGAAAGGTCAACGTTTGCCTCAAGGTCGTTAGTCATACGACTTTAAAGAAAAAAATATCCAATCCTATATGCATGCATTGAATTATATGTTATTTGCAAACTTCATGTCATCTATTCTCGGCTTATCTAGGTAGCTTATGTGGACAGAGAATTATGAAAATCACGCGTCAATTCTATTGGAAGAAACATTGACGTTCTAGTTCATTGGGTTGTAGGTGCAGTCAAACGTGCTGAGATTTTTTGAGCAAAGGCAAAGAGAAGAGAGCAAGCTCTATCTATTTTTTTCATAATTTTCCGAGTCAAATCACAAGAGACAATCAATTTCAAAGGTAAAAGGTCGTAGGTCACCAATTGCACTCACAGGCAGAGTTAAAACGAAGTTAAACATGCCTTGGAATTAAACATAACACTTCAAAAAGTAAACAAATATGATCCTTTTAATGTACACCAGTTTTGTTTTAATTATGTTCATCCTCATACGTACTATGAACACTTCCATTTCCTGGAAAGAAGCTCAAATACTCACATTGGCTTCCCACAAAAATGATTACTAATTAGCAATGCAGAAGGTACAATTCATGGCCCTCTTATAGGCTTAGTTCTAAATGCCCCTACAACATTTGAGCCTCATGCCTTAGTGATAGATCAAAATTAACACTAGAGACCTCTTCAGCCGTCACATGCATTTTGGTCATCCAAAGTGTGGCGATAAAGGATGCAGGCTGTATAGTTTACGAACTTAAGTTCGTAAAGGCATGAAGAACACTCGACGCCTTTCAATCATTAGTTATCTTTGAAATACTCTCCGTGGTTTACAACAAGAGCATCAGATCCTCTTTCTAATGCTTGTAGTAAATTTGCCCAAAGAAAGGTCAATGTTTGCCTCAAGGTCGTTAGTCATACGACTTTAAAGAAAAAAATATCCAATCCTATATGCATGCATTGAATTATATGTTATTTGCAAACTTCATGTCATCTATTCTCGGCTTATCTAGGTAGCTTATGTGGACAGAGAATTATGAAAATCACGCGTCAATTCTATTGGAAGAAACATTGACGTTCTAGTTCATTGGAGGGGAGACAAGCTTACTGAGTTTATGAAAAAAAAAAATGTGTTTTTTTACTTCGTTCTAATTCAATTACCTTGTCATCTAATTTTCTTCCAAGCTTGTTCATAACCCTCTCACTCTCTTTGTAATCGCGAGAACTAGGAACAAAGACAACTTGAACTTTCAGAGATTCTCATTTTCTACTCTCATCTTCTCCACATACTATAATCTATTGGCACTAATAAGCAGGTTATAAAATGTACTTCTTAACCTTTTCACTATTGCAATCCAGGAGACTTTCATTATTTGAATTTGATAACACCCTTACAACCCGCCGAAATGTTAAAGAAGCTGCCGATATATATGATAATTTATCATAATGATGCGCACATGTTTAATTATTGTTATGTAGCCTTCACAAGTTTACCACAATCTGAGATATTGTTTTTATTCATTCTACTTTCCTCTGCATGTAAAAGAGGAAGCGAAGTATGTTTCAGTGTCTCTTGGACTGTAAATACAATTATTTCACCATGCGAGATTCTCTATCCATAACTAGGTTTTCTACATGAAATGTGACATGTTGAAATGTGATGAATAATGTTCCCCACAATTTGAAGAACGGACAAATCTAAAGGAAACTCAAAAGCAAGTGTAATACACCTCCAAACAAAAATCTCAGTGTCAGTCACACAGCTACTTCAGTGAGTGGTTATCTGTACAACATAAAGAGTCGTGTTTCATTCTAGTTTGAAGGAAAGATGGTTTTGTCGGACTTCAAACATGATAATCTCTCAAATAATGTGAGGTTTGTATTTTAGGTATGGTATACATGTACAAATGGAAGTCATGGACAACTCTAAAGGATTATAGTATTCAGTTTAACAGCGCGTTATAATAGATTACTTTACAAAGAATCAATGCCATTTGGAGGAAATATTGGACTATTCGACACACAAATTGCAATCATGGTTTGCGCTTTGATGTAGAAACATACCCACCCAATGGAGAGATTTTCACTCGTATTTGTCTCGGAGTCACTGAATTCTTCTACTCCACAGCTGGGAGAGTAATCGTCATCGTCTTCGGTAGAAGATCCTGACAAGAGCAACATCCGATGGTTGAGGCTTGGATGCCTCATCCGCCTTCGCGATGTCTCTCCACTCATTGTTGCGTCCTAATTCAGGCCAAAAAAAATTGTGATGCTCTGGATTACCTGCACGCCAAACACATAAAGGACCTATCACGTTCAAATCGTATTGTAGCTCAACGATGGGCTTAGCATGTATGGAGAGATGTTACGCTGAATCGGTTAGCGGAGAATGGAGCACAGTTAAATAAAGGAATGATGAGGTATACAGTGTCAACATACCTCGGTAGAGCAATCTTAGAGTACATGCAACATTGTTGAAGAACGGAGAAGCGTGAACAGGGGCAGAAGAGATTGATTGAAAGTTCAGAGGGTATAGTCGAGGATGTATGTGAGGGGAGAGATTGCAAGCTCACGCGCTACCAAATAGTAGAACCCACACGAATGAAATAATCCCACGATGACTGAAGGTAGGAACCACATACATCTCATTCTCAAGAAACATTGGGATGATGAGATTAAGTCAGTGACTGAGAGATCTAGAATGCGACGGCCAAAACTAGCGATGTCAAGGTGGTTACGAACTCGAGTTCGTAACCGAAGCGACAATTCTTCAGCTGTAGCGATCAGACGGCTCCGCTACAAGCTACTAACGGCCACCTCTATAGAACCCTATGGAGCTACTTCTGGCGATAAAGTAAATACGATTATGCGCACTAAGAAGGTTACGAACTTCAGTTCGTGACCTGGGACCCACTTCTTCTGGCTATTACGGTTAGGGAAAATCCATTGCTCTACGATGGTCACTAATGTATCTTCATAACATGAGCCCTACGTGTACATGAAAAGAAAATCTCACACAAGTGACAAGAATGCCATTAGAAATGACAGAGCGTACTATAGTTTACAAACTTAAGATCGTAAACCGTACCCTTGACAAGGAACTAGAATTTCAGATGGATCGACAATGCGTACTAAAGTTTACGAAGTCGCGTTCGTAAACCGCCACCTTGACATGGAACTAGGATGTGAGATTGACCAACACCGCGTGGTTCAATTTACGAACGGCAGTTCGTAAACCGGCCATGTCAGTGATTACGTCACTGTCAGCTGACGGCTCTGACAGACTGGTCACTGACACTACCTCCTTGTCAGTCCTGGCGGACTGGACACGGTGACGTCAGATAGACGTCAACACTGACACGGACGCGACGTGAGAGTCGGGAGGGGACAGCAAGAAAGAGACATACAAATGATGGACTCGACTATTTATACCCCTCCTTGTGAGGAGTATTTTGGGCTGCCCGACATAGGAATTCAAGATCTGCCCAACCCTGCCCGCGAAGGAGGCAATAAAAATCGACGAATTAAATGAGAGCATTGGGAGATGGCGGCGACTTCATTGGACTATGTGTCCATTCATGGTAAAGGAATTATGCACGGATATCAAAGGAGCCGAGGTGGAGGGGTCATGGGGGGAGGTAAAGGGAAAATGATTAGGTTATTGAATGAAGGAAAATCCTCCACAAAATTTGAGTTCCTTTAAACGGAGGAGATTCACAGAAATGGTTCTCTGATTTCATGATTTGTACTTTTGGAGTTGTAGAAGTGGGGAAAAAAAAATATGACTACGGTGTATTAACATATGTTGTGATACATAGGGTGTATTCACATACGCTGCGTGGTGAAATTTGTGAATGCTTATGGATTTAATATTTTTTGAAATACTGCGTGTGAGAATATTCAAAAAAATTCAAATATTGAGATTTAATAAATTTCAAATTTTTTTCTTCCAAAATTTACAAACTCATAGATGTAAATTTTCACCGTTCACTTTTTTTGCGAACCAAAAAAATTTAATGTTATTTAAGTTTTACCATATTGAGGATTTTGTACCTACTTTTAGAAAATAATTTGCATGAAGGCCAAAAAGTCAAAAGAAGTCTTCAAGATTTTGCATGGAGGTGCCCAACTTAGTTACCTATATGGAAAAAACTATGAGCAAGATGTTTGGAGTAACAATCATCAAGTCTCCCTTGGCACCATTTAGACTATGCCTTTTGAAGAAAGCCAGAAAAAAAAAAAAAAAAAAAAAAAAAAAAAAAAAAAAAAAACTTTGGACATATAACCTCACAAGCGGTAAAGATCCAATAGTTGAAATTTGACATGGTGCTAGTAGAATTAGTTAGGTTGAAGATCTTACGGTTGAAAATACCAGAAAAGAAAATTTTATTGGAAACATACATCATTTTCTACAAGGTAGTCAAAATTTGCAGTTTCGGGTCCAGGAGGTCCCAAAACACTCCGGACCTTTAGGGGTTCATACTTGTCACTAAAGTTGGTGAGCAACCTTACAAAAGAGACATGTAATGCTTTACATGAGTAAAATTAACTAATCATCTTACAATTATAATTTATAATAGATTATCAAAGTAAATTGGTGTAACAAACAATTCATCTTGATTTTATAAATTAAGTTGGTACTTTTATTGCAACAATTTCTTTAGCTAATCTACAACTTCCCTCTTTGAAATACAACCCTTGATTTAATTTTCTACTTCTTCAATAGAATAAGAATACTAATTTTAGGGTTTCAAACAAAATATTTATAAAATAATTATAATGACTGGAAGCTCAATAATGAAGACACATTCATACTAATATATTCATTCAGACCATATCGACAACATTCTCTCTTTAGATTCAAGTGATTCACCAAGTTGACTTGTACTTATACCTTTACAATCTCAAGCCTTGCTTGTCAAAGGATAAGTTAACAACATCTTAAAATATAACAGAGTTGACAAACTTTTACAATTGATTATAATATTATTCATTTTAACCAACTTATCGTATGGTCATTTTCAAAATTATGCATATGTTTAATATGGCTTGGATCCGAACCCATAATATCTTGTTTCTTCTAGATCATCAATGATACTTCATTTCCAAGGTCTGATGTTGGTCCATAAAAAAAAGTTTACATCATTTTGTTTCTTAAAATTATTTGCCATCAGAATGATAAGGTTGTTTGTTAACAATAATATGCATTTCTTCACCTGGAGTAAATATGGAGAGAAATACAACTACTTGTAACTTATTTTCGACTCGTTGAATCAGTTGAAGTTGAAATTGAGTAGAAAAATTAAAAACATTGAACTCCCTCCGTCTCGCTAAAAGACCTCGGTTTGCTAATAATATCAAATTTATTGGAAATTCTAAATTTAACAATAAGTTGGAAAAATTTAGAATTAAATGGACAATTCTAGAAATAAGTGGAAAAATTTAGAAACAAGTTTACTAAATTTAGAAGTAAATTGTTCAAATTTAGAAACAACGATCTTATTTTGAGACAGATCAATCAAAGGTCTTTTAGCGAAACGGAGGAAGTACTATCTTGAGTTTTCTTATTTTGAATAATATAGTTATAAGAATCTTATTTTGCCAATTTTCATAACTAGAATTATCAATTATAAGACATTTGTTTCAGAACTTGTTTATTTCAATACATTCAAGCTATAGTTTCTTTCTAAAATGATGAAAGTCATTTAATTACAAAAGATTTTCATAATAGTATTATCTTCCAGTGCTTTTAAAGTCAATTATGAAGGTATTCTGGAGTATTTTTACAACGGTATTGACTTCCAATGCTTTAAAAGTTACCACATTTTTTCATTATCTATTTATGTCATGAGGAAATAAACACCAATTTCTGTTTTCTTTAAAAGACAACAAAAAAATGCAAAATTGCACTAATAAAAGAATTTAACCTGAGATAAAAGTACATATAGAGTGTGTCTAAAAATAACATTATTCACACTCAAATTTACACGCATATTCAAAGAACTCAAGGAACATAATCAAACTACCTTCTTGGGCAAAATTTCTGCATATTTCATCCCATAAACAATCATATCATTGTATTAAGTAGCTTATTTTCGTAAATCATATAGTGAATATAATATTTATCTATAGAATTTATTTGATTAGTATTAAATGATACTGTGTATATTGTGAAGATTCAAATAAATAGTGACCTATAAAATTGAGTAAATGAGGGAGATCTATAATTATATAAATAATAAATCTTATAAATCTAACTTGACTATATAATTGTTGATTACTAGAAAAAAAAAATGACTGAAGATGTATAGGAGTTTTTTTCATATGTTTTATCTTTTCTGGTTCTGTAATGAACGGACGTTATTAAAAGAATAATTTAATTCATTATTGAAGATTTTTGGGATTGCTTTGGCCTGTTAGCCACTGCATATCATTGGCGCCTTTGTGTTGATTTTTAAAAGCCTTTAAGTATTTATAAAATTAAAATTAAAAATTAATCCCTAAAATTCCTTGACTATGTCTCACCAAAAAAAAGCTCTAAAAATGCCATTTCCAATTTAAAAAGCTTGAATGACTAAAACATCATTATTTTCTGATTCTAATTTTAAGATCTTCAACTAGATAATTGCAATAGAGAGCTCAAAAAATTTCAATATGATCAACCATAGAGGTTAGAAGATTATAGCAATTGAAATTTAAAAACAAACTTCTGTGACAAGAGTTTTGACTAGGTTGACACACTATAACTATTTTTTTCTTAGGTTTTTTGCATTATAGATTTTGGGGGTTTTGGTGCATGTCAAAGAAGACTAAGTAAGGTACTTTTATAAGAAAAATTACACCAAAAAGTCAAGTGTAGCATATTGAAAACAATATTTTTTTAAAGTTGAATACATAAGAGTGCTAAATTTTATTTCTTTCCTAGAAATTCCATTATTCAATAAAGTTTCAATCCAAATGATCAAAGTAAAGATTGATGTCCATA
Source organism: Ceratodon purpureus (assembly GCA_014871385.1). Taxonomy (NCBI): domain Eukaryota; kingdom Viridiplantae; phylum Streptophyta; class Bryopsida; order Pseudoditrichales; family Ditrichaceae; genus Ceratodon; species Ceratodon purpureus. The sequence continues at coordinate 5,054,581 of CM026423.1, forward strand.
TTTTCACTGAAAAAAAGAAAAAACCCAAAATAGGATTTTTTCTAACTTTTATGAAGGAAAAAAGAAGTTCTCTTTGTACACTGCCCGAAATAGTGAGAATATTTTGATATTTTGTAGAGTGAACAATATGCACTCAAAGCTGTTTTTGGGAAGAAACCTCAAACATGACATTATCAAGTATTTATAGAAAAAAAAAAAAAAAAAAGAGAAAATTACACAAACCTGTTCAAAATGCCTACCTACATTGATTTTTTCAAAGATTTACGAATTAAATTGGAATTCTAGGAATTGGCCCAAATTTTTAAAAAAACCCATTTGAAGACAATTGTCCTTTAGAGTTAAATTCAACTTTCTGACAATATAGTCCTACAAATATATAGTGAAAACAAGTTAAAATTCCACTTGAAGTTTTTCAAGGATATTTTACAAAGTCTTATAATCTTGCATCTATTTTTAAAACTATATTTAGAATACTTGATGTGGTGCCATCATACTATTTGCACGTTCTTTATCTATGGCAAAATCTAGCATATAATCTTTTTAAATTAAATTTAACAAAATTTGAAATTTCAATCACGAATTATTTATCCATTAGAGTTGATAAGTGAAAGATACCTATTTCTGATACATTGTTTTTTGAAGTAATATTTATTTATATTGCATCTAAAGTAAAGTACCAAATTAAAATACTATCGATTTATTAAGAAATTGGATAGGCTTTTTAAAAAACAATATATTACAAGATCAAATCCAGTGGAAGCACAAGCAGTTCCAAAAGGGACATAACATTTGATTTAATGTGTTACGTTTTATTTTTAATATTACAATGATATTGTGTACATATGTAACTATCACATTTGCGTTTATTGTCTTTTATTATGAAGAACTTGCTTACAATTATATTTTTCTTTCATGCTTTTCTGATTTTGCTTCAACCCATCTTTTCCTTGTTTCAAGAATCTCTTTCTACTACATTTTCAAAAATCATAATTATTGTTTCTAAAGTTTGTTTCAATTTAAGTTTGTTATGTATTACTTATATGAAAAACAGCTTCATGTTAAATTGAAGTTAAGACTATTAAATTTCTATTCCTTATTTTTGTATATGTATGTAATTTACTTCCTTTTCATCCTATTACCGTAGAACACATCTCAAGCAAGATTGAATCAATAGTTCCATCCATCCCCTCCACTTTGGAATCGAAATCAGCTGCGGTGTCCGCCGTCAGTTTCATCCATATGTAAATATGTACAAAGTCGTAGGATTGCCAAAATTGTATACCTCATCATTTGTCTTCTATTTATTCCTTTATTTATTCCTCAAGTACTTCCCATTTTGTTTTCGTTTTCTTCCTCAATTGTATCCTCAATTTCTTCCAGAATTGCATCTACAATTGTTTCCTCAAGTTCTTATTCAATTGTATCCTCAATTTATTTCTAAATTGCATCCTTAATTGTTTCCTCAAGCTGTTATTCAATTATATCCTCAAATTCTTCATGAATTGCATCCTTAATTGTTTCCTCAAGTTGTTATTCAATTGTATCCTCAATTTCTTTGTTAGTTTCTTCATCAATTTCTTTTTCGATTTTTTCCTTAATTTCTTCTTTAATTTTTATTCTAATTGCATCTTCAATTTCCTCATCAATTTCTTCCTGAATTGCATCTTCAAATGTTCCCTAACGTTTTTATTCAACTGAATCCTCAATTTCTTTATCAATCTCTTCTTCAATTTCTTCCTTAATTTCTTCATCAATTCTTTCTCAAATTCATCATCAATTTCGCCGTTAAAATTGCCTAAACTTTTTTTTTTTTTCATGGACGAGAACTGATTCCATTAATTTGTCTTAACATTAGATGATTTTTATGATTTGATTCAACTATTAAAATTATTTTCGATTAAGAGTTCCTATGGTGGCTTCTTGTAGAACATGTATTAAGATTAGATCTTTCTTGAAAACCTTATAGAAATCTTCAATAGCGAAAAATTCAAATGTTGGGAGCTCAAAGACGTAGATACAGTACAGTGATGAAGATTGTTGCAGGATTTATGTTCACCGCATTGAACCTTAATTTCTCCTCTACGTGTTGTATGTTCAATGTGTAGGCGGATCATTTGAAGGTCAATGACAATCCATCTGTTCTTGCCAAAAATGTGACATTTTTCCCTTCTCTCTGAAACTCTGTTTTTATGGCGAGAAGCAGACATTAAAACAAGGAAGGTACATTCACAGATCCCTCTTGACCTCCTTTTAGAAAGGGTGAACTCACCTTTGTTGCACAACATCCATGAAAAATTGGTTCAGATGTTTTTGATCCTTTGGTTCAATGGACCTTTGTGGGTGCGTGATTTGTACCTTTCTTCGGAACAATCCAATACCAACAATTCCCCATCCATAACACACATAATTAGGATTTCACAATTCGAAGCGAATTTTAAGATTTATGCAGAGATTAATAATATGCATTTCAAAAAGATAATTGGTAGACAAGAATGGGAACAAAAATGTAGTGATGTTACTTTTTCAATTTCCTTATGTTGCTACAATAGAGCACTAATAGAGGCTCGTATTCTTAGTGTTCTTAGTGTAAGAAATGATACTTTTTAAGAACATACCAATAATTTTGTAATAATGAAAGAAAGAATGATGACGTGGTGATGAAGCCTGAGCTGGAAATGTAATTTATCTCAAAGGAGTTTTATGGTTTTTAGTTTAATACTTTAAATATTTGGTGATTTAGAACAATATCAAAATTATATAAAAGCAATTTTAGTTTTATCTTTAAAAATTATATATATAGAAATTACTGAAGAGTTTAAGGAATAATTTATTTATTCGTATTATTTTCTTTTCACATATATTTTCATTGATTTTTATTTGTTTTAAGAATTATGTTTAGAATAGTTGCTGTGATACTATCATATTATTTGCATGTCATCTGTCTATGGCAAAATTTGGCATGTAATCGTTCTAAATTAAATTTAACAGAATTTGAAATTTTAATTACGAAATATTTAGTCATTACATCTAATCAGTTAAAAATCCCAATTTCTGGAACATAATTTATTCATATAATATTTCTTAATATTGCTTCTAAAGTGAAGTATTAAATTAAAATACTATCGATTCCATAGGAAATTGAATAGGCGTTTTATTAAAAAAAAAACCACAGCACCAAATCTAGTGGGCGCACAAGCATTTTCATGAGCATACTTTTTGTTGTGAGATGCTGTTAGGGTTGCCCTGGCAATAAATGACAACAATTGTTATAACAAAGGAAGAATTTACAATGTCCATTAATGGAAAGTAATTTTGACTTACAAATCTAGAATATATTGTTTTCTTCATAAACTTGCAATACCTTTGACCTGCAAAAAAACAAAAAGTCAAAAACATAACAAAATTTTTTTGTGACATGTAATAAATTTATAATAAAATATTAAACACTCATATCTTTGGTTGAAATATCCGAAAATCTAGACGCTCATAGGGCTGCCTCTGATCAAATACTCTGAAGGTGTAACAGTAAGCTTCTCGTTCTTCCCGAAGAAAAACATAGCATATTATTTAATGGAACTTAAGTATCACATATTTCAGTAAAATCAGATTTCAATGGAAAATTTAGAAGAGTAAACTAGTCTTACACAATGTAAGGCATGAGTATCTGGTGAAGGTCGTTTTGCTCGTTATTGAAAGGTCATTACGACATCTACAAAAAGTTAAAAAATTTGAAGGTTCCACTTTGGAAATAGACTGATCCTTGACAGCAAGTAAAAATGAACCAATTTGCCTCGCTGTTTTACCTTTTCTAAAATAGCCTCCTGCAATTGTCATTGTAGTAAATCATTAGATAGAATATTAAATAAAATAAAATTTGTAACACAAATTAGATGAATGAGACTAGTCCAATGAATTAAAAGAAGAAAAGAAGACAAAAACAAAATACATCAATCACCAAATAAGTAGGCTAGTCTTACCTAAAATAAGTAGGTCAAGGTCTGATCCACATAATCAAGTTTAAGCTTGAGCCACCTTCCATCCTTATTATCAGGACTCCACTCTAATTTCAAATCCTTTACAACAATTCCTTCATCTCTGCAAAAAGATTAAATGTATGCTTATAATCATCTAAAATGTAATATAAATCAATAAACATAAAAATTGACAGAAATAATACTATTTTTGCAAAATTTCTAATTTAACATAATTTGTTGTAATCTACTCACTCTCGCTCCACAACATCCATAAAAAAATGTGGATAGATGTTCTTGATCCTTTGATTCGATAGACCACTTCCAAAATTTGTCATCTGCAATACAATGATTTTCAAATTAATAAAGTTATTTAGAGAAATGCAAGAGAAAGAATTACAATATTATATGAATACGGAGAATATACTTTTAAAAACTAAAAATTAAATTTTTTTTTTAAAAATTAAAAATTAAAAAACATAATTATACCTGGTAATACTGCAATGATGCGAGGTTGCTCTCCAACAACAATCCTTTTCAAGTGCTCTTCGCAATCATGTAGTGGTAAATAGAGGAGACTTCCGCAATCCTCCTCGTACAGTACATCAAAAACCACATCTAACAAACTTATAGTTAAGGTAAAATATGACAGGAAAATTACTCAATATTATTATACTTCATCACTCATTTATTTTAATACTTCATCAATCACCTATATAGGTTACAACAAATCCGCAGTGCAACAAAAATATAGAAATTGATTAGATCATGGCAACACTCTTTGATTAACAAGTGATGAGATTAAAAATAAAAATAAAAAACAAAAAATTACTCACCACATCATTACGACACTATTTGATTATCAATTGATGAGATTAAAAATTAATTTTTTTTTAAAAATAAAAAAATAAAATAGGCTACTCACCAGATCATCAGTTTCCCATCCTCGACGTGCAGCTCGAGCTAACAAAAAATTTATTGTAGCTTTTAATCCATCCATTATTGTCCCTTCTTTCTTTCCTTCAAAATCCTACTTCCATTTCGTTTTAATAATGTTTCCTTCTCATCCTATACCCTTTTTTTCTTTCTTCGCAAAATCCTATTTCTATTTGTTTTAATAGTGTTTCCTTTTCATCCTCTTTCCTTCAAAATCCTCTTACCACTTGTCTTCGATGTGTTTCCCTTTTGTCCTATTTTCCTTCTTTCTTTCTTCTCAAAATCCTATTTCCATTCATTTTAATAGTGTTTCCTTTTCATCCTATTTATTTATTTATTTATTTTATTTTATTTATTTATTTTCATCCTATTTCCCTTCTTTCTTTCCTTCAAAATCCTATTTGCAAACTTCCTTCTATATTCTTTATTTTATTTTATTTTATATTTTTTTACTCTACTTCTTTTCTCATCCTATTCCCTTCTTTCATCTTTATTTCTATCTCTATTCTTACTTCCTTTCCCACCCTATTTTCCCTCTTTCTCTCCTTAAAAATCATATTTCCATTATTCATTTATTTATTTTAATTTTTAATTCAATTTATTTCCTTTTCATCCTATTTCCATTATTTGCTTTTTATTTTTATTTTTAATTTAATAGTGTTTCATTCTCATCCTATTTCCCTTCTTTTCTTTCTTCAAAATCCTATCTCCATTTTCTTATGTATTTCTCTTTTCTTAATTAGATTATGTCTTTCTATTTTTTTATAATTCTTTCTTCACCCCCCGCCCCCTTTTAATCTCTGCCCCTTTATCCTCTCCATCCTCTCTCATTTTTTTAAATTTTGTTCTCATCGATATTCTTCTTTTATCTCCGTCTTTTCCACTTGTCCTCCAGAGCGTGGAATTTGGGGCATAATAAAATGTTACAAATTTAATAATGGAAATACTTGCTCCTTTGTTAATTTCATTTGTTTTCTAAGTTCTTTCCTTCTTCACTCCATAGAGCAACGTTCTTCTATATCACCTTGTTGTTTATGTTTTGTAGAAGACTGACTGTTGTTCACAAATATTTATGAATATTTGAAGACTTAAACATATATGAAGATTGATATGTTTTTTACTAAATATTTTTTAATTTTGGAAGTCTTTATGTTTTTATTATCTACTAACTTTTATTTTTATTTTGGAAGGCTTGATTGTAGTATTTATTAACTTTTGTTTTTATTTTGAAAGTCAATTTTTTATTTTTTATATTTTTTTTTTGAAAACAATTTTTCTTTTACATGAAAAAAGATAATTGTAAGTATGAGGTGTATTTTACTTTCAACAACATCTTTCCTATTTTTATCGCTTGAGTATAGTATTTAAAGACACATGACTTGTTGAAATCATATTATCTCACTTGTCTTCTCTTATATTTTGTAGAAATATATATTTCTCCCCATTATGAATATATTTTACAAATATATTTCAAAGGTTTGATAACTTGTGTTTTTCTCAAACCTTATGAATATATTTGACGACATGAGGCTTTTTTATGAATATATTTGAAGACTTAATTTGAGTTATATATATTTCATGAAGATATATTATAAAATCATTTGTGGGTCTTTAATTTTCATTTTTGGATTTTCAAAGAGGAGATTTCGGTCTATGTACCGCATATCTATATATAATCTTTGACTTTCCATTTATGATTTTCAATCTTCCATTTATGATTTTTAATCTTCCATTTATGATTTTTAATTTTCCAATTATGATTTTTAATCTTTCATTTATGATTTTTAATCTTCCATTTATGATTGCAACCCGCTCGGGAATACAACCCTTTACCTTAGGGAATAGATATGGAACTAAAATCTTATCTGTACTTTGTGAGAGCAGACTTCATTAACTTAACGTTGGGAGTTATGAAACATTTAAAAAATTATTTCCTTCGCATTAATGGCGGGCAGAGTAACATGTCCAATTGTGTATTTATTAAGCAAGGGGTTTCCCCATGACTGCGCTCTTAAATGCAAGGCAGCGTACGGGTGGCGGCTATTGCCGTTGGAGAGTCCAAGCCGAGGCCCGAGACTCTGCCCAGAAACCTTCGCTGCCCGCCCGTGACTTCCCTCTCCCCTGCCCGAGCTCATCTTTTCCCACGCTGCCCTAAACCCTACCGTCTCTCTCCCTCTCTCGACACCGACAGCTTCTCCCGCCGGCGCGCGTGTTGCGGTGCTACTTTCGGGCGTTGTTTGTGTTGTGGAGATTGCTGGGCGTTGTTTGTGTTGTGGAGATTGTTTGGTGCTTACGGAATCGACTGAAGCTGTCGAAGGTTGGTTGAGGAGTTTCGGCCTGAAGCTGTCGAAGGTTGGTTGAGGAGTTTCGACGATGTTAGGGTTGTGCATTCTGGTGAAGATTTGGCTGAGCGGAAGCTACAGCGAGTAGTTGCAGAAGTGGCGCAGGGATCTGACATCCTTCACGTCTAGTGTCTCTACCAGGTCACTCCCGTAACTCTTCCGCAGCTGCAATTCAGGTTGCGAAGTGATGTAGAAGTTTTGCGGGTAGAGAAGTATGTACGTGGAAAGATTTTTGCGAGATAGGACGTTGGATGTTGTCTTTACTCTGCTTGCATGTGAGAATGGAGTTGCAGCAACATTCTTGTTTCAGATAAGAGACCTATCTACTTTGAATTCGGAGCAGCAAACGACTTAGTGGTAATAATATAGAATGTATTGATACTCTGTCTGCAGACTTCATCGGGTTTTCTTCTTTTCCCGAATTTTAGTCTTTGTAGTGACACCTGACCTTGCTGTTTGGAGAGTCGAAGAGCTGGTTGCTATTAACTCGGCCGGAAGTGAGCTGCCGAGGGCTTCAGCCTTGGAGGGTTTTTTTTGGTTTCATTTGACTTTCTGGTGGAGGTCGAGGGACTGTCTGGTTTCGGAGTTGGAGGGCTGCAGATTAGTAGATGCTGCCATCAGCTCTTCATTACTTGAAACGGTAAACATTTCTGTGTTATGGCATGTGACCTGATACCTGCTTGCCCTTCTAGCGTTTGGCTGCTTAATTAATGTGTTTAATTAATTAATTCTTTGCCCTTTTAGCGTTGTGTTTCATTAATGGAAGCTTGGGGGGATTTTTTAGAGTGGGTGTGTGTGTGTGTTTTCGAGGGATCGGAGTATGGTGTTGTGAATAATGGTCGGTTGGTCTGTGGAGGGAGAAGCGTACCCTAAAATTGTCCTTTATTTTTTTCTCAAAAATCGGCAGTTGGTTTTGTCCGAGTGAGACGTGTGTTTATACTGATTCTAATTGGGCAGATATGAGCTGATAGGAGGTGTGTTCGATGCAGCTTGCTCTCTCTGACATTCTGTTTCTTTGGCTTGTGCAGAGTCGTTTGTGGAGTCAGTAACTGGTGTCAAATTTCCAGCATCTCTTACCTCTCCTGGCAGCTCCACACAACTCGCCTTTGCTGGCGCAGGTATGAATGCGTTTTACACTGTCAACTTCAAATGTGACATTTAAATAAATTGATCTGCATAAATCTTACGACGTTCGCTCAGGTTGGGGTATGTCAATCATGTGAGAGTCGATCAACGTTTCTGGGACAGTGTCTGCCGGTCTTGCAATGATTTCTTTTTCAAGTGTTTGGATGTGTTGGGAGGTCAAGAGCTGTTTCAGCATGTGCCCGAGATCAAACTGAAATTCTTGTAAATTATGTGAGATGTTTTCGGTGCGTTGCTACCACAGGGTTTAGTGTGGGCGTGAGAAGTGCAAGAGACGGACGGCTTTTAGGTCTCGTCAAATTCACTCCGTGGATAAGTTTTACGCTCTTCATACGAACCATTCCGAGCACATCCGCAAGCTGAGATCTAGAAGAGAATTTTAGGTTAAGGAGGGCATTAACTCTTAACCTCGCTGGATGTTTCCGCATTTCACTCGGATTGCGTCTACGGCAATTTACAACATGGGAGTTGTAGCTTTCACTGCGTACCTGTTGTTATGCTGATTATTGACGCTGGGCTGTTTGTTTGTGTGCAGGTCTTGTCGGCCAACAGGGGAGGTTTGGTGGTTCTCGTTGAGGGTCTGCGCGGTTTTGTGCCTTTCTCTCAGATCACTGCTGTAAGCCCTCGTCAGCATTGTCTTGAATCCTATTTAGAGGAAAGTGGAATCTAGGCCAGGTCTAGTCTGCATTTTTAGTGGATTGCGTAGGGTTTTAAGTTCGATTGTTCTGTTCATGCATGCTCTTTCTCAATTACAATTTATCTTGTCTGTTTTCTTCAGAGGACGAACCCTGAAGAGCTTGTGAATAAGGAGATTCCATTGAAGTACCTAGAGGTTGATGATGAGGTTGATTTTGTACTAATTCGTTTTTTCAAGTGCCTTGATTTTAGAAATTAAGAAGATATAACCAGTAGTTGAAGGCTCGTCTTAATGAAAGCTTTTTGTTTGTTAAGTAGTGACAGGAAAACAAGGTTGCTGAGATATAACTGGTTTTATTCTGCCCTTATGCAGGTGTACGTGAGAAGAAGGTAGCGTTTATAAATGTGAAAGTGTACGCAGTTGCATTGTACGTGGAATCAGGAGTGAAGGCTGTATTGGCAGCTTGGCGAGGACAGTCCGTGTCAAGTCTTTCAAACAATAGCGCTTTCTTCAATTCTGCGTTGAGTGGTAAGCGAGTTCATTTGAAGTAACATGTTTCACAAAACTCTTTTCAACTTTGTTCGATAGTTAGGATGTAATGAGACGCACTTCCATTCTATACCGCAGCTACTAGATGACGTTTTGAGAATAATTTGAGAAAGAAACCAAAATACTGTTTTAGATTTTCTTGACTGAAGCTCAAGAATTTGTCAGTAGAAAGTGGTCCTAGGATATGTACTAGAAGTGTTGGTTCATCGTCATTCCCATGCACTTAAAATCTTCTCATACTGTAATATTAAAAGAATCAAGTTCAGGGTGGCTGGTTCATTCCTTTTGTGGCTCATAATATGTATTCTTTTAAACCCGATGGATGAGATTGAGATTGGATTGTATAAAGTTCCACCTTTCTTCAGCTGGTATTGATGTTTGGAGTATGTTATGGTTCAGATTGTTGTTGAAGATAAGTGCCCAAGTGAAGATCAGATTGTGAAAAGCTTTTAAGTTACAAGCAGGTATTCCGCTTGTTTTTGTGAGTGTTGTTTTTGTGAGTGTATGGTAGTCTGTGCTTACGGATTCTAAGCGCTTCCTCTAGTCTGTTTCAATCTCAATTGGATTCCTTTCTCTCAATTTTTGAAAATTATTTTCATTACTTAGCATTGGGTTACGAACTTAAGTTCGTAAACTGCAGCCTCCTTATCCTAAACAAGGGCAACGACTAACGAAGAACATGCTGAAAAATGAAAACCTCGTCATTTTCTAGCAGTGGGTCCCTTCTAAAGTTCGAAACCCGGAATTGCAAATGTCAGCACTTTACCCTGAAGTTACGAACTTAAGTTCGTAACCTGGGTGTGCGACAGCCGCATATGCGCTATCAGGTTACAAACTTAAGTTCGTAACCTGGGTGTGCGACAGCCGCATATGCGCTATCAGGTTACAAACTTAAGTTCGTAACATACAACCTCATTTTCCAAAACAAAGATTGAGCGGCTACCAAAGCTCATAACCATTTTGTTTCTATCATGCCGTGATGTTGTGAGAATAACGTCTCGTAACGCAAGCGTTACGAACTAAAGTTTGTAACAAGGAACTCTGCCTTCATTCTAAAAATATATCTAGACCTTACCATGAGATTACGAACTTGAGTTCGTAATCGAGGGGTGCAAGTGTACATCTTTGGAAGAGGTTACGAACTGAAGTTCGTAACCTAGATCTACAGGTATCCAGACCTTATCATGAGGTTTCAGACTTAAGTTCGTAACACAAGGTGTGAAGGTGTACAGATTTCAGCACGTCGGTTACAAACTTAAGTTTGTAACCTGGATGTGAGAGTGTCCAGATAATCGCGCCAGGTCCTTGATAGAGGACCTACAACCTGGTTATTCTTGCTCTTGGGTTATGAACTGAAGTTCGTAACATCCAATACCACTCCTTCAAATTTTTTTGAAATTATTTTCATTATTTAGCATTGGGTTACGAACTTAAGTTCGTAAACTGCAGCCTCCTTATCCTAAACAAGGGCAATGACTAACGAAGAACATGCTGAAAAATGAAAACCTCGTCATTTTCTAGCAGTGGGTCCCTTCTAGAGTTCGAAACCCGGAATTGCAAATGTCAGCACTTTACCCTGAAGTTACGAACTTAAGTTCGTAACCTGGGTGTGCGACAGCCGCATGTGCGCTATCAGGTTACAAACTTAAGTTCGTAACATACAACCTCATTTTCCAAAACAAAGATTGAGCGGCTACCAAAGCTCATAACCATTTTGTTTCTATCATGCCGTGATGTTGTGAGAATAACGTCTCGTAACGCAAGCGTTACGAACTAAAGTTTGTAACAAGGAACTCTGTCTTAATTCTAAAAATATATCCAGACCTTACCATGAGATTACGAACTTGAGTTCGTAATCGAGGGGTACAAGTGTACATCTTTGGATGAGGTTACGAACTGAAGTTCGTAACCTAGATCTACAGGTATCCAGACCTTACTATGAGGTTTCAGACTTAAGTTCGTAACACAAGGTGTGAAGGTCTACAGATTTCAGCACGTCGGTTACAAACTTAAGTTTGTAACCTGGATGTGAGGGTGTCCAGATAATAGCGCCAGGTCCTTGATAGAGGACCTAAAACCTGGTTATGCTTGCTCCTGGGTTATGAACTGAAGTTCGTAATATCCAACACCACTCCTTCAAATCTGTATGTTTTTTTAACAAACAAACATGAAAAACTAAGTGAAAGTAGTACTTACCTTCTCAACGCCATTGAACTCGCAGAAATGGAGGAGAACAGGTTCATGCAACAGTCACCACGTCTGTCACCGTACTTAACGGAGGTTCCACTTACCGATCTCGACGAGGCCTTAAAAAGAGAGGTCTTCATCGGAGAAATAGCGGTGACGATGAATGGTCTTACTCGCTCTGCGTGGTCCGTCACTCCAGAATCAAGCGCTGACAGGAACAGTTGTAATTTTACACTTGCAATTGGGAAGTTGAAGTCGGAGAAAAATTACCACTGGAAATCGCTACGTTCGACCACTGTTCTCGGAGTGATCACGATGCCAGGTTTCATCATCGTCACTTTGGCTGGAAACGATTCTATCGCGAAGTTGTTTATCAAAGCTGAGGAGAGTCACCCATTCAATGTTGAGTATTTTCTCGAAATCTCTGTCGGGCTTTTGGAGCCGTGGCGAACATACATTCTCCAGATATTTGGGGAGCTTGAAGGGTTGAATCCGGAGAACATTGACGTCGGAGCGAGTTGGGGTCAACTATCGAAGTTGATCGATCGTCACGCCGCGGGGTTCACTAGCAAGAGTGCGAACAGGAATCAGGAAATGGAAAACTCTGAAGAAGTCACACCAAGTAAACAAAGAGGAAAAATAGACCTCAAGGAGTTTAAAAAAGGCAAAAACGTACCTGACAAACGAGCTAGAGCTGCCCCGCAGAGTGTTCTCCCAGGAAGGTCTGCATTTCATGTTCGCAACAGTCAAAGTCTTGACGTCGGGAGTGGAGACGTCGGCGAACAGGTCCTGCCAGCAACGCCAGCCGCCACTATCCCCACACCTGGACCTTCCCTACCCGGAAAAGTGCCGCGACCAAAGCAAATGGCATCAAAAAAGAGTCGTGCAAAACCGACAGTGCCGACGCCAATTCCCGCAACTAAGCCCCTCTACGTGCATCCTGGATTAGAAGATCACGACGAAGTTGAGGAGGAGAGAATGGAATGTACATCTGACATCCATTCACGTAATCCAGATATTTCGAAGGGGGTCGCCAACCTTGGAGAAAGTTCAGAAGCTGGAGTATTGGTCGCAACATTGGACACTCCATCTGGGCGCGTGGATGATATCCTAAACATCTTACCGCGTCCTAGCGCTCCGGCGCCGCCCAAAGTTCGTCTGGAGTCAGAGATGACGTGGTCTGCAAATCCAGTAGTCATCGACCTCGATCCTAGCTTCAAAATACCTGACGAGTTAGAGACGGAGATTTCAAGCGTCGAAAAAACTAAACATGGGGAAGATAAGAATGCTGTACTTAGGAAACGATCTCTTCTGAACGAGAAGTTTGCCCGCGAGTCGGAGTATATGTACATTTTTGGAAGGGACCAACTATTCGAGCTTGCTCTCACCCACATGGAACCAAGCGATCATCGGTCAGGAAGAATCTATCGGGATTACGAAAAGGCCGGAGCAGATGATATCAAGCGAAACTTGATACTTGCGAACTACACAAAACCGGTACTAACCGTGATGCCTAATCTTGAGAAACGACCTAGGGATTGGAACGAGTGTGTGAACGCAGGGAAATTCAAGATTATAAACGGCCAACACACCTGGCACGCCGCGTTATCGTGCCTTAACGATCCTCTTCTACGTCAAACTAACCCACGTATTATGGAGATGAAGATCTGGGACGTGCAAGTAGTGTGGACAGAAAAGGTATCTCATTTGCACGCACTTTCATTTAAGTGCAATGAGGGACAGAACGAGTCGCGGCACCTCACGTCTCTTGTTCGCGCTATCTTGCATTGTCGCGTCCTATGGGAGCAGGAAGGAAGACCTCCAATGGTGCGTAAAAACGCTGCACCAAAAAAAAAAAAGGCTTCACAAACCGATGATCTTATATCCGACTCCAATGCAAAGTCTAAGTACGAGGTAAACAAGTCTTCAATAGAATTGAAAACTTTTCAATTTGGGGCCATTATTTTCAAGCATTATAATCTATCCTTTCCCTCTAGATTAGATATTTTCTTTTCAGTAGGAAAGATATTTTCTTTTTAACACTTTATCACTTGTTACAAATTTGTCCCGTCGCAAGAAGGTTACGAACTTGAGTTCATGACCTGGAGTATGCATCGCGCGCGGGGACAAAAAGTTCTTAGCGACCCCGTGGTCCTAGCGCGATAAGGTTACGAACTCAAGTTCGTAACCGGGCAGTGCACTAGGCAGTTCGTAACTGTAAGGAAGCCCGTTTTTGCTGGAACTCCCTTGCGCGCTCGCGGCTCCTGCACATTGATCTTTGATTTCGCGCGCCGCGACTCCCAGGTTACGAACGCCAGTTCGTAACCAGTTCGTAACCTTGTCGCGCTACGATTTCCGTCTAGCGTCACGAGTCCTTGGAGCGAAGGGATTTTATTGTCCCTAGCGCCGTGACTCAAAGGTTAGGAGCTGAAGTGTGTAACCTTCTCGCGTCGCGACATTCTTGTCACGTCGCGAGTCCATGGCGCGCGGTGATCTCCTTGTCCCAGTCGCCACGACTCCCAAGTTACGAACTCAAGTTCGTAACCGTATGGGCCAATCAGAGTATCGTTATAGTAAAGTGTTGTTCTATTCATACTGTCAATATATATATATTAGTCTGGAGTTCTCATTTTACTTTTTTATACAGACTTTTCGAACACGCGCATGCCAGTCGCTGAGCCACACCATAAAGCAAGATAACCCGGACAAACCAATCCGAGTCGAGTGGGAGAAACGCGGAGAGCGCCAGATTATCATGTCGCCAGATCATATCTGGAAGAAATGGGAGGATGTGTTTCAGAAATATGAAGCGGGAGAGTTGATAGATCTTGACACAAAGGAGGAGATAAAGAAGTCGCCAAACGCCGCCGATCTGATGTCGTTGTGCCATGTCACCGGAACGTTGCTCCGGGGATTGGCAAGTGCTAGCATGGAGAATCTCGGTGAGGCTGCAGACCATATCATGAGCAATCCACCGCGGATATATCTCGGAAAAGCGCCAAAAAAATGGACGCGGGCTCTTCCACTCGACAAATGGTGCGAGCGACGAAAGTGGAAGGACGTTATCGTAAAGGCCATCGGAGATCGGATCATGTATTTCGAGCGGAAGACGTCCAACATGTTCCTCGACGAGAACCAGCATATTGATCAGACTAAGTGGAGGAAGTGGAAACAAGAAAAGTGTTTCTCGTCCACTATCATGCAGGCCATTTTCTTTACGGATGGCGCGGACTCGTTCATCAGCGAAACAATTGCCGCAAACCGCAAGAGTCCAGACTTTCCCCCGAAAGAAGTTCTCGTCAAAATCGACATGGCCCTTGTCAATCAGACACGGAGCGAAGCGGTTGCAGAAGGAAATTGGAGTGTCTTCGTCCCGTGGAAAGAGGATGGTAGGATTTCGCTTTCTACCGTGTCTTTCGGAGTCAGTGGAAATCTCGTGACGGAGATGGAGTGGAGAGTGAACCCCAGAAAGTTGGGCGCGGGGATACTTGATCTACGGAATTTTCCGTTGGTGTCGGCAGAGATGGAGATGACTGTTAGTTGGAACAAGATTCTTCAAATGATGGAGATTAGAGGGCTCAAAATGGGGTTCAGGACCAACGATGCTTGGATGATAATCACGCAGAAAGATAGACGGAACGTTGTCGACATCATCCGGAGCCACTTCTTTCCCGGCCATCGATGTAAACGACTGGCATATACTTTCTCTCTCGGTGAGCCTGGATACAAACATAAATCTCCCGAAGTGGAAATATCCTACCTGGAGGTGGCTTATGTAGCAAGCAACGGAACGATTAAGCACCGCTCGGATCTTTACGGAGAGGAGAAAGTAAAAGGAGCACAATTCGATAAGCAAGAGTATTACCGTGCGGAGCACAAGGATACCTTAAGCCTCGACGAGCTCCGTATGGAGGTTTACATCCGCTTCATCGCCACTCACACTCACGTCAATGACAATGTCATTCTCGGCTTTGCAGGATCGAAGGCACTCAGAGCATGTCGGGTAAGTTATATATATGGTATTGTTTGTTTGTTGTGTTTTAGAACATGTTCTGCACTAATGTTTTCTGATTTAAAGTAGGAATTTCTACAAACGGAAACTTAGTGCTACCATTGATTGACTCTGGATGAGTTGTAGAATGGCGTTATGAAATTTTACTAAGTCCTGAGCAATGCAATATTACGAACTTCAGTTTACGAACTTAAGTTCGTAAACTACTCGTATCCAATTTGCATTGTCGATTTCATCACTCTTTTCACTCTAGTCTTTCGCCATTCTTTTTTTGTAATGAATTTTGGATAATTTAATGATATAAATTTTTTATAGCAAGATTATCTAGCTTTCCACAAGTGTGTTTTGAATTTAAATGGCACTTAGTAATTTAATCACTAACATATGTAACAATAGTATCACGACGCTCAGTCAGATGTCAATTCTAGGAGTTTTTTTATCAAAGACTGTTTGAATATTCATTCAAATTAAAAAAATAAATTTAATCTAAAACTTCTCTCATGTTGCATTCCTTGTTTCTCTGGTCCTCATTCAAGTACATTCCAGTTGTACGAATCAGTCTGATTCATTGGCGGTTTACGAACTTCAGTTCGTAAAGTACATAGTATTGTAGGCTTCTCCTTTAAGATGAACTAACGACGGACATGTCTCTGTAGATGTTGAAACGGAACTCAATTTCCTTTGAGGTAATTCGGAAGCGCAGCGAAAAACTTCTAAGCAAAGCCGTCGTCGAGGCACCTTCCATGTGGCGTCGATACTACCTTCCAGTCCCCAAAAACGTGAGCGGAGACGGAGCTAACTTGTACGACCCAGAACTAGTGCAACGGGATGTGAATTTCCTTATTCACCCAGATGTCGTCATCGGAGGATTTTACTTAGAAGAAGACCGGCGGGACGTACGCCTCTCGCAGAGCAGTGTTGGCGGCGGTGCATCAAACCACGAATCCCAAGGTCCTCAACCTCCGGTCGTAGACGTCCAAACATCCCGTGGAGTCGAAGCTGCGTTGAACAGAGGCGGAAGACCCACTCCGCCGGAAGAGAGTGTGGACGACGACATCGTCTCACTTCCGTCAGAATCCGCAGACAATGACATCTGCGACTCGCACGACTCAGACACGACGGTGAGCGAAGACCGCTTCGGTGGAGCGACGTCGAAGCACATGGACGTCAACGATACGTTAAGTCAAATAGAGAGGGTGGAAGTGGATAAGTATCCGACTGTGGACTCCTATGTTTGTACTCCACTGTCGAAGAAGGCAGCTGCGGCCATTGCCAATGCCGCGGCTCGACAGGATTCGGCGTTGCGCTCTCTGTGCGCGGAGATACAACGAAAGGAGCAACAACGCGCTCGAAGCAGTGGTCGCGAGGACTTCCACAACGAGATGCAATCGGGGGAAAGTTCGTACGTGAGCGGAGAGCGTAGAGCGGAGAGCGGTGAGCGCAGAATGGAGAGCACAGAATTGACAATTACGAAAATTTTCAAAGGCAAAGTAGACCCTACAACCGTGGAAAATTACTAAATTAAGGCTTAATTTAGACACTTTTTTAAGAAAAAGAGTATATTACCGTGGAAATTAGGATTACCTCTGGTAAGAATTTATTACGTTTGTTCTCAAAGATACAAATTAGGGCTGATGTCATGCTGACGTCATGCATACATTCCTTTAGATTTGTCATGGGTTTAGGCAAGATACAATGATCAGGCGTTGAGTTTTAGATCAAACAAGTAATTCTTTCATAGGATTATGTAAATGCACAAGGGAAAAAACAAATTTGAAAGAACGTAAAGGAGGCATGGTTTGAAAACTTCCTGGAATATTTCAAAATTCGTGTATATTATCTTAACTGCTGAATCCAAGATATACCTTGTCAAAGTCCTTGTCTTCATCGAAGATTACTCTCTCTTCCTAGGCAGCAAAGCATCTTCATTTGAGTGATACAAGTAGGAGATTTTCATCATCAAACAACACTTGGTAAGCTGGGTTCCAGAGAAGGAGGTCACTCTTGGTTTCTTGAGCTTGTCTCTAGGTGGCGTATTAGGATAGTCATACAGTCCTTGGCATTCTGTGCTGTATGCGAAGGTAGCGATGGAGTTTGGGGGGGTCAATTTGTAGGCTTGCGTGGAACGTTTTAAGACTACAACAATTTAGTGTGTTGCGCGATGCCGAAGGTGTGTAATGCGAGATCCAGGAGGACGAGAGCGGCTGTAGGTTTGCCCCCAAAGGCACCGGCGAGTTATGAGGAGCTGCGGCCGTGGCTGCTGGAGGTGGAGCGCGCCAGGGAACGAGGCATGGACCTGCCACCGTTTAGGCACATCGGAAGCCTCCATGTTGGTGAAGGTGAATGGCGTTGGACAGTGCTTTGTACCAATGAGCTTCTCCGTATTATGGAGTTGTCCCTAATCCCGTATCCCTTGCTATCGAACGTCGATGAGAATCCAGTTGTTCAGCTGCCCGAAGTGATCATATCGGATGGCGAAACTTGCTGGTTTGATATGGACAAGAGTTGGACTGTATATCCTCCGAAGGATTAGTACTGTGAAGTATAGCGGGGTGTTCGAAGACAATCCTTAGGATTTAGGAATAAGACAACTCGAAACCAACTAAAAGAGATGGTCTTAAAAGTTCGTGGAATATTTCTGAGTTCGTGTAGAATAATGGAGTAGCAGAAACCAAGATGTACACCAAGTCAAGAATATGTAACATGGTTAGGAAATGTGGGATTTTGAATGGTTAGAATATAAGTTACAGCGCAATTTCAATTTTGAGCATTTCTTTTGTAACATTTCATTCTTCATATTATATTTTGAGCATTACGGTTGTGACATTCCGTCCTCTACATAGGAGGAGACGATTTGGAAATGAGAATCGTAACAAGTATAGATTCAGGGTAGTAGAGTAGACGAAGGATTACGCAATGAACTCCAATTAAATCAAATCAAATCAAAGCAAATGAAAACAACAATAGACCGAAGCCTCCTTCAAACTCAGAACATGCTACAGTCGCTACTTTCACTCTCAGAACTAGATGACTCTGAATCTCCTTCTACCGCCTCGTCATCGACGAATAGAAGGGCCCTGGGATCAAAAGTAGTTGGCCGACTAGGAACATATGTAAGGGCTCCAGATTGAAACGCCTGTGCTAAGTCCTCTGCGTAGTCCGGAAGTATGAAAGGCTGAATCGGGCTGGAATGAAGACGCCAGGATGGAGTGGACACTGATGTTGGCCCACGTGGAGGTGTTGCTGAAACTACTCTGCAATAGAGAACCGACTGTGGTTACATCGAGTACGTAGAGCTGCAAAGACAAGTAACGCATGGATAATTTGAACAAAGAATAGAAGACTTACACCACTTATCAGGTCTTGGTCTCTTTGGAGGCGCTTCGTCTGTTGCTGCCGGCCTTGGATGTTTAGGAGGGCCCATGGCGGATGGTTTGAGAAGGGCGTTGAATATGGCTTCGTCCTCCTCAAAAGCGAGAATGTGGCGACCAGTAGCCTGGGCAGCCTTGATGGAGGCTCCTGAAACTCGGAGAGATACAAAGAAATGAGAAACTGTGGTAAAAACGAGAAGAATAATTCAGCAAAGATATGCATGAAGAGTTACCTGTCCCAGCATTCCAATCAACAACTATGTCGCCGGGCTTCGACAGCTCCTCAAGTATGCCCTGCATCATCTCGATGGATTTCTCCCTTGGGCCTCTCCACGGCACCTCCCCATTCATGAGCTGCGAATCCACATCGGTCAAGTTGAAAATGGCATCACTCTCGGTAATGTTGAGGAGCCCATGTATCAGGTCTTCCTTCTTCGTCTGGAAGGAGAAAGTACTGCCACTACGAACGTAGACGCGAATCCAGAATCGCATAGTCTGCAGTCAAGCAAAACCAGTGAGTAAAATGAAGCGGAAGGGTTATCAGTAAGCGAAGAGAAGGGCATGTTCAGGAAAAGTACCAAGTTCTCGGGGTTCGTAGGAGAAGTCAGGCCGAGAACATTGACACCCCACCAGTCCTTGAACAGCACGTATCCACCATTAGCAGCTTCTTCCTCGATATCCTTAGCCAGCTTCTGATCAGTGTTGTAGATGAGGCAGATGGCACCATCTTTCTGCAGGAAATCATCTGCAAAATGGAAGATGTCGTACAAATAATCCTTGTAGCGAGAGTTCCAAGGCGGAATACTCGTGGGGGGAACGGAAACGGATGGGACGGGAAGATTCTCAGGGATGTCGGCAATGATCAAATCGACTCCCAGATGGTCCTCTTGTTTGCACCGGTCCCCAACAATGTTTTCGCGGCCTGCTCCAAACTTGAGGAAACAAGAAAGCAGAGTTAGTAACTACATAGCGAGTAGAGGTGGCAGAATCCATTAAATGTCAAAATATAGGAACAAACCTTGCGAATGAAGTCTTGAGTCTTGATCCAATCCGGGTCGCCACCTTTTCTCTCCTGTCTCCTATTTCGCCGTAACATGGAATCCACAGATGAGTTGAAGACGGAAACATGTGTGGAAATCAAAGCTCCAGCGGAAGAAGTTGTTTGAGGATATAGTTTGGCCTTCCTCTGCTGAAGGAGACCTCTGGTGATCTCCGAAGCACTAATCGATGAAGGAGCCGGCGAAGAAGCTGGAGAAGGGTTGGTAACGACAACACCCGGAGACGGCTCTGGTGCCTTCTCAGCTGGCGCGGAAGACTCCGCACCAGTTTGCTGTGATGCCTCCGACCGAGAACGCAGAGATTTCAGTCGCCTTCCTCTCCCTCTCTTCGGTGGTGGAGCAGAAGACTGATCCTGCTCTCCTTCACGACCTTCTGCATCATCCACGGAGTCCTCCACCACAACCTCACCCCCATCGTGTAGAGTCTTGACGTCTACCTCTGAGTCAATCGTGAAACCACGAGAGCAATCAAGATACCAGCATCCTTCAAGCAAGTGAGGAGCTTTGTACCTTTTCAACTGTTGGGGAGAATAGATACACTGGTCCGAGGTTTTCTCCGTCCAAGCAAGGAAGTAGTTGGGGAGCTGCTGAACCTTGATTGCCCCCTTCAGAAGAAGCTCTCGCTTGAAGTATCTATGTAAACCAATATGTAGAAGGTTAGTATCAAAGAGATAAAGAGACCTCGTTATGGAATTTGAATCTGATTAAAAGGAATGTATCGTACCGGTAAGTAACCCGCTTGACAACCTGAGCGGTTCCAGGAAATTTAGCAAAAATGGACTTCTTGTCGAAGGGCTTATCTGCCGATTTTCCAATGAACGTAGGGAAGGCCTTGTCCCACAAGAGAATACGTGAACTCTCCACAAAATCGCCCGGCTCTTGTACTTCCGGAAAGGCCTTCCAATTGATAACGATGTTCTCCGTCTTGCATATGTCCTCGAATGTGTTAATAACGGCTTCCTCCAACTGTAATTCAGAATTCAATTAATTAGCAATGAGAAAGAATCGACGAAGAGAGTAATGCGTAATGTAATGGGAAAGGTTTTTTAAGAAATTGTACCCCAGCCCAGAATGAGGCCTTATTCAACCATGGGTCAAATTCGGTATCCTTGAATTCAAGTGGTGGAAATCTGTAAGACAATCGGGAACTCAGAGATGAGTTCCACCACCTCAACCAACGAGCCTTGTACTTGGCCTCAACGGCCGCTGGAACAATCTTCTGGAGCTTATCAAGTGACATCTCAGGTTTTGAGAAGTCACTGAAATGCCGATTAATCTGCAATAAGTACAGGAGTTTTAGAAAAAAAGAATACGTAAATGTTGTTGTGATACAAAATAGTGAACTCAGGCACGATGAGGGTCTCACCTCGTTGAGGAAGTCGTCTCCATTCTTGGGATTTGCAATTGCCAAGTACTTGGTGAAGTCCTTCCTCTTAATCGATTCCACCATGTTGTTTGAAGCCGCATTCATGGCATCCCAAATACCAGTCGCGGTTTGTTCTTCAATGGGTGTTTTCTCCTTGTAGATTCTGGCAGCTTCGTCAGAAGCTACCACAATTTCTCGCTGGAACACAAAGCAATGTTAGAGGAACTATATGAAGCACCGTAAATCAATTGCCGAATGGAAGCGTCGGGGGGGGAGGAATGAGTGCTTACCCGATAAAGAAAAGCGATGAATACTTTTGTTGGCAATGTAAACCAGGATGGAGTAGCTGGTTTGTGATTCAATGCTAAAGCATACTCCTGTGGTGAAAGCAGATCCTTGAATTCCTCCAATTTCATCACACCAAAGGAGCGAATACGATAAAGTTTTGCCGGAATATTACTCTTCACGTGATCATTTTCCGTTGACCTGTACAAATAGACGTAAGTTAATAATAAGCGTAAAGTACAAGTTCAATCGGCGTTCAAGAGGTGTAGACAAAGTAGAGAGAGTTAATTCTTACCAATTAATGTCATGCATGGCATGAAGAAGGTTTCCAACATGACCGCGAGGGTCAAGAACAATGCAATGCACAGAGATGTGCCACGCTGGATCGTCGCTGTGATGCTTGTTGATATGTCTGTACCATGCGGCAAGGCGATGGTTACCTTCCCAGACATAGAACATCTTCCCAGAGAACTCCTTCCAATCCGGGTCGGCCAAGAGCTCATCTTCAAAAGCATCATTAACTTTTTGCCAACACGGGCTCCAGTCAGCCTTGATCTCCTCAGTGACATCGGCTGTCTTCTCTTCGTGGTTGTAGATGGAAATGTACATGACACGGTCTCCATCTCTATAGCCTTTGACAAACTCATGCTCCAAATGTTGAACTCCCATTTCTCCTACAGGTCGCACTCTTGCCATTGAGAGCATCCTACAAAGGGGAACTTGGATACGCGACTTTGTCTTTGGAAGTATTCGGAGCTTATTGATGACGCCGTTGGAGTCTTGCTTGTGTTGTACCCGATGTTCCAATTCACTGTCCACTACATTCGTCAAATCAGGAGGACAAGATGGCGCTGGCACTATATCCTGTGTCTGAGTAACCTGCAAGAAGTACTACATTTTCAAAATTGATTCAAAGATAAGGATAAAAACAAGTAATGCAATTATGAAAAAGAATAGAACAATAGTTTCATGTACTGATACCAATCGTCATCAGTAGAAAGGTGTACATACGCAACTATGTACGTGGAGCACGGCTATAATACTCCCTAGCCTGTCTACAGTTCCAATGACGGCGCCTCCTCCAAAAACGCCTGGTCTGTTGGACAGGGCATGGTAGTATCGCCGGGAGGGCGAAGACAACATGGGCTGGCCTCCTCACTCTAATAGGAGAGGAAGGAGAAGGTGGAGACATCGGCGGGGTACCAAGCCGAGGAGAAGTGGGCATGTAGCCTGGGGATGTAGGCTCATAGACAGGAGAGGTAGGCATGTACTGAGGAGAGTGGACCTCTGGAGGTCCACTACCTAAGTCTACAGGGTTTCCTAAATCACACCTACATAAATGGGGCTGATCAAATGAATCCGAGAGATCGGAAAGATTGATAACTGAGATCGGGGAACTGATGGACAAGGGTGCATCTGAGAATACCTAGAGGCAGAGAAACAAGACAGTGTCAAATTATAGATTTACAAAATGAAATGAACACTTTTGGAGGGTTAATGTACTATGCGATATTCAAAACAGAAGGCAAATAAGATTAATTTACCTCTGTTTCTGCAGGGGTAGGGCCATCAGCTTCAGTCGCAGTGAGTTGATCCGTGAACTCCTACAACACATAAAGTATACAAATAATAAGAATTGAAATGAATACATGATTGGACAATTAAAAACAAGAGTTAAAATCCAATCAAATTATTCTTAAGCAGCTGCCCCCTTCTCATTGGAGGCATTCGTCACAGAATGCCACTCCACAAGAAGCGTCTCCTCCACAACCTCCATCTGATTGCTTGCGGCCACAGCCTCCGCAGCCCCACTCCCGCAATCCGCCCCCACCTCCTTGGAGGCATTCTTCACAGAATGCCCCTCGGCATGGGGCATCTCCTTCGCGGCCTCGAGCTGACTGCCTGCGGCCATGGCCTCTGCAAGGGGGTTCTCCTCCGCGGCCTCCCTCTGGTTGCGTGGGGCAACTGCCTCCGCAGCCCCACTCTTGCAATCCGCCCCCACCTCCTTGGAGGCATTCGTCACAGAATGCCCCTCGGCAAGGGGCATCTCCTTCGCGGCCTCGAGCTGACTGCCTGCGGCCATGGCCACCGCAAGGGGGTTCTCCTCCGCGGCCTCCCTCTGGTTGCGTGGGGCAACTGCCTCCGCAGCCCCACTCCCGCAATCCGCCCCCACCTCCTTGGAGGCATTCTTCACAGAATGCCCCTCGGCAAGGGGCATCTCCTTCGCGGCCTCGAGCTGACTGCCTGCGGCCATGGCCTCTGCAAGGGGGTTCTCCTCCGCGGCCTCCCTCTGGTTGCGTGGGGCAACTGCCTCCGCAGCCCCACTCTTGCAATCCGCCCCCACCTCCTTGGAGGCATTCGTCACAGAATGCCCCTCGGCAAGGGGCATCTCCTTCGCGGCCTCGAGCTGACTGCCTGCGGCCATGGCCACCGCAAGGGGGTTCTCCTCCGCGGCCTCCCTCTGGTTGCGTGGGGCAACTGCCTCCGCAGCCCCACTCCCGCAATCCGCCCCCACCTCCTTGGAGGCATTCTTCACAGAATGCCCCTCGGCAAGGGGCATCTCCTTCGCGGCCTCGAGCTGACTGCCTGCGGCCATGGCCTCTGCAAGGGGGTTCTCCTCCGCGGCCTCCCTCTGGTTGCGTGGGGCAACTGCCTCCGCAGCCCCACTCTTGCAATCCGCCCCCACCTCCTTGGAGGCATTCGTCACAGAATGCCCCTCGGCAAGGGGCATCTCCTTCGCGGCCTCGAGCTGACTGCCTGCGGCCATGGCCACCGCAAGGGGGTTCTCCTCCGCGGCCTCCCTCTGGTTGCGTGGGGCAACTGCCTCCGCAGCCCCACTCCCGCAATCCGCCCCCACCTCCTTGGAGGCATTCTTCACAGAATGCCCCTCGGCAAGGGGCATCTCCTTCGCGGCCTCGAGCTGACTGCCTGCGGCCATGGCCTCCGCAAGGGGGTTCTCCTCCGCGGCCTCCCTCTGGTTGCGTGGGGCAACTGCCTCCGCAGCCCCACTCCCGCAATCCGCCCCCACCTCCTTGGAGGCATTCTTCACAGAATGCCCCTCGGCATGGGGCATCTCCTTCGCGGCCTCGAGCTGACTGCCTGCGGCCATGGCCTCTGCAAGGGGGTTCTCCTCCGCGGCCTCCCTCTGGTTGCGTGGGGCAACTGCCTCCGCAGCCCCACTCTTGCAATCCGCCCCCACCTCCTTGGAGGCATTCTTCACAGAATGCCCCTCGGCAAGGGGCATCTCCTTCGCTGCCTCGAGCTGACTGCCTGCGGCCATGGCCTCCGCAAGGGGGTTCTCCTCCGCGGCCTCCCTCTGGTTGCGTGGGGCAACTGCCTCCGCAGCCCCACTCCCGCAATCCGCCCCCACCTCCTTGGAGGCATTCTTCACAGAATGCCCCTCGGCATGGGGCATCTCCTTCGCGGCCTCGAGCTGACTGCCTGCGGCCATGGCCACCGCAAGGGGGTTCTCCTCCGCGGCCTCCCTCTGGTTGCGTGGGGCAACTGCCTCCGCAGCCCCACTCCCGCAATCCGCCCCCACCTCCTTGGAGGCATTCTTCACAGAATGCCCCTCGGCATGGGGCATCTCCTTCGCGGCCTCGAGCTGACTGCCTGCGGCCATGGCCTCCGCAAGGGGGTTCTCCTCCGCGGCCTCCCTCTGGTTGCGTGGGGCAACTGCCTCCGCAGCCCCACTCCCGCAATCCGCCCCCACCTCCTTGGAGGCATTCTTCACAGAATGCCCCTCGGCATGGGGCATCTCCTTCGCGGCCTCGAGCTGACTGCCTGCGGCCATGGCCACCGCAAGGGGGTTCTCCTCCGCGGCCTCCCTCTGGTTGCGTGGGGCAACTGCCTCCGCAGCCCCACTCCCGCAATCCGCCCCCACCTCCTTGGAGGCATTCTTCACAGAATGCCCCTCGGCATGGGGCATCTCCTTCGCGGCCTCGAGCTGACTGCCTGCGGCCATGGCCTCCGCAAGGGGGTTCTCCGCCGCGGCCTCCCTCTGGTTGCGTGGGGCAACTGCCTCCGCAGCCCCACTCCCGCAATCCGCCCCCACCTCCTTGGAGGCATTCTTCACAGAATGCCCCTCGGCAAGGGGCATCTCCTTCGCGGCCTCGAGCTGACTGCCTGCGGCCATGGCCTCCGCAAGGGGGTTCTCCTCCGCGGCCTCCCTCTGGTTGCGTGGGGCAACTGCCTCCGCAGCCCCAACTTCTGTCCATGCGGCCATGGCTGCTGTCACCTCCGAAACCCCAATCTCTCTCAATGCGGCCAAGGCTGCAATGTGGGTCCAAACCCCTATCTCGGTATTCACTGCATCTGCAGCTAGATGGTTCGCAACTTCGACCTATTGGGTCGCGGCTGCGTCTGGCATCGGAATCGCAACTCCGAGCTACTCACTTGCAGCAGTGACAGCAGGGTCTTCCGCACCTTCAACCTCACACAATGCGGATCTATCTGCTACTCACATTCAATCCCCAAGTACCAATCACGCGGCCTCCCACATAAAATCATCAACAAAACCCGTAACTCTTACCTCGTCAGTGGCCGGTGCTCGATCGGATTCCCCGCCCTGGCTCTCAATCTCTACCTCCCCACGCTCAGGTCCATGCTCCCTCTCCATCTCTTCCTCCCCACGGTCAGTTGCCGCGGATGCGAGAGTGGATGCTGCCTCACAGGTACTCCTCCCACGAGTTAGTCCTCTCCCTCTCCCACGAGCACCTGCACCTCTCCGTCGACCACGGCCTCTATCCACATTCACGACCTCTTCACACTCAATGTCTTCTACGGGCCCCGCCATCCAACCCTGCGATTGGTTGTCATCCACACTCATATTAGATGGGCTTCCCGGGTCCCCTCGACCCTCTCGTAGTGCAACTAAAGCTTCCCCTCCTTCGCCCGCCTCCATAATTTCGCGTCTCGCTCTACGAGCCAGTCTTATCAATGTCTCAGGATCTGACTCCTCGCCCGCATCCACTTCTGGCGTCTTTTCCTCTACAACCTCTTGTTCAATCCTAAACCAATCGCCAATCTGCACAAATATGTAAGACTATGACGAGTATGGATACATCGAATCTCGTATTGTAAACCACCACTCGGTTTGATGCGCCATCAGTACTCTAAACAGTAAAATATGTGAATGCGAAGACATTACATATAAATGAAGGTAATTCTAAAAAATACATTACTTACACTTAGCATATTCTAATGAATCGATTATGAAACTTACCACATCCGTGTTAGAATGGTCGCCCGACTGAGAATGCGTCCCTCTTGTGGAACACTCCTTGAATCCGAAAGAAGGTTGCGGTGTCTCCAAAGTCGGACTGCAATTGAACCCTAGCTCTTCCGTCATCTCCAGATGTTTCTCTCCGCTACTTATTACTTCATGGTCCTCATGCTCAACTGCGGTATCCTCTAAAACCTCCTCTTCCGCCTCTACTATGGACTCTAGAATGAGTTTACGGATGCTACAAAATTTAATTGCCACCGGCAGCCCAGCTCCTCTAACCTTTAGAGGTGCACTCAAAAGGTTGCCTTTCGACTTTGACTTCCTACGTAATTCTCTCCTCTTCCTCGATCTCCTGTTAGTAAAATCTGTACCACCTGGTTTTCTTCTACGACTAGGAGTGACATAAGTGGAGGGAGCTGACCCTCCACTCTCCTTCATATGTCTAACTCACGAGAGAACTCTCCTCACAATATAGCTCTCCTCCTAACTTCCCTCCAACTTATGTATCCCAAACCTTCAGTCCCTCTGACTTAGCCCTAAATACTTCCCATATTCTAAACCTACTTAAATTAATGAAAACTATATATAAAATGCATTTTGAAATAAAGCTGATGAGATCAATCTATATTTGAAGAGAATAAACCAAGTCCACAAAACATTAAAAGATTTGAATTAAGCACAGGAATACTTGTATTAAATATGGATGCAAGTGACAGCTCACTCTAATCTCACTCACAGTCTTTCTGTTCAGCAATCTATTATGAAAATTGAGGAACCCTAACACTGCAAAAAATATAGAATTTGAATAAATCATATGCGTGCATTAGTCCTATACATATATAACTAATGCATGAATATGATTAATTCAAATTCTATATATGTATTGTGTTAAATGCAGAAGGAAAAGACGGCTCTTTTTAATCCAATCACACCCCATAAAAAATAGAATCTGCTCCACGATTTAAACACTTAAAGCAATATTCTGAAAATCTAACCACATATTTATGGGCCTGCAAAAAGCACATTCCAATCAGTTAGCGCCGTCTCTCTTTAATCATACATTCGTTACGTAGCAGAATGAATCATTACCTAGTCGTCCACATGGACATTCCAATTTGAATAAAATGATCAACAGCGATGCATCATTCCTCTCACTTTGCTCTCGCGATACAGCTTGGGTAGTACACTCACTCTTCTCCGTTCTTCCTCTAGTATCTCTGAGTTGCCGGCGAATATGGGGATGGTCTGTCTGTACGCCCAAGGCATGGGCATCCCTCTTAGGTTTCGCGTAGATGACGATGGTCTAGCTACGGTGTCCTCTCTTCGCCTCAGTCTCAGATTCCATTTTCGAGAGGATTCCATTAGTATAGAGGAGGAGATCTTTGATGACGTTACTGCCGAGGTTACCCACACCCTCGGGCAACCTTCAGTGAGAGATGAGAACAACATGTTGCAGTGGAGACTCCTCCCTGGATCCTATAGAGTCTATGGTCTTACTGATTCTCTTATGGCTGCATCCACTGAGATCCTCACCCCCCGTCGCTCTTCTACTTGCACAATTCAGACTCCCTTACCTCGTGATGTCAAAGTCAAAGTCGAGCCTGGTACCGAGACATCAGATGTAGAGAAACCTCCTCCGACCGTCATATCTCTCTCTTCTGATGACGAAGTCAGTCCCGTGAAGTTGGTGCCTAAGGTCCATGCAGATGCTCCTCCTTCCAATGTGTCTCCTTCATTGTCCCAGGTCACAGTTAGCATTGTTCCGCTCCTTAAAGAGATTGCTAAGACGCGTGGGTCCAAAAACATTTTGAAGAAGATAGACTATTCCACTATTAGACACGAGAGAGTTGAGTACTTGCCTGCGAAGTTTGATGGTCCGGTTCTTTTTGAGTTGCCCCCAGCTGCTGCAGGTTCCTCTAAGCTCGCCGCCAAGTCTATGCAGGAATGGACAAACGATACGACGGACACTTGTGGACCAAGACCATCACAACAAACATCAAAAACGACTTCGGACTCTCTTTTCGAAGTTCCACCTGCGTCGGATGGCTCCGGTGCAGCAACCAGGAGTGTGACTTTCTCAAGCGTGTTCCCAAGATCTTCGAGGTCAACGAGACTGAGTTCGAAGGCTGTACCCTGCAAGCTTTTGTCATGGACCAGCCTCCTCCATCTGACTCCACGCTAGTGTGCAAGGTATGTAAAGAACCTCCATCATGTGTAGCTACATGCGAGGCTAAGATTTATTACGTTGTGGGCAAACCGAATCAGACTAGAGCGTGTATTCACATAGGAACACATCATCATCCAGTGAAAGTAGGAGACTACAGAGACTCTAAAGCAGAGATTAGTAGCTTAATAGAAGAGCAGGTAGAGATGAACAACAAAGCAACGAAGAGCGCCGTTGTCCTGGAGGCGAGCAAACTCCTCATCGGGAGCTACCTTCTACAGCCCGAGGATGCACCACCGAGGAAACTGACGATGGAGGAGCTGGTTCCTGTTCTGGATCGTT
This sequence comes from Ceratodon purpureus, assembly GCA_014871385.1. NCBI lineage: Eukaryota > Viridiplantae > Streptophyta > Bryopsida > Pseudoditrichales > Ditrichaceae > Ceratodon > Ceratodon purpureus. The sequence continues at coordinate 5,084,171 of CM026423.1, forward strand.
GCAAAGACATGGCGTCGCCCAACATCCGCAACAAAGTCGCCACCTTCAAAAAATTCGTAAGGTACGGAATCATGGACGGTATCACCAAGCTCCGTGGTAACAGTCTCTGGGCGTATGTCCAGGAGAATAGGTTTCCTGGTCAGGGATCTATGCGTGACAAAGTCTTTGTCTTCAAGATGTCGGAGGTCGGGCCGGGCAGTGGTGTCGACTTGGTCAGCCGTATGCAAGCTGGGTGGCGATTTGGAGAACGCATGGATCATGTTCGACCATGTCAAACGCGTCAAAGACTGGTCGACGATGGCGTGCCATGTGTACGACGCCACCTACTGCCGCGTGATGACAATCGCCACTTGCGACATGCAGTCCGAGGACACGGACGCCCAGCTCGTCTTCTGGAAAAACCTGAACCTGGTTATGGAGATCAATGGCGTTGCAGCGCCGAACTTCAAGGGGTTCATGGCGGATAACGCACAGGCGAATTGGAATGCAGTGCGAATCCTTTACGGCAATGGCAACAAAGAAGACCCAATGGAGGACCGGGAGAGGTCGTGCTTGTTCCACTGGACTCAGAACATGGTGGCGTATACGCAGAAGCACTTCCCCGAAGAACTCTGGGAACAGCACAAGAAGATGTGCACTCAGTACAAGAATGCGACCAGCATGGCAGAGGCGGAAACTCTGTACCACGCGTTGCGAGCATGGTGGGCATCCACCGGGGTCGTTGGCGAGAGCGGGCTCATCAAACTCGATCAGTGGCTGTCATTCTGGCACCACCGCTTCCGCCAGTGGGGGGGATTCATGACCGAGGTACGATCTCTGCACTCTGTTTTTATGTTTTTCATACTGGTTTCCTAGCCCTAACCTACAAAACTCTAATCCGTGAATCTAACGGCACCTACTGTCAAACCTGCAGAAATTCACAAAAGAAGAACTTACAGAGATGCCTACCTGTAACCTCGCCGAAACAGTTCACAACAAGTGGCTCCAAGCTTCAGGAAACAACGGGAACGACCTGTACGTTGCTACCGTGGACGATTTCGTTCGGGCATTTCTACAGGTCGTCAACTACTACCAGTTCCTCAAAGGTGACGTCGGCGGAACAGGACCATCCAAGAAGGAACTCAGGCTTCGGATGGCTGAACGCAACGCGAAGAAATGGGGAAATCCTACACTGCTTGACAAGCCCATGCTCGACATGCCAGGCGCGGATGAGTTCTGCACCCGTCAGCCTATCATGCCAGGAGCGGAAGTCTTCGGTTCACAGAAGCGAAAGCCGACGTCCTTATCGGAGCTGACGAAGAGTCTCATCGCCCGGATAAGACCAACTTCTCACGCCCAAGAGGCCCAAGACGTGCCGTCAGGGCTCGCCCTATGCAGATGCCCGTCATTGTGGAAGACGACTCCGAACACGACACCGAGGTACAATGTACGCAACCTCCTGCCCTGGAAGTTGATTCCCCTTTACCTTCACCTGTGAACAAGGGCGGCATTCGCCATGTCAACGCGGTTGAAGAAACCAAGGTGGACGTGAAGGAGTGGCACATTTCGAGACTTCACAAACTTTCTGCGAAGTGCTGCTGGGCCCAAAGAGCTGAAACGAAGAAGAAGTGCACTGAGAGAATCGTCAGGGGGCCCCATGCACAGCTGCACCGACCTACACTGGGCTCTGGACTAACTATCGCAGGAACCTAGTGGAGAAGACTGAGTTCTTCTTCTGCTCCGACGATATTGAGCGTTGCGTGAAAGGCTCTAAGCGCAAGTGGGTAGCCACACTACTCAAAGGACCAGGAATTCCCCTGCCACCACCTTCCCAGAGGCAATATTGTGGCCAGTGAAAACCTAGGGCCCGTACTAACCTAAAACTTACTGAGATTCTTGCCTCGTACCATTCACCAGCCCGGGGCTTTAAACTTCCGCCAGAAGAAACCTAGGTCTCCCCAAGACGACTCTTCTCCTCAGCCCCCGCCTCCTGCAAATCTTCAGATCAAGTGCAACAAGTCCCTGCAGACGCTTGACCGCTACCCACCGGCAAGAGACCGACGCAGACCCACCAAGATGGTTGAAGCGCACTGC
>CM026423.1:5096243-5360966 GCA_014871385.1 Ceratodon purpureus
TATATATATATATATATATATAATATATATATATATATATATATATATATATATATATATATATATATATATATATATATATATATATATGTGTGTGTGTGTATGTATGTGTGTATTTGCGTGTGCATGTACTTATATATGTTTAATAAACTCTAAAAGAATAATTGAAAATAATTTCAAGTTATATAATTTATTTAAAGATGTATATGTGAAAGAAGATTTACTTGTTTTCGAGTAGTTTGATTGACTATGAACATTGCTTTTGTATATTCAAGGTTTGTTTGAACATTCTTCTTTAACCGTTCTTGCTCTTGTCGAATTTTATATTCTTTTAATAACTTAGCTTTGTAGTCTGCTTTTTTCAATATTTCCTGTAATCACAAAAAGCCTTTTTCATTTTAATATAAATATTTTACATTTTATAAGATAAGTAATTACTAAAAAATATAAGATTCAATTTATCATATCAAAACTATTTATGATATATATATGTAAATTGATAATTTTACTTGAATGTGTTTCTCCCTCCGTGCATTCGCTTGTTCCAAAGTTCGCTTTCTATCATGTTCTGCTCTTTCTTGCATCATGATCTTTTCTTTCAATTGTTTGTCAATTTCAACTTGTAATATTGCCCTTCGCGCAGCCAATGCCTGAAAGCACCATTTTATTTTATTTTTGTTTTTGTTTAAATAAATTCAGTATTATTGTGAATTACTATTCAATTTTATATTTACTTTTCCCAAAATCTTTGATGATCAACAAATTAGTATGGTTTTTAAGAGTGAAAATTGAAATATATAAATATTTTTAAAATTGCATTAGAGTAATGATTGAATATCACATTCATGTGTATACAATATATTATAATAGAATTATAGAATCATCAATAGGTTTCCATCTTAAAAATCAAAATTTTTAAAGATTAGTAGAAATAATTATAGAGATAATTTTTAAAGTGAATTAAATATTTTGTACTAGGAATTTATGAAAATGATATCTTATTTACTTTAGAGTGATAAATTTCAAACTATAATCTAAAAGAAATCTAAGTAGAATAATGTTTTTGAAACGATTTGATTCTATTGTTTATAATACTTCTACAATTCTTTATACTAATCTATGGAATCTTTGAATGTAAGTCTATTTAAATATAATTTATCTAAACATTAAAATCATGTGATGATGTTTGGATAATCCATGGATGAACTTGCATACAAAAAGCTTAATATTGACAACTTTATATCTTCATGCATCTATGTATATATTGTTAGATAAATAGTCTTTGTTTTAAATACTGGAAGTCAAATTGGAAATTATAGATATAAAATCACCTAAACTATTCTACAAGGTGATGTATCATGACGAAGGAATTTGTCATTTAACATGAAATTGAGTAAAAAATAATTGGATGGAAAAAGTGACCGTTGGTATTCAAAAGGCACATCTATAGGATGTGAGGACCTCAAGTATATAATTATTTAATAAATGATTCATATTTTAAGATCATGAAATGATGTTTTAACTTACAGCATTCTTTGCATCAAAATCATCCCTCTTTTTCTGAAGAGCATCATAATAGGCTTGTAAAGCTTTAGCTTGGCGCGCTTCAGCTTCTGCTCGTGCAATTTCATTTGCTTTTTTCATCTCTTCTTTTTTGATAGCTTGAAGTCTCTTTCTTTCAGCATCTTTTGCTGCTAATTCTTTATTTCTTTCGGCCGCAGCCTAGATTATTTTAATAGATGATTAATGAATGTACGAAGATAATCAATACTTCATTTTTATAAAGTAATTTTATCTAATATCTAAATTAAATATATTATTCTTTTTCCAATTTTGATCATATGAATTTATCACATAAAATTGTGATCAGAAAGCATATATTAGAAATTTAAGATTTGTCTTGAAAAAAAAATGAGAACAAAAATCCTTGAACATACTTGTAACACTTTTTCTTGCATTATTTGTAATTCTTTTGCAAACGCAGCTTGTTTTTCTGCTTTTTCTTTGGCAGCAGCAATTGCAGCTTTTTTGGCTTTTTTCTATCAAAAAATAAAATATTCTTCAATTAAACAAGCATTTCAATTAAAATAAAAGTCTTTAAGGCATTAATTTGCATGTACTTGAACATGGATGGTTTTTAAGATAAAACAATAATTCTCTAACGTCAATTAAAAAGATTCAAACACTTAAAAGAACTTATATCATTCAAAATAATTTATGAAAAATAAACTTCTTCTACTTTAAGAAATATAATAAATAAAATACCGCGGCGATTGCTCTTTCTTCATTTAATTTTAATTCTTCAGCATATTGCTTTGCAGCCAATGCCGCAGCTGCTTTCTCCAATTCTTCTTCCTACTATACACAAATTTGAATCAAACTTTTATACAAAGAAACAAAATCTGATATTCTAAAAATTTATCAACCAATTATCATTATTTTTAATTTAATAAAAAATATATAAATATTTTTCAATACTCTTCAAGTATATCATCTATGCTTTCATTGCTACTCTAGTTTGCGGTGTACCTCTTTACGTCTTTTTGCTTCAATAGCTGCTTGTTGTAATGCAAATTCTTTTTCTTTTGCCTTTTTTAGTGCTGCCTGACATAACAGTTTTTTTAAATAACTATACAATTTATAATCACATATCTCAAATGTATTTTGTGTTTGTTAAAAATTATTGTATAGATTAGATATATATCTTTTTTTCTGTAATATGCATTTCAATTCTAATAATAACACATGTTAATTACCTGTTCAGCTTCTTTTTTCTTTTGTGCATCAGCAACGCGTTTTGCATCCTCAAGCATTTTCTAAAATTATTTTGGAATCACAAAAACAATCTAATTTCGTTTAATAACATTTATACAGTAATTATACAAAAAGAATATGATCACAATTACATCCAAATAATCATATTTAAAAAAATCAAAATTAGAATGTAAAAAAAATAATAAATCAAACATACTTTGGCTGCATCTTCTGCTGCTTTTTTCCTTTGCCTCTCCTTTTCAGCACGTCGAGCTGCTGCTTCGGCTTTTTTCATAGCCTATTTAATATTACAAGATTAATATTAAATTAGATTAGTTTATTTGTATTAAAATTAAATTTCATGTAAATTAATCTGTTAAATACATATTATTAGCCCCTAATGCAATTTTAAAGCATGCACATTAATTCAAGCTAGATCAAAAAAATTTAAGTATATATTATTTAGTGATAACTAAAGCAAACCTTCGCAGCGGAATCGCTAGGCTTTCCACCGGCATCGCCACCGGCACCCGCACTACTTCCTTGCCCAATCTTTCCACCTTCAATGAAAATTTCTCCATCATCCTTTTCAGCAATGATTCTACTTCTTTCTTGGAGGAGTCTTTCAATTTTACCTGAATTTGTACAAAATACAACAAGTTTGGTTTAAAATTTATAATTTTTACAAATAATTATATCAGTTGTACGTTTGATAGATTTCATTTAGGATATATTGTTAAATTGATTTATTACTTTTTTTACAAGAAAGAAGAATATAAAAATTCATCTGTGATTTCATTTAATTGTTTAAAGAAGATACGTTTTCTTTCGCTTTCGAAGTATGCAAATTTCATTCCTTGGAATTCTTTTGACAATCCTCTTTCTGTGAAGTAGTCGAAGTCTCTAAATTCCAAAAATACATCAAAAAATTTCAAATGTTTTCCTTCTATATTGTTGTACTTTTCACTTTGAATAGCATCATTAAAATATCATGGGATGTATAATATTTTTAGTTTACCATTTTTTGATAAATACATTGAATCTTATTACTATGGCATATCTATTTAGCAATTCTTGATAGATCAATTGGCGTACACATATTTAGATTTAGCCCAAACTCTAGAAATGAAATAGAGTTAAAAAATTACCGGAATTGAATTTCCGATGGATCGATACCAAGAAGTAAACATGCTTGTAAAGATTTTGGAGTGTTTACAAGTTCACCTGGTCCTGCTTTGTCTATGGAACAACGACATAATTTTCATAATATTTTAATCATACCATTTTTGTAAAAATAAATAAAAAATCCAAAAACAAATTTATCATAAATATACTCTAGTTGTTGATATTGACGTCATTTGAGTTATTTAAAAGGCCAAACAATGTATCATGAGTTTAATTTTATAGAATCCAATTTCTAAGGCAAGGTAATATTTTGAATATTATAATGAATACATGCCATGTTTATTGTGTTGATAAATAATGTATTTACATGTGGTACATTTATATACTCACCAATATCAGTAAGGGACAAATCCCTTTTTGCTAGACCTATTCCTTTGTGATATGCCGCGACCTAGCCCATGTAAACAATTATAACAAAATTAATTTGAGTCAATACAACAACAAGGATGATATTAATGAATTTTTATTACTCAAATATGTTTTGATTAGGTCTTGAAGAATTTTGAACGGAGATTTTTTCAATATATTAATATCATTAAATAATAAATTAATCTATAATACCTTCCAAGCTTTAAGCATTTGATCAGCCCATTTGTCCGGGTGAATTGGCTCATAGGTCCACCCTCCGGGTGGAGCGACGTGCACCATTTTTTATAAATGTAAAATCTTGAGGAATATCAAAATAAACAAAACCTGTTTTTCCGATATTAACGTCGTTTTAATAATTTTAAAAATAAAAAATGAGTTATAAATTTTCACAATATTTTCTTCAAATTAAATTATTTCATTCGTATACTAACATTTTCCTATATTTTACATATTTGATCTCAAGAAAAGGTTACTTTAGTATGATGAATTATTAATTTTTTTTCATAATATATTGAATATGTAATTTAAATGCTGGGAATAAATACATTTAGATTACAGTTCAACAAGTTTGAAGAAAAAATGATAAATGTTTTAACTTTCTACAGTAGACGACCATCTAATACTTTATTTTTTGATGATGTGGTCAATTATATTTTTATATAGGAATTGGAATTTAAATATAAAAATAAAAATATTAGTTTGTCAATCAAATGCATTGAAGTTTGAAATATTCATTAGCTTGTTTTTTGATAAAAATAAAATGTACATAAGTTTAATGGTCTCTATCTAATTGTTTAAGACAACGTCTTTATCCAATTTAATGAAACACAATATATACAATTTAATTTACTAGCATTTAGATAAGCTTTTTACCACATTGCATAAAACAAAGTACTATATAATCATGACATTAGTTGAATGTTGTTGATTATAACATATGCATTCATATAAGGAGATGCAACGTATAATTTTTCTTCTAATCATATTGCTCGAATAATAACGTGAATGATTGCCATGATATTGTTTATTGAAATATATACTATTCTTCTTTTTATAAAAATAAACACATCATGAAATATTTTGATGATGAAATCTTCATGCATATTAGAGAATGAATGCCTCCATCTTCAATCCCTGCATTATTTTTTAATATGGAAGTTGAAAAAAATAATTATTGGTTGCATTCAATTGTATCATGACTTTCCATAATCTTATTGGTATATGAAAGGCATAATTTTTATGATATTTCTATATTTTTAGGGTATTTATTAAAATATCCAAAAACATAGGTATTTTTATGATGTGTATTTTGTCTTGGCCTACAAATAAAAATAAATTATTTTTTACTAAAAACTTTGTTTTACTTCAATATGTAAGTATTTAAAAATCTTATTTTCAAAGTCAATTATCTTAACCTAGATAAATTTTAATGTATTCAAGCAAAAAGTGAATTATATGAATAATGATGCATATTTATACATATCATTCTAAAGTTTATACTTGTAGTTTTTTTTTTTTTTTTTTTTTAATTTAATTTTTTTTAAAAAAAAAAACTTTATTTATAAAATCACATAGTATACTCATTACAATGGGTATTATACAAGAAGCATTGTATCATTTGCTGTAGAGGAAAATATAACATTAAAAATCCAAGACAATAAAATGATATCTTGAAAATTATTTAAAACACCTTTGATTCCAATTTTTTTCGTCAAAGTCAAGGAAGAAGGGAGGTTTGATGTTGGATTCTATGCGGTGATTAAATGATTGCAAATGTATATTTGCCATAACATCAAATAGATTGGAAGCCTAACATAATCAACCAAATCGTGTGGATAATTGACCAAGTCGATAAAGGTACAAGTGTGAAAATCAAGTTAAGAAAGATTAATTCAATTATTATTTACAAATCTGAGAAAATAATTACAACATAAGCTTCACATACAATATTTTATCCCATGTTGGTCACTTTAATTGGCTAATCAAATGAACTTGCAATTGTAGAACTTTTGGAACCAAAAAGATGAAAGTTTAAGAGTCATTATGAAGTATAATCAAATTACTAAATGACTGGAATTGTATAATTTTTTACTGAAAAGGTGATATTTTAGAAGATGTGAATGCATTACATGATTCTAATATGTACAAATGAAAATAATAATTTATAAAAAAATTATTCATATAAGTTGGTCTAAATATAGAAGAAATCAAGTTTTTGTGTCCAATGGAAATAGAAGGCCCATGCTTAACAACAAATAATTTCTAACGATAAAAATATCTTTGAATATTGTCTAATTTATAGCAAATGTCAAACAAGTTACCGTAACACCATAGCAAGTTCGGTCTCAAGTAATTCCAAAATAAAAAACAAAAAACTTGAAAATTACAAAGACAAAAGACGAAAATAGAATAAATTATTTTTTGTGATTTTTTGTTATATCAAAGCCATTTGAGGTTAATTTTTGTAATTTTTTTGCTTAAAAACGAATATCAATAAAATCTATATTTGGAAATACAAACATCATTTTTTCAAAACAATGAAATATTCGTCTCAAAAGGAACAAACCTCCTATGGTGTTACCATACTGTAAAGATATCTTTTTATCAAATACAACATATATCAAAATCCAACATTTAATTACCATAAAAACTCATATGTGAAGTGTTTTTAAAGATTTTGTAAGATATGTAAAATTTTGTTATAAAATTCAAAAAATGACCAAAGTTGATTTTTTGGTGATAGTAACTCACTCACAAACTTTAACTTTTAATTATCAACTTTACAAGTCTAGACAACTCTATTTCTTTTGTTCCAAATTGGAGTTTATCAAATCCTTTACATAAATTGTGATTCTTTAAGTCAACTTTTAATCTTACTTTCAATCTCCAAAAGCATATAAATCTTTGTATTAACGTATAATGATAAAGAATGAAGTTTCAAAACCTTAACTTCAATCAATCATTTCTTCTTCATGATTTTAATTTTTTAATCTTTGATTTTTGCACAAATATTGCACTCTTTGATATAACCTATCAAAAAACAACTTCTAAGATTTTAATGTCTGCTTTAAAGTGGAATCTTAGTCATCAACTACTTTGTAGATGAAAATGAAGTCCCTTATCAATTTACCTTAATCATTCACATAGGATGGCCCACAAATGGAAAATAATTTTTCTTTGACACCAAAGCTCCTCTAAACCTCCTTATCTACAAACTTTGTAGATTCCATTTTCAACTTCAAAATTGAAGGTTTCTACAAATCAATGACACTCTTAAGATATAATTTTGTAGAACCATTGTTGTTTCGAATTTTTAATCATGATAATAATTATCATTCCAACACCTTAAAAAACCACAAATAAATTTTTAAACATGCAAAATCAATTGCTAGGCAACAAAAACTTAAGTAATGAAATGCTTGAGAGTGTCATTATAATAAGTTGGATTCAAAATTGCAAAACCAATCCCAGCACCACTACCATCACATGGCTTTGCTATGCTAGAGAAAATTAGTAAAGAAATATAGAAATGGTTCCACTTACCATCCTTGAGCATGTGACAAAATTCAGAGACCAACAGATTTGTGGTTATCACCACAATCTTTTTTATAATCAGTTTGTTCTTGAAATTGCTTTTATCTTTTTAAAAAATAAAATTATTATTGTTGTTTATTGTTTGTTTTTATTTTATGTAGTTCTTTATTGCAATCCAAGATTTTGTAACTAATATTAATTTTTAATATACAATATGCTACTTTCCAACACAACAATGTTGATATAGGCTTTTTTTTTTACCACACATATGTCTTTGCACACGCACATCTTCAACAAGAACATTGAACTTTGACATTACACCCAATATCATACCTACTAACTTTAAAATTTCAAATTATAATTCTACAATTAAAATCAGATTAGAAAGCCAATGGCTTGGTCTAAAAGACAAGCCACTCCATTCAAAGGACCTTGATAAAGGATGGTTGACAATCCATATGAAATGAAGTCGAGCTATTGAAAAATACATTTTGGAAAATTAAAATTATAATTAAAATTGAAGATGGATGACATAGGGTTGATTAAAGAGTTATAATCAAAGTTGTTGAGGGGTCTACAATGAAACCATTAAAATACTTCTTGAAGCAAATAATAAAAAATTATAAATGGAACTACATCTGCACCACCACCAAAGAACTCCTCTTAGAGCCTTTGAGGTTTGTATAGTGAATTTACTTAATTTTTCACTTGCAAAAAATAAGGGCCGGTTTAAACTATGACCAAGTTAACAGGCCGACCATCAAAAATCTAGACTAAAGTAAAGTGAGAATTCCAACTTTTGAATTGAAAATATACATTACATATTCCAATTGAAGCCTTTGGCCAATTACATTGTGAAATCTCAAAGTCAATTTCCCAAGCATTTGAAAAATCATTTGAAATCCTGAAAAAAAGAGGAAGTTGTAAAAACTAATGAAGTACATGTCGAAAAATTTTCAGCAATAGGTTCATCATTATGACAAAGTCATGACTTATTGAAATTTGGCTTATTTTGTATCAACATACTAGGTGTAGTGCCAATAATTGCCAAAGGGTTGATTAGTAAGACATGATAAGGCTTGTGGACCATGATCAGCCTTTGTTTTACAGCTCAGAACTACTCTAGCCGATAAAGGACTAGTGAAGGAAATCTCAAGTATTATAGATTGCTCTAAACAATTGGGTCCACTTAAAGTAGATAAAGCACACACAACAAAGGATGTCAAAGTGGGTGATACAACTCTGAATAATAACACAACTTCACTCATAGTGAGAATTACAATGTCAATTATCATACCAACTCCTCTGAATGGATGATTTTTCCTCACCTCCCTCCATCTTGGAATCGCAACACCAATTCTCAAACCCTTAAAGAAAAACTAAGAAAATGCTCATCACAAGGTCCATATACCATAAGCTGTTTCCTATCTCTTTGTCGCTAAGGTATCAAATTGATGTTCTATTCCAAGAATTGGTACACATGCCATGATTGATTCAAGATTTGAAACATCAATGATTGTTGATGGGATATTTACCGCAATAGGCTAGGGGCACAAAACAATAAATAGTAAATCCGGGGGAGCAGTAAAACCGTAGTTAATGCCTTAACTCGATGATTACTGTATTCTGGATGAAATATGGACAGTTGAATGATTTGTATATCAGATGAAAAGATTGTCGGATGGATGAAGGCGACTAGGGTTTGGAGGGGGTAGTGAGGAGGGAGGCTGTGGCGGCTCTCACTCTCTCTTACTTTCATGAGTTTTTTCAGAGGTAGAATATGGAGGATAGAAGATTAGGGGTTAGGAGTTAGAAGATACTGCTTGTACTAAGACACACCTGGAGGGTACATGAAAACTGATTGTACATTGGAGGAATTAATGACAAAAACAAGAGTACAATGATCAATGAGGGTTGTGGGTGTTGAATGTTAGGATCAGTGGAAAGAATGATGATGATGTGGGTCTTGCATTGATTGCAGTCAGGGGCAGTAAGAAATCTCGGTATCATGACCTAGTACATGATAAGAGCAGTTAGAAATCAGTAAAAGCAGGGGTAGTACTCAATTTTTCCTGGGATTAAGAGTAATCAATAGGGCATGTTAGAATTTAAGGGCTACTCAAAATCTCCCTTTAACAATGATCATGATTGGAAGTTAGGAACCTGGTAATGTCCAACAATCAATTCATCTCAACGCAGTTTGACCGGTTATCTAGTACATCCCAAAGTAAGAATATTCCAAAGCACAATTTTTTTCTTCGCGTTTCAGCAAATACTCAACCGGCAACATAGAATTTCAAAGTGCTACTAAATACATCTACATTCATCCATTTTTATACATAAAACTTTCTTCCATCCACTCATCATCAATCTCATCCAACAATCCAACATCTTCATCTAAGTCCCTCAAAATAATTGCTTCAAATCTATCTTCTCCATCCAAAACTTTCACTCAAGATTCACAAAAGCCATTTCTAGGAAAAAGAAATCATTCCAACTTACCTACTAAATTACCCTACCTCGTGGTCAGTTTCGACATAAATTTATTCATTTTGTCATAAAAGTGCCACATGTCATCTTATGATCGGTTTATGATGACGTGGACCTCTCAAAATCTGATGTGGAAATTAGATTTCAAGACAACACTGTCCGAATCTGACCACGACGTACGGTAGTAGCTAGAAAAAAACACTATTCCAAAACATCACCACCAACAAGAGAGAACTGGAAAGAAACTGAAAAGAAACATCATCACTCCCCTCACAAGGCCAACTCATGGACCATCCCAGGCTGGAAATGGCCATGGCCATGGCGACAGCCACCTCAACTTCACGAAACGTAACGTAACGTAACGGAACTGAAGAAAACGAAACGAAGCCAACTTGGTTGAGTTAAACTCGCGAGCTTGGGCGGACACGGACACGGCCATGGCGATGGCGATGGCGAGGGCCAGGGCGATGCCGCTGCCATTAGGGTTGTGAGCGTCGCGTCGCGGTGCGGTGCGGTGCGCGCTGCATGGTGCTCCTCCGGGCATCACCGCATGGGCGTGGGGCACGGGCGCGGCGACGGCACTGGCACTGGCGGACGCGGACACGGGGCTCCAGGTTTAGTGTGAGGGTTCGGTGAGGGAGAGGGAGGGAGGGGGGAGGGGGAGCGATGGAGGACGACGGGGGAATTGCGACGACGGTGGTGATGAAGGCGCGGTCGGCGTATACGTGGCTGGATAAGCTCAGGTTTCTTAAGGGTTTGCTGCCGCAGGAGGCGAGCGTCGACTTCGCGTGTAAGTTTTTGAGGGTTTGGCATTGTGGCATTCGTTCGGGTGCGGGGTGGTGTGACATTGTGGAATTTGATGGAGGAGGTTTTGTGGTGTTGTGGATGCAGTGGTGAATGATTTGAATGGGAGTCGGGATTCGCATGAGGTGTATAAATGCTCGGACCTGGATGTGATAAGTTTGGAGGAGACGTGCAAGGTGGTGTTTAATGCGAAGCAGAAGATTGGGAGTAAGTCGAGGAAGCTGTGTTTTCTGCCGAAGGCGACGGAGCACATTGTGAAGGAGTCGGGGCGGTATACAGGGCAGACGGACGACGGGAAGCCGGGTCGGCCGGGGAATGAGAGGTTGCAGGTGTGGGAGGATAGCGGGAGGGCGGAGGATGCTGCTGTGGGGAGTATGAACGGTGTTGTTGAGGAGGACAGGTTCTGGGCGTCGGGTGCGTCGGAGAGGTCTGATGAAGCCCCGACGAGTATCATGTCGCCGAAACCTACAGTGGTGCAGAGGAATGGCGGGGAGTACTCTCCGTTTAAACAGAATAATCGAACCGCCCGGGTTACTTCGTTTGGAACGGAACCGCCTGCTCGTAAAGACGCCAGTAAGACTGCAGTGACGAGGAATCGGCGAAGCATCGCTGACCTTGGATCAAACGTGAGGTTTTCTCGCTCTTTGGATACTTTGCGAGTGGCACGGTCCTTCCATAGTTACTGATAAACCATCGCAAGCTGAGGCCTGGTGTCTGTGTACACTGATTTATTTTATGTCTGCAGAAGCGGTCAAGAAAATAGAAACGGGAAACGTTGCTCAATAAAGATGTGTTTTACTTTGTCTTAAACAGATTGCAGCCAAGACTCAGAAGCTACATAAGTTTGAGGAGACCAGGGTGGTTGCCCAAGAGCACAAGCAACAGAGGTGAGGACGTGTACTCATTACGTTTAGACGCTTTACGTTCTAGAGAAGGGTGGGACTCTTCAATAAATGGAAGAGAAGTGCATTTCATTTGTTCATATCTTGATTTTCCTGCTGCTGGAATCATCTCTCCAGTATTTCATGGTTCTATTGAACGGTTAGATGTTTCAGTTATTTTTAATACATGGTATTTATTAAGGTGGTCAATGTTCCTAAAGAAATAGAGCTTGAATTTTACTAAAACTCTGCACCGTTATATACAAAACTACATGGCCGGGTAACCCTTAGTTTTAATATGTGCTTGTCCCCTTAGCTTTAAACACGTAACTGAAAGTGGTAGGAAAAAGAGTGCATTTTTTGTCAGGTCGCTGATATTTATTTGTGTGTTTGTTGATGGAAGGTCGGGCTTGAAAAGAAGGCAAAGTTCTGAAGAAAATGGTAGGCTTTTTGGCACCCTAAATTTAACATCGTTCTATTTGTATCACAGGTTGCTAGGAAAGTGACAGTACCAATGGACCGTTAATTACGCTTTTGTCTTCCTTGTGGATGTTTTTGAGATCACTGAGAATTGTTGCCAATACATAACATAATAATAATGCTCGGGGGTTTAAGATTATGAACATTGAGCAAGAAGATTTACCTAAGAATACTGCAGCCGTCCCTTTTTTTGGAGGGAGAAACGTTAGTGTAGATTTAGAAAAATCTCGTAGCTGGTTGTCCCTTTTCTTCGCGTACTTTAAGTCTTTGCCCAGTTTTTCTCCTTTTACATTCCTCACAAAAGTCGTCCAGAGATCGGTATTTTCCAAGTCAGTTGATGCATTTGTGAGTCTGTCCAATGTCTTAATATGACTTCAAAGAGTGTTTTATCAGGAGGTATTGAGTTCTGTTTGAAGTTGCTGTCTAATTGCTCACGAACTGAACCAGGTACTACCTCCGGAAAGAATCAGCGGCAATTATCGTCGGTGCTGGAACCAGCTGCTGATCAAAGCAAGAAGCACCCGACGCAAGTTGCAGAACTAGCATCTGATCATCCAAGTAAGAGACCCCATGACAGCCTGGTATACATAACCTACCAAGTGTTTCTGAAAGCTGGAAGAGGAGGCCTGACAGCACGAGAAGCTGCGTCCCGAATCGAGGAGGCTGGTCTTGGTGCCGTCTTTCAAGGCCTTGTGAAACCTCGCATTAAGATCGGTAAAATTATTCGAAATAATCCTTATTACTTCCAAGCGGGTGAAGGCAGGTATATATTGTGTGAAGCTATTGTTGGGGTAACTCAACCCGCGCCATCGCCATTGCCACCTGCTGATATCATTGTACAGGATAAACCACAAGCGAAAACAGCGGACAGCAGGAAAGAAGCCGCGGCAATGGCTCGAAGAGAGGGGACAGCAAGGTACTGGGCTCAAATGAATGCCAATGGGCGGACCAGAGCACCCAAAAGTCGACATGCTAAGCCAGGTGCAAGTAGGCCTAAGCTACCCCCAGCACCGGTCCATTGGAAAAGCGACGAGAGTTGCGTTAGCACTCTTAAAGAGGGCAACGAAACTAATGGAACCAACGGAACCAACGGGACCGACGGAACCAACGGGACCGACGGAACCAACGGAACCAACGGAACCAACGGGACTAACGGAATCAACGGAACCAACGGGACCAATGGAACTAACGGAACCCATGGAACCCTCAAGTGGGAAGACAAGTCTGGGAAAGACGAACATGAATTAGCGGTTGTTCAAGCACACTCTAAACCTAGATTGAAAGGCATGTACAAAACTGCTATTGGTGGGAAACCCTGCAAAAGATCAGATGGTAAGAATTGGCAATGCCCACTGATGGCACCGGCCAATTCCAACTACTGCGAACACCACCAGAAGAGGATGTCTAAGGACCCAACTGAGTCGTAGCGAGCGGAAGTCTGTCTTCAAGAAGCGTGACCTAGATTGTGAAGATTGTGAAGATTCTAATTTATTGGAATAGTTGTTGCAGCAAGACTGTTCCCTGTACTAGAGAAAACATGCTGAAGATATGAAGCTGTCTGCGCAAGGTCATCATGCAGGCTGTATTTCGGTGATCTCCTTCAACACTCAAGTCTTTCAACACTCAAGTCTGCGGTGCATCAAGTATTGTCATAAGATCAGTTGGGATTGAGAGAGAGAAGGGACTGTATACTTTTATAGCCTGTCATCGGATCATGCTGTGTAGCATTCTTGATTCCTTCTGACACCTGTAAGGAATTTGAAGTGAACTTAAAACATTAGGATACTGATTAACCCCTGATTTACATACTGATTGCTGGGGGAGATTTTCACAAAGTGGATAGCTAGAAAATGTGCAAGATTGAATGTCAGCTCGAGAGAAGTCTGAGGGTTGCTCTTTTGTGTCTTAGAATCCTTCAGTTTGCATTTTTGAAGAGTCTAACCTCAGCCCGATATAATTCCTGTATGACGAACCACTGAATTGATCGCTGGCTCCTCAGGTACGTTACTATTCGGTCAGTCTCTGATGATGACTTTTGTGACAATTTTTGTAACTTCTCAAAGTACTTGAAAGAGTCGAACGAAGTTGATAGCTTCAGGACAGTTTTACTCAAGTACCGAATTTGCATTTGAATTGTTGAGATAAATTCTGGTTTTGATTGTGGAAAAGAATAGGGTGCCCTCGCAATGCCTTTTGTATATCTTTTGTTCAATCATTTCTCTACTTATCCCTGAGATCGTTGTTTCAAAAAGATGATGCTTGGGATCATTTCTCACAGCTGTCATCAAAGTGTTCTTTGAATTTCTTTTATGGTACCTCAAAAGCACAGTAGGCTGCTGGAAAACGTAGGTGGGTGTTCATGCTTGAGTCATTCAGAAGGTGTTTTGCTACTATCTGTTTTCGGTTCTCTTGTTGACTGTTCTGTTATTCAACAACATTCTTGAACCCTACTCCAATTCTTGTACCCAAATTACTGTAAATCCCGGTTCAGACCAGTGTAGAGGGGGTTCTTTTGGAAGAGAGTCCATTACATGCTATCTCACTAGGGACAGGCATCATGATAATTGCTAAAGCTCTGAAAAAGTGCATTTTGGATTATGGACCGATTAGAGACCTGTTCAAAGACCTAATATCAGTACATTTCATTGGGTGTCCAAAACAAGGACCAGTGTCTATCTCTATCATGTGTTGATAGTACATGTACATGATTAAGACTGCTGGAGGGCACTCTATGCCGTATATGCTGTGCATCAAATAGGTCTATCTTAAGCCCAAGTTGAGCAACTCTAAGCTTCTTGAGTTGATGATTAAACGATTCAGGTCATCCATGTGAATAAGTATCCACCTCAAACAGACCAATACCCCAGGTGCATGTTTGTTGTCGAGTCACTTTTTACCAGGGAAAGCACCCTCTAGAACTACACGATTTCATGGCGCAATGACCTGTCGAAGTGCAACAGCATGTAGAGACCAGCATGTAGAGAATATACCTTAAACTGTATGTATCCTGAACAAAGCACACACGCATTGTCTATCTGCCAGTGATAGCTGCAATTAAACTGTCTTGAAGCTGATTGAGCAAAGTATTAGACCTCCAATGACATACTTTTGGTGATTTGATACCTTGCAGCCAGTTGACTGCTTGCAACTTGAACTCATGCTAAATGAATAGATCAAACTATATGCTCATTTGGGCTCAGAGTGTATCAGATACTCATCGTTTGATTATCATGTGACAGCTCAAACCGATATGGTAAAGATGATCAAAGTAGCTGCTGCAAACTGAAATTGAATAGTATGTAGATCACTCCGCAATGAATTCCTTACTAGGTGCAATCCTTTCAACAGCATGGCTTGTACCCCTGGTTGCTACAATTCCACATACAACATGCTACAATTCCACATACAACATGCTACAATTTACGAAGCTAGAGATGTAAATCCAAGCACTGCTGTCGGCTGTCTATGAAAAACTGTGAAATAATTTTCGACAATAAATTCCACTACTGAAGCAAGATGGCATCTCTAGACTAGAACCACATAACTGGAAACTTACATTGACGATATAATCCTGCTTCTGATTCATTTGTACGCAGTTTGCTCTGAGCGTCAGTGATGAGAGTATGAGCAATTGAAATTCGCACGGTCGTGCAACGGGGGTTCGCGTGGCCAGCAGTCGAAGCCCGCCCTCTGCTACTAGAAGTTGCTCGGCGGAAGCCTTCATGAGTGGGAGGGTCGAAGCTGTCCTACCCCAGAACGGCGCCCGGAAAGTTAGACGGTGGAAGGAGCTTTGGCCACTGCTGTGCGCGAGCGCTCTGTGTCGGATACCGCAACAGTGCTCGCGGCTTGGCTCACGTCCGTGACATCGGTAGGCTGATTAGGATCTCGAGCAGTCTATATTGCCGGGACTCTAATGCAGAAACTCTTGAGCCGTGGGGACTCGGACACGTACCACAATCAGGGGCGACTGTGCATTAACGACTATAGCTTTGCAGTGTTCTTAAACTTCGACCTGTACATTAAAGCAGGATTGCTGTATTAAGGATTTATTCAGTGCACGGAGCTGCGAAGCTCGTGCTAGCCCTCCTAGACTGTGTCAGCCCTAGGAGACATCTACTACACCAACAGAAGGGAGGAGGGAGATAGACGTAGCTCATTTCTATCGTCGAGAACTACATTTCATTAGCTCTTATTTCCCATCCAGAAGGCTTTTTATGCTCTCTCCCAGCCACACTTTGATCGTTTGCTATTAGGAGAGTTTTATAACTTAGTTGCTTAGTATCGAAGGGTTTTCATGAAGGATAGTGCACCATCACCGCTGAGGGCCCTGACACCACCACGTTTGCAAGCGCTTTCAGTAGCTGATCGTGTTCGAGTTGATGCCGTTAACGCGGCCAGGCAGGTGCACGAATCAGAAGTAAGCGGCCGAGGTGAAGAAGTAGGCGTTCGGAAGGGAGCTGTTGATGAAGAGGGAGCTGGCGGAGGCGGAGGAGTATCAACGAATCCTTCTGGTGCACACGTTGTAACGGGGATTGGAGTCACCACGCGTCCCAGAGCGCACACACCGCAGCGTTCGCGTTTTCCTTTTGAAGCTGATCACCATCGAGCGCGCGCACGCATGGCGAGAGATGAGACCAGGATCGAAGCAGCTGGACGTGGAGGAGAAACAACGGGTCCTCCAGGTGAACATATTGCTACAGAAAATCGAGTCACCGCATGTCTCAGCGGGGTTGTCCCTGCTCCTCCTCGCAAGAGTTTGTATCAGGTTAAGATCAAGGTTCCAGACGGGCAGGACATTGTCCGTTGTGTCCGTATGGACCTGAATTCAGGAATTCCTGATGGTTTTTAAGCTTGTAAGGTAAACCAGTGAATCCTTTTTCGGAGAGCAATGCGATTATGATAGGGTGATAGATTGCTGGAGTTCATGTTTTCTAATATAGTGCTCACATTTTTTATGCTTAATGATCCTGAATGTGTATCCACCTGACCACGGAGTAGCACTTTCAACTTTGCATTGTAGAAAACAACAGGTTAAGGTGAGTGCTGAGGTGGTTAAATTTTTTGTTTTTGGTGAATCGTGCAGGTTGTCAATTGGACTTGAGGTTCTTCTTGATCAGGTTGCGTACCATTCGGTGTTTTATGAACACCACCGCCTTTCGAAATAAATCTTCTCTACTTCGGCATGATCTCTTCTCATTAATTTGTCTAGATGTTGCTTGAATGTAACAGCCACGTATGTAAGTATGGTGATACGCAATTATGGTGTTTATGGACTAATATTTCTGATGAGTATCGAGCATTCACTTCCGCCAAGAGGCAAAATTTTGAAAATAATATTTGCTTCTTTCAACAACTCGAAGAGTTTGCTAGCTACTCCATTAATGATGTCTTTTTTATTATGCAAGCTGCTAGCAGTACTGTGAGCGTCTAGTTTGTTAAAGATCAAAGGAAGAGATGGAGGCTGTTTATGAACTTGGATTGAGGTTTAATGCTGTAACTTTTGTGGAAATTATGAATTGATTAGGATTATTACTCATTGTAATGATCCCAGCTACACAAAACACCTATACAGACTCACTGGTATAATGGTATTGTGTAGTTTATAATAAGAATAAAATAAATGATTAGTAAGTAAAAATATGACAATGGACCATAAAATCATTACAATTACTTCTTGATCCAAATCCAAAAATGCATGAACAAGATATCTTGATAGTCTCTTAAAAAAGCTTTCCAAAAAATAAATTGAATTAAAAAAATGTCTTCACATTTTATTAACAATATAAGACTTCAAAGTCATACAAAAAATCCAAAAAAATCTTAAAACATAAATAGTGAATATGAACATATTTTGGTTGATAGTCTATGAAAAAACCTAATTTAATTGATTAAAATCTATTGTCCATGTTTAATCTCTATTTTGTAAAATTAAGTGTAGTTAGCCTATGTTGGTATAATTTACATGAATTGTTAAAATTACGTACAAGGTATTAATTAGTAGATACATGTTCCAAAAAAAGGTGTACCTTAAGTCCATGACATTGTACAAACCTCCCTTTTTTAATGAATCTTTGAGACTGTTATAGCAAAATATGTTTATAATTTTTATTCGTGATGCATGTTTATTACTTCATTATTTATTCAACAAAATAATTGATTTTATATGAATGATTTTGTTAGGGTAAAATGGTTAAATTTGAGATTGCATAATTGATTATATACAAGAGATTTATATGGTATTTAACTTTGCATTTCTTGCTCACCTTGGCCATTGTGGAGAGTAGAGCAGAATTGGGGAACACCACACATGACTTGGGAAAGAAATTGGACTTGGGAAATAGAATGCCATAGTTATTAAATTGAATATTCCCAATTATTTGGTCCACTCAAATAGTGACTTTGATTCATTTTTGCTTGTCATATTAGAGTCACCAAAGTATAAATGGGATTGGCCAATTTAATGAATATGGTACTATTTACTCATTTGAGTAAAATAGGCCGCAAGAAGTTGCTTACATATACCAAATTTGAGTAAAATGGGATACCATATTCATCTCCTATATATAGTTAAGTCAGATAGAGGTCACCTTGGCATAGCCATGAAATACTAGTCTGTGACCTATTGTGCTGTTTTTGAGAACTCGATAGATTGTAGATATTTGGGAGCACTGGACCTAGTATTTGCTAGTCCTAAAGGATTGTGTGTCTTGTTGGTTCAAGAATATACAAATATTCAAACCGATTTGTATTGGCTGTAAGAATTGCGATTACAATTTGACAAACTCAACTTCATTCTGTTTGTTCCATTATACGAGGTTCAAGATAATCCCGGCAAAAACAATGGATTAACACGTGTAGTTCATCGACTGATCTTGGTTGGCATGAGGTTGCAGTGTGGTTTTCATATTTTGCTTCTTACTATACATCGTACGTAATGGAAGTAGATGCAAATAGTACAATACAATCCTCGCTCGTTTTCGGTCGATTCAAATTTTGAATGAGTGGTATACTCAGAGAGCCCGATGCCGATGTGCTGATTCAAGAGTGACAGGTCGAACCAAATTTTGCACATTCTAGAGTCCAGACTCGTATATCAACTTCGCCAACAACTCTAAGCTCATTATACTGACCGGTGCTCAAAAGGAAGTTGCGCCAATTTCGCCATTTAATTTCGTGCTTAGAGACTGTTCAAATGTTTATTCAGACCAAATCAACTCGAGCACAGCAAGAAGAGAATTCAATTTTGGATCCATCTAGTTTGTGAAATTTGTGGCGCCAGCCTGAAACAGTTCAAGAATATTAAAGATCTCAAAAACTGTTTTTTCTCGATCTACATTCACCTACTTTTACAAACATATTTGAGTGGCTCGATTCATCAAGTAAGAGCGAAGCTGTAATATATTCATGAATCTCCTAAACTGGCAAAATCGATCCACTGAACTTGCGAAGGACTGTACTTCACAAAACCTCAACCGCATGGTTCATATCGTCTCTGCACTGTACATATGTGACTAGATGTCTGTCGATACAATACAATTTTACAGACCCCAATTCAGTATAGATCACGTACAACTTACAACTCGACAACACAAATGACAACCATAGTCTGGCGTTCGGAAGATTGAGTCATGCTTCCAACTCAGTCATATTATTATTTTCTAAGTTCCCATTAACACTAGGGAATCAATACAAACAGCAGTGATAGCTGGTTCCGTCAGCTAAGAGTGGAGCCAAGACCTTTACACCTATCAAACTCACGGATTGAATCAATCTTCAACCAAATAATGATGCAAGGAAACTGATCCTCCCCAAACAAAGAATCGAGAAGATGGCCGCAGCGACATCATTTCAAATCGCTCAATGCACGCTGTGCAAGATTAGCAACAGCTCGATTGCAGCAGCTCAACTAAAATAAATTTAATTACTACCACCCTGCAAATACAAGCGAGGAAATTGAGTGTTACCAAAGGCGCTCCAACAGATGATACCTGATGTGAATAATCAGATTCAAAACCGATTAACTCTAACTAAACTGAACCATACATGGCTAAATATCTTGGCATGAAAACAACCTTCATCATGAATTATCCATAGCAAGAAAGGGGAGATAAAGTTGCACAAACCTTGATAAGTTAAGCTATCTAGAGCGCCACACTAAGCTCCACTTTGCGGCCGACCTTGATCACCAGCTTCTTGCCGCCCAACAATGACTTCACCTCCGATGCGGTCACCACCAAAGCCTTCGAGCTCTTCGGCACGATGTTCTTCAAAAACGCCGCCAGCTTCACTGGAAAGCTCTTCGTCACCACCACTCCCTTGTTCGTCTTCACCGTCACATACAACTGCACCACAGGCACCTTGCATCCCACCGTCACGGGCCCGATGGCAGTCCACTGCTTGGCCTTGGCCACCACCGCCTTGGCGGCATCCTTGCGTTGAATCACCAGCTTGAAAGTCAAGCTCCTGTCCGCCAAGTTGTGGATGATGCACTTGAGGGAGAAGGTTGCGGACTTCTTGATGAGGCCGCGGACGCTGGGAGCAGGTGCCGGAACTGGAGCAGCAGTACTCTTGGACCCAGGCTTAGACCCAGTTGGTGGTGTGGGAGCAGGGGCAGTGTGTGCTTCAGCCAAGATGGCTGAGGCGACGAGAAGGACAGCAACGAAGCAAAGAAGTTTAGCCATGGTGCGTGACTAGATCACGGTGGAACTGCTAGCAGTTAAGGTGGAGCTGCTGCGCAAGATAAGTCGCACAGGAAGCAGTGGAAGCTGCAGATGCTGGAGATAGATGCAAACTCTCATATTGCAGGTGGATGTGGGAGACTTATATACTAAGTTCATGAGTTGGGCACACTGCGCCGAGCTCAGCGTTTCCTCCGTAATCACATGCATTCGAAAATTCAGCCCCTCAGCTGTTTCTGCTGTAGCGATCTGACAAGGCGGAGCCCTGAAATTTGAGTTCGCTATCCTGTTGGCACTGAATTCGCGATGATGCTTATTAGGGAAACTGCACAAACATGTGCAAGTCATTTTGAGACTTGAATCTCCCTTACTACCTACCACGTCAGTGGTCCTCGAGCTTAATCTGCAAAAGGCTTTCAGCTTATTTCGCGAGGCCAAATAAAGGATGAGCACATGGTATGATGGATGCGCAGGGCGTACCCCTGTCGGAAAATCGGAATAATTTTTATTTCATTTTTGATACAAACAGGGGAACGGATTACGATATTCAATGTTCGCTGAAGAAAGAGATGTACCGGTATGCATGCACAACGATGGCGCGTCTGGCGGGGCAATGTAGGCATTGTGACGTACCAACAAAGTATAGATAGGCTGCATTCATAATGTAAATATAGACTGTGCTGTGGATATTCCAGAAGCATTTCCTGTTCAGCCTCTTCTGACGGTTTTCGTTTCTAGCAGGTTGAGAGCCTCTAGAATTTACAGAATTATTTGTGAATTAAGTGACCTTTGCATCCGCTGTGTGAAATACACCAGCATTGGCTGTAAAAACATTCAGGTGAATTCTTGATGAAACGATTCTCGCCCGGAATTGATTTTACGCCGCATAGCGCGCATGTTCCACCGCGGTGGCAGTTGAGGACATTGGACAAGCATGCTGTGATGCCATTAAATTTATGGGAGCGAAGTGCACTTCCTGATGCCATTTGCCACTTCAATAAAAATTACTGTTAAGAGGATCAGTAGGAGATTGTAATTCCCACTGAGATGAAAAAATTAATACACCAGTTAACCGTGAACTGAGTAGGCCGCGGGATCGAAATTCAATCCCCTGGGTTATCTAGGTAAAGAGCGTGCTGCAGTCGATCAGATTTACGTGGTATTCCATCTGAGATATATGTTTTTCTGCAGGCACGGGACAAAAAGTAATTCGGTTTCGGTTGATTTCTTCAATGCAAATTGTTAAGTGAAATAGCATGTAATTTTTCGGCGCAGTGCCCCACGGGGTACTACAGTCTGCACTGTTTCTGATCAGACAAGATTGCGTAATTACAACCAACTTCTAACAAGCCTGAAACTCTGAATTCAAGCACATATGGTTATTACCTATAGTGCCTCCGATACTGTCAAGCAGGTTTAAACTGGTGCACCTTAACTGTCAATGCAACCGGCCACTTAATCTCACAAATAATCAATAGCTTGTACAAGATCGCGACACAAAAGTTCAAAACATGAGACTGTATATAACTCCGGAACCACCTATTATTAAAAAGAATGAGTGTTCGATTCATCTCGTCACATTATGATAAACGGCTCAGATCGTTAATTATAACGGTGAACTGAGCTCAAGAATGTCCACTAATAATTTCCACTAACATAAGATCAGCTCTCAACTCCTCTTGGAAATAGGAACTGAGTACTAATAATGACCTCTCCGCCATGACGTAACAATAACCTATCCAAGCGCAAATTGACAAATAGATAGCCGCAGCGACTCGATTTCAAATCGCACAATGCAGAGTACGCAAGATTCGCATAGCCCGATTGCAGCAGGTACCAACATTTTCCTCCCAAACCAAAGGTACTACAATCTACCCTGCAAAATGCCAGAGGAACCTAACATGTTAGTCACTTGAAGTCCACCTTATAATATATGAGCAGCAAGAGATTAAACCATAAAACAACTTTTCGAAAATTCCAAAAAGATGTTTTCTCAGTAAATGCTGACAGCGACTTCTGAGACCAGAACCTAGTGAATACAAAGGCACATACCATGATCAACTGAAACACTCTAGAGCTTCACGCTGAGTTCCACTTTGCGGCCGACCTTGATCACCAGCTTCTTGCCGCCCAACAATGACTTCACCTCCGATGCGGTCACCACCAAAGCCTTCGAGCTCTTCGGCACGATGTTCTTCAAAAACGCCGCCAGCTTCACTGGAAAGCTCTTCGTCACCACCACTCCCTTGTTCGTCTTCACCGTCACATACAACTGCACCACAGGCACCTTGCATCCCACCGTCACGGGCCCGATGGCAGTCCACTGCTTGGCCTTGGCCACCACCGCCTTGGCGGCATCCTTGCGTTGAATCACCAGCTTGAAAGTCAAGCTCCTGTCCGCCAAGTTGTGGATGATGCACTTGAGGGAGAAAGTTGCAGACTTCTTGATGAGGCCGCGGACGCTGGGAGCAGGTGCCGGAACTGGAGCAGCAGTACTCTTGGACCCAGACTTGGACCCAGTTGGTGGGGTAGCAGGGGCAGTGTGTGCTTCAGCCAAGATGGCTGAGGCGACGAGAAGGACAGCAACGAAGCAAAGAAGCTTAGCCATGGTGCGTGACTAGATCACGGTGGAACTGCAATCAGCGAAGGAGAACCTGCACAGCTGGGAGTGGAAGTGGATGCCGATGATGGAGGTGGAAGCAGGCTCATTCGACTTCAGGAAGTGAGAGGACTTATATACTGCACTGCAGTCGCGCTCCGCCGAGCTCAACGTTTGCGTCGCAACATCACATGCTTCCATCCTCTCTTTCTGCAGTTGAGATCTGACAACGTCCTATAACTGTAGCTAATTTCTCGTTCCCTGTTCTAAAACCTGCACAGGTGTTGCACCGAGACTGAAGTTCGCATATCGGAGAGTGTGACCACTAGCAGCCATTGCTAGCATCCTCATAATTTGGGTTCTAAAATCTGTCTCCCAGGGGTTTCCGAACAAGAAAAACGGTAAGACCGTCCAGGCTCTGTCTTAAAAATCAAAATGAGATAGAATCAAATACATGATTAATAAAAAATTATGTAAAATGTTCATTTGGTAGTTGCTACATTTATGGATAGCTCATATTTTTTATAATCTAATTTGCAGTTCTTGAAATTTTAATTATCTTAAGTATGATGAACAACCTTAAGAAAAAGAAACCTTTCTATTAAACTCAAATGTTTATGATAATATTGAACTATCAAAACAATACAAAAAATCAATATTTTTCTAGTTGAAAAATCATTGAATGTTAAATATTTATTCATAATATGAATATGTACTAATATTCTCAAAATAACAACTTCTTGAAAATAACAACTACATTTTTAAGAATCACACAATTCATTTTTTCTGAATTGAATTATTCCATATGAAAAAAAACTCAATTTTGTATTGTCTTTGAATTGAAACAAATAATAATGTAAATTTCATATTTTCATTGTAAATTTTCTATAAATTAACGTAAACAACAAAAAATTTCAAAACTTCATTTGATTTTCATCTAGTCTTAAATTTGAGTTTCAAAGTTCAAATACGACAAGTAAAAAAATAAAGTCAAGTCTTAATCATTAATAAAAACCATTTTACTCACTGAAATTATTCAAGTAAAAATTGATTGTACTAAATTTTTAAATATTTTAAAGTGGAATTCTTATCAGTAACCTTTGTACAATTTAATATCTCTATGGCTTGTTTGAAGCACAGCTATGTTTGTTGATGCAGAACAAACCTCCAAACCTGAAATCTTTGTTACAAATTTAATGTTTTTATTGATAATCCGTTTAAGTTTCAAAGAATGCATACAATCAGCTTATGTTTTTTAGTATCAGCCCATATTCTACAAATATAAGTAATTTCACTTTTCCTTCAAGTCTCTTAGAGAACCATACTTTGTAATTCTTTAAAAAATAATATCGGGTTGTTAAAAAAAACAAGACTTTTAAATTAATGCTTATATGGCCACTCAAGCAAATAGGACCCTATAACTTTACAAGTGGTGTCAACATCATCAACATAATGCACCATTGGCTAACTCATCTTATTAAATACAACACACAAACTTATCCAATTTTTATTCTTTCCTATTAAATATCTCAGATTTAAAAATAAATTAAAAAATAGCATTATGTAATTAAAATCCAGAAAGTAAGAATTATATACTAAATGAAATGTATACAAAAATAAATTTATATATAACCAAGCAAGCAATCCATATTAAAGAATAAAACAAAACTTGCAAAATTACTAAAATATATAAACAAATAATACCATTCAAATAGAACTTTAGCGATACTTTGAAAAAGCGTAAAAACATAATTGATTAATATAGATATTATAAAATTAATATAATAACTAATATTTTTAAAATTATGTGGCAAAGATTTAAATCCTACATTTTTTGTTTTAATTCTTTTTTCATCAAGTTTAACATATTACAGCTTTATAGATTTTAAATATTTTAATTATTTCCTGTTCAAGCTCCTCTTTAGTAAAAAAATAAAAAAATAATGTTGATTTAAATTTTACTAATCACATTAGTCTTAGTAGTTTTTGTCGTATGCATTTTAAAAAAAACATTAACTTGGTGGAATGATATTGTTGGCCATTAAATTTCATTCAAGCTACTCTAACCATTTAGAAATTTAAGATTGTGTTCTATTCGTGAAGTACAAATCCATAATATTTAAGAGATGTGCCTTAAAAATAAAGGATGTTTTTTAGAAAAAATGGTGGGCATAAAAGTTGATCAAAAAATTCATCATGAGTGAAAAAACTTTTTGCACGTGTGTTATTAAGATCTACATGCACTAAAAATTTGTTATTAATATTAGTAACAATTTTTTAATATTATTAATTTATCACGATGCGATCAAGCTTTAACTCAACAACTGATAGCCTAGCCTCAAGACCTTTCTCGACGACGTTGATCTTGCATTTATAGACATCGATCTTACGATCAAGTGCATCAATCCTCCGCTCCAAGGCCTTGATGCTATCGTTTGTCGCAACAAACCGTCCATCTATAGCACCAAATTTGTGTGAAATATTCAAAAAATCACGCGTCTTGCCTTGGCTATCTTCTATCCATTGTTTAGCATCCACATATAAGTTTGGAAGTGACTCAGACACACCAATCTCAAAAACTAAAGAAGGATTATCTAATTCCCTCGTGTAAATGACCGGCTTGTACTCAACCGTGACGAAATGAAAAACGAAAAACAACGCACTTTAACCGTGACGAAACATGGATGAACCACGCATGCAACAATGCAATAGCCCTTCAAAGGGCCTCCACAACCTGCAATACGAAATTAATTTAAGTTCCAAAGAGAGCTTTGAATAGAAAACAACAGCCAAATTTATGGGCCTTAATATAAAATATGTTCCAAGATTTTTTCCTTGTAAAATGAACAAATAAAAATTCAATCAAGAAAGAATGATGATTTTCTTTGCTAGATAGGTGATAAATCTCCTACATTAGAGGCTTAATCACAATATAAGTGGTTTCCGATTTTTTTGTATTTATCAATATTTAAATACTAAAAATAATCAATAAAATTTTAAATTTTAAATAAATATTTTTACATAAGTTCAAAATATTTTAATAAATATATGTTTTTAAAATATTCAAAAAATATCTTTGAAAATCTATTATAATGCATAATATAAGTATTTTTTGAATTATTGATTTAGATAAATTAAATCATTATTTTAAAAATCCAAAAATTGGAAGACATTTGTTTTGATTCTCAAAAATTGAATTGAATAGACGTTCTTTAGTTATTTTTTTTAATTTTCCAAATCTTTATTTAATTATTTAAAGACTTTTTTTGTACATTATTGAACATGTGGAATTTAGTCTTTTAAGTAAAACATATGAATCTTATAAAACGACATATAATTAATGTAAAAATAATAACTATTAGAGAATATGATTCTAACAAATAAAAATTCTTTCAATCTTCATAATTTATAGAATAATTAGTTCATTTCATAATCCAACAATTCTATTTTCAAAAGTTAGAAATGAAATTTAAATTCCAATAGGGACTAATTATTTTTTCCACCAATAATGGCTTTTATAAAAAAAATGACATCACAACAAATTATAAAGCTTCTACACGATCTCCATGAACCATAAAGCACGTGTTACAATTTTTCTTCATAAAATTGTGCGAGTGCCATGGGTCATAACCAACATCATAATCCTGCCTATGTGCTTTACGACGGAAGGCCTTGAATCACGAGCTATCTCCAATGGACATGCTCTCGACACCTCGGCCTACTTGACGCCTCGGGCTTTTCCATTGAGGGAGCCCTTGATTCAAGGCCTCCCCCTTAGGCAAAACATATATTCACACATAAATCCAATAAAACAAAATTTGTACTCATGTCAATTTGTTAATGACTAGTGGGACCGGTGCCGTTGAGCACATCGAGTGAAGCTTTGTATGTCTCCCTAACAGATTCCACTACAGAACCGTCATGTGAGACAAAGCGTCCTATAATGTAATACAGTTTTTTGGATTACTGTAATGTAGTGCTACGAGCGTTTTTCGTAGGGGCAGGGTTGATGAGCCTTTAGTTTTTGGTTTTTTATTTTAAAATTCCTAAGGGTGCCCTCCTAGAGTAATTTGGAGCCGCAGGCCCCATTTTTGAATTCAAAATTACCAAAATGGCCTTGGGGGGATTCAAATTGAAAATTTCAGGGTTTTGGAAGAAAAAAGCCAACTAATGGGAGTGGCTCCTAAAAACGCTCGTAGCACTAAAATACATGGATCCCAGTTTTTTTCTTATGATCCCTGAAGTGGCTGCCCGAACCACACTGTGACGCAACACATTGATCGTCGTCTCCCACCGTCCTTACGCCGCACCAGCGTCACCGCAAAGCTTCGTGGCACTCCATTCCAATTTCCCACCACCACCACCACCAGCAGCCCAGAGACAAATGCCGGGAGCTTCACCCATATGCCACCACAACCCAACACAAGCCTACAGTGCCTCACCAGTTGATGGCCTCCCCATTTGAATTCGTGGAACATACAAACTCCACCAGCACACCCACATTCCTATCAATCACTGTCTTAGTCCCTCACTGTCCAAATTCTCATTCTAATCCACTTTGAGTTCTCACTTAGTGCAGATAGTGTCCAGGATGACACTAGTCTTGTCCTTCTGATGGTCTTTGTTGTGCAAACACTAATACAAGATACTTACTTGACAGACATTCACGCCAACCTCCTCAAAAGGAACTAGACTTCTTCTTCTTCTTTTCTTCTCTAGGCAAGTATCAATTCAAGTTTCACAAGGTAAAGTTACATGTCTACTTCTGGATAGAGGATTATGATTGAGGTGTGGGAGAGATCATGACACTCTCAGCACAGGAATTCTAGTTTTTATTTTAATTTTAAATCTCATTGTTTTGCAACAACAATCTCATGGGGAGTAATCATGCAATCTTAGGGTTTGGCTTCACAGGGAGAGCCAGATGATGCTCTGATTGTGGATAGTTTCTGTGGAGATGGTGCTCTGGAGCTTGGATTTATTGTCTCACTTTCTGGGTTCAGTGAGTTCTCTAACTTCTCTTCCAATATTCTTGTTTTATTTTTTTGGTTTTGTTGTGAACATGAGGTGATGTTGTGTATTTGGAAGTTGGGGAGCTTGGGGAGGCGGTGATGAGATCATTACTAGGAGCCCTCGTTTGTGGAATTTGGTCAGGAGGTTGTACTGTTTGGTTTGTTAAGAGAATTATCAAGTATTTTTTATTCTAGAGATTGGGCTGAATTTGTTTGTTGTTTTTTTCTCTTTGTGAGTTCAGTGAGTGCTATAACAGTTGTTAGCTAGTTGTTGCAATTTTGGAATGCAGGTGTCTTGAGTTGGTGGCGATATTCGGAGGTTTTGTTTGTGGAATTCAGCAGGTTTTGCTGTTTGGTTTGATTGAGTCCTCATGGTTTTCTCTATCATGATTGGGTTGGTTCGATGGGATTCATTTCAGTTTTTCAATTGGGTTTTCGGAATTTCAGGGAAAAAAACTTTCGAGGATTCGTATTAAGGACGAGGAAACATTTCGTTGTGAGATTTTTTGCTTCTCTATTTGCTGTTTGAGGGTGGAGTTACTATTAGAGTTCTGTCAGATTATCCTTGTTGGTATTTGGTTCTTTGTTAACACAGTGGGCTTCGATGGTTGACGCAGTGATCTTCATGGCCTATCTTCACGAGCTGGCGGCTATGGATAGTCGTGTAATTGAAAGCAGGACGAGGTAGACTGGTGATTGTCATCAATGGATGACTGATGTGGCACGAGCTTGGAGAGTTTGTGTGAAGCTGAGCATCTTTGTAAATGATGCTGGATTCATGGGTAGGATAAGCCAGGAGACAAGGATGGAGGCTGTGAGCGAGAGACCAGCGTTTGTGGATAGCAGCATCCCCATCGAAATCGTGGATGACGATGAATTGGCCGCCATAGAGACTGCTTTTTTCCAAGCTACTTCTTCCGTTCAGTGCGCTTTGCCGCGCTCAAAATCGTGTGCTCATTCTTTAGCTCATGCCCCACCGTTGCAACGGAGCCTCTCGTTAGCTGAGTCCGCCAGCGGTTCGCTGATGCGATGTTTGAACGTTAAAGATCGTGTAAATAGTCTAGATACTGGAACCTGTTCCAAGTCTCTTCTCGAAGTCCACTCCATATCCTCTTCTTGTTCTTCCTCTGAGATTTCGTTACCTTCCACTGCACTCAAGGTCGAGGGTCAAATCTACAATAGCAGCTGCTGTGAGGATAGGTTGTCAATTAAGTGTTGTAGTTCACATGAGATGGCAGCCTTGGTATCATCGCAAAGTGCCCTAGATGAAGCAATTCGCGAAAGAGATGACGTGTCCGATTCAAAGAAGGATGTGATGAGAATTACTGCTCAGGCTGAGCACCCACTGGGACAAACTTGTGCGGCAGCAATTCCAGTGGTTCAGGATATTGAAGATCTTCCAAGCGGTAAAGATGCAGTTAAAACCCAGACAGAAAATGTTCCCCCTGAACCCAAGCCGAGATGTCTCTCTGTTACCGACTTCACCGCATTTGTGAGAAGCCTGTTCATTGTATACTTGATTGTAATATTTTGCTGTCCCTCCATGATGAGTCTGCTACCTCACACGGTGCCCAGTATGTGGTATTTGATGACATCCTGTTAGTTATGCCTTGCATACTACGAATTTGTGCTTTGGAGCTTTTGTATTGAGGCAAATTAGGAGTTTTCTTATTTCGTGACTGGTCAGGAATGGTGTGAAAAACAAGTGGAATTTACAAAAAGGCTTGGGAAGCCTAAACAAACGCAAGCAATGAAAGCAGGGAGTGCTCGGCATGCAGAACTTGAAATAGAGGTATGAGTACACAGGAGTATGCCTTTCTTAAATGCTGCTGTCATTTGAACAGAAAACACTTGGTCTTGGCCTCCTACTAGTTTCATTTACGTACGCCCGTTGGTTTTTCCCTTCGATTCTGGCGTTTCAGGTTTGTGACCCGTATCTCATCTTGAAACAGGTGTTGAAAAAGGTCGAAGTAGAAATAACATCCAAGGAAGATTCATGGGCGATGCGGCTAATCAATTTTATTACTGGTGCACGACAAATGTTAAGCGAAGGGATGACGAGAGAGCTGCCTGTGTAAGTGATAAACCTACTGAATTGGTGTCATATTGCGCACTGCAGTAGACTTTGTATACCAGGATGATACTTCCTATTCAGAGTATGTTTGAAGCATTTGGATGCATCCTGTTGAAATTTTTCTGCAGCATTGTCACCTTCTAAAATAGTTCAGTGTTTCAAAATTGTCATTAGACTACGATACTCGCTTTTCGTAAATACGAAATGATACTAACGTTGCAGTAATTCATGGATGCAGAGTTGGTTTAATTAGAGGGGCATGGGTAATTGGTATTATTGATGAACTGAAGTTGTGTGATCGAGATGGAATGCATCGACCCCAATTAATAGACACCAAAACCCGCAGCAAGCCTACACCACCATCGCGACCTCAGAAACAAAATGGCAGGTGGTGAATTAGGACGACGCGTCACATACTTTTTTATTCTTTGATACTGGATGTGACGCTGTCTGTGGATGCCTTCACAGCTATGCTTCTCTGTTATATTCCGTCACTAACAAAGCGTGGTTATCTGCAGGATGCAACTCATGGTTTATAAGTGCCTGTGGGACAACATAGTAAAATCTGGAGTTCCTTTTGATGACTTATTTGAGCATTTTAGGTTAAGACCCCGACACCTACTTTCGGAGGACATTAAGGTTCATGCTGCAGAGATTTTTCCGGATGCTCAGGTATTTATTTAAATCCCATTCAGAATCCTTCGCTCTCCCCCTGATTTGATTATTCCTCACTCTGTTACAGTCCATCACTTCTTGTTGTCAGTTGTGAATTCAAATTGCCTTTCTTTTATGTGGTACAGGTAGAAACGCTGCAAGATGTTGGCCGGATGTATTCCCAGGAATGCGTAACATTTCCAGAATCTCACAGCTTACTTCTCTTAAGGTACGTCCATGATTCCTTCTATTGTTGTAATGAGCAGGGGAGGGGGGTTCGATTTCTACACCTGTGAAGTTTGGTGTCATGTATTCATAGTCAATAAGTGCAGTCAACTCGATCCAACAACAAGTAGGAGAATTTGTATATTGAAGGCGGTGCCATCCTCAAAATTCCTCTAATCTACGGTTCGCTCTTGGCATTTGGCAGATATGAATGGCAAGGAGATCAATCATTGTTGGGGCAGGATGAGTTTGATATTGAGCGTGAATGGTTGGACCTTCGAATCGGCTGGCACCTTGAGTTCTGGCACGGACTTAGGGAACCGGCCTATGTGCCTGAAGATGAAACCTGGAAGTGCCGGTATTGTGCCTTCGCAGAACTGTGCCCAGCAGTTCAAGCCCTCAGTCTGGGCAACGAACCCAGGAAAGTAGACCAGAATACAAGGGAAGTAGACCAGAATACAGAGAGTCAAAAGCCAAAAGAGAAGACTGTTCCTAAGAGCGGACTTTTTAATACTTTCAAAGAGATACGAAAACCCAGTAACCAACTTACTTACCCATTGCGCACACTCAACGAGGGTTCAGTACTATACTAATTGGGTAGCTTACTGGGTCCAGAATATACTCGTGAATGGCCAGTACAACTTAGCCGAGATTCTTACACGTGATTAGAAAGTCATCATTCTTAAAAGCCGCCATAATTCAAGCTGTGGAATACATCTACTCAAGAGTAGGACACTGGAGTAGTAGCATGATGAGTAGCGATCGAAGAAAAGGTGAAGAAAGCTCTTAGTGAGACACTCCTAAAGTGTTGACAATTCATTTGTATTACTTTTCTGAGGACGATATTAGTGTCTTCTGCATCCACTCACTTGTCTGCATACCATTTCCAACATTTATGTGGTGGATATTGTACGGAATCTATCACTGAAATTCCGCTTTGATTTGGGATGTGTCACGCTAGCTGAGACTCTCTATCTCATGCTTGCGCAACGTATCATTGTGCTTACGAACTTTTATAATGGAACTAAACAATATACGGAAAAAGAAGAAACGCCAACCAAAATCAAAATTCACGAGAAAGGAACTGCAAAAATGAAAATGAGGACATGTATCTCGGATGTTCATTAACAATACGTTTTCACTTCTAGACCCAGTCGTCTAGTTGGCTCCGAGACATCTATCTCACGCTATCCACATTGAGTACGGTACAAGCACAATACAAATTTACAAAATGGTTCGATCTCAACCCGTGAACCGCTTGAAAATCTGGCAAAAGACAACCAGACTCCGATGGTTTTGCCAACATACTGGATACAGAGACTGCAATTCATGACTCACCCTCTCACTGTGTCCTTGCCAGTAATTCGTACGAGGTGGACGATGGTGGTTCCTCTAAGAGCATGCCGAACGTCTGTTTGCTTCAAAGAAAACCATTTAAGAAAACGAAAAACCAAAGAGTGCATGCGGTAGACAGCTCATACTCAACATCTGCGCACACCATCACATCACAAGTGGAGTCCAACACCTGATCCTGGAACATCTGCAGATTTGTGAAGACGTCCAGCTCCTCCTATTTACATTGAGACAAGGTCATAATAGAAACTTCATACTTGAAATTCTTGCAATTTGAAATATCCGAACAGTGTTCCTGTTTCTGTAAACAAAATTTGCCTCTATCTCAAAGGTGGCCACCCCGGAATCTCGACAGCAATTTCGAGCACGTTTCACGAACTCGAACTCGCCCCATCTTGTCACGAAACCGTCGCGTCCACGACCTCCAAAGTACACTACTCGGGGCTCGTGTCTGAAGTGCACTAGTGGATTCAGGAATACTAATGAAGCTTCTCGGCCGGCTCTTCGTCTCAGGCACACTGGTGAAGCTTCGGGGCCGCTTTGAGGACTCCGGAATGCTGGAAAAGCTTCGACGTCGCGTTGCAGATTCCGGAACAGTCGAAAAGCTTCGAGACCGCGTCGTGGATTCCGGCACACTAGTGAAGCTTCGCGGCCGCGCTGTGTTGTAGCCGGCTATACCATAGTTCATCTTTTCTGGAAACGGCCTGTCACTGAACTTCACGATTGGGTTCACTCGGTACTGCGGCGACCGGACATGGTTTGGACACGGAGTGAGCTGGTACTGCGAAGTGTAGAAATGAAGGGGAACCGATCGAGAGCGGTTCAAGGCATTCGGCGTGCCATCCGACTGCCCTAGTTCCGATATCTTCCTCAAAGAATAGCTCCCCTTGGAAGGAGCTCGCTGCGCATTCCTGGTGTCAGTGTAGGCGGATCTGCACAAGGACCTCGATGCCGGGGTGCTCCTGCAGCTTCGGAGCTTCCTCGGGTCTATCAACGGGTTTCGCTCGACAAACTTGGGTACTTCTAACTCCGGCACATCGCCAAGCTTGCTCCTCCGGTCCATGAATTCAGCTCCTGGAAACCCACTCAAGGTTCCTGAATCAAGCCACTTCACTTCGACGGTAGAAAGTGAAGCTGGAGCCGCCGCACAAAAGCAGATGGGCCATTGCTACGAACTCAAAGTTAACCGATTTGAATACAAATCTCTGGGTTTCACAAACTGATGGCCTTACTAGTTAAGTGATTTCATAAGGTCAGAGCATTGAAACATACATAGACTTGCTGAACACTCGATGTACGGATGTATTCTAAATGGTCTGCCAGAGTCATTGCATGGCAAACGTCAGGAAAACGCGACTATGCTAACTTTGGGTAACAAGACGCTGAACAGCTGCTTTTGGAAACGTGAAATAACAAATCCGGCAATGCCTTGATTGTCAACAACAAAACCAAGTAAGCGGAAGAAGGACACGATGAGACCGCAAGGAGGGAATTTTGAGGTACGAGAACAGGGCTGTATCTAAATCAAGGTCCCCGAACTAAATGGGATTTCATAGAGGCTAACTGATAGGCTCAAAGTGTCGATGTTCGACCAAGATTCCTTACCCATTTTCTCTAACTCAGATCCGACTCTTGAACTGGATTTGACTTACCAGGAATTGCACTATCCTAAGAGAAAGAAACGCTTAAATCCGGGAAGAAAGCATACGACTTTGACTTGGAAGTTTAGTTACCAGCAACAATGAATTGAATAATTCATATGGTGGTCACAAGAACCGAAATATCGATAAAGGCAGCATGCCGATCAACATCCAGACAGCTACACATACCTACACAGATGTAACAACTTAACAACCATCAATAGTCTAAGCGTTGTGTGAGATTAAACAAGCAAGTGAACGACGGACCAGATTCTTTGCAATTATATGATTTATTTTTGTTTGCTCCAAGAAAAACATAAACAATGGACTCGATGAGTTCAGCAATCAAAATACTTTACCTGTTCACAGTCAACTAGTTTGTGAGTACAAGTGCTTCAACTTTTGCCGAAAGAGGTCAAACCAGAGAAAAAGCTCAAGCCAGGAGAAAAAGCTTGTCAAGGAGCTATGAGCTAGATTTCAAGAATAATAAATGCAACGGTTATTGGAGGAGAATCTCACGTGGGTTGTGCTCGTGTTCGACTCACGGTACACCTTCCCAATGAGTTATTCGTGATACATAGAATGCTACATATCTCTCCACATTCCCTGCTTTCGACGTTCTCTTCTTGTCTTCTTCTCTTTCATTGGTTTCAGTTCATGCAGAGTCAACAAATTGTTTAACACTCTCCGTGGATTGTAAGCCCTTCATCAAGGTGCTTTCTTAACGGAAAACATATAAATCTGCAGGAATACTTGAAAAAAAAGTGATCACACCCTCTTGAAGGACAGTGCGGTCGAGATCGATGCAGTTGCAATCATGAGCTGCCGAGGTTTGTAGGAGTCAACTTGTCCACATATAAGAGTGAGTCCTCGACGTGCTCCACATCTCGAGAAATACCGAAGTTCCGGTCGGGATTAATCAATCACCACCTGTATGTGGTCAAATCAAAGGTGCTCAACTCGACGTGAGTCACTACACAGATGCAGAGCTAAGAGTACCGAGACCAATTCTCTTCAGCTCAGAGAACGTAGCGAATACTATTACACACCTCCTTACATGATATTTGGCATCATGTTTCATAAAATAGATACCATACTGCAGTAGCAGACTATCTTCACCAAACCTTTGCGAATTCCTAATGGGAAGGACACCAGAGCGGAAATAGAGAAGTTTTGGTTATGAGAGTTTTCTAAGAAAACGAAGGAGCACCTTTCAAATGAGAAAATAAAACACACGTATGAAGGTAAAAGGTATGAAGAAACTTTTTTCTTCCTCTTAAAAATTCATTAAGAGATTGCTCCTGCCTCATCTCTAGGCTTGGAAATCGTCTCTATCTTGACTGAGTCACAGAAAAAGGAAAAAACCATCTAGACAGAACTGCAATGAAGAGCCACAGCTCATCGCGTCTTCAATTCTAGGACCTGAAGAGTGACTCAAGCCGTTGGTTGCAAGGGGCATGAGGTGGTTTATAATCATCCAAAATCACCCAAGGAGGCAACATCTGATTATGAAACTGCTACGAGCAGTTCCGCATTCGACAGCATCTGAAAAGCTCCCGCACCTAATACTAATTGTCCGCGAATTTCCAACCCACAGCTGAAGTTGTGAAGCTACTCCTTGTGGAACTTACTAAACCTGTCAAAGTAGACCTCTGTCCCGCGCTCACGAAAACCAACGCCGTTCAAACAGCATCCAATCATGATAGAGGATTCATTGTGACACTTGATCGGGAATCTGCTTCCTTTAAAAATCGACAGGAGTACAACCGTCTGATGAGCTTGACGTCAGCCTGGTTCAGCTGTTACTCCCTAATTCTTGTACACTCAGGGCCAGGTTTAGGGTATCGGAATAATACCCCGAAGGCACGTCAATCCTGAAAAGAATGGTTCTCACATGGCTCATTTATGGAATGCGACGCCAACCCTTGTAGCCATCACCCGGATGTAATTGTTACGTGATCGGTGTCTGCTTGGTGACGATGAGCAAGTTGTTGACCATAACATGTAACGCAGCTCTGTAGATTGCTTGGCTATAATGAATGCCATCCTGGGTGCACCGAAGACCACACTGATCGCTCAGTAGCTGAATGTCCAACAGTGTTGTCAATCCTCTGCTACCAGTAATTTCACTCTTCAGCAGCTCCATTGTATACAACTTCAACTTCTGAGTTGTCATGCGTTCAATCTTCAATTCGCTTTGGTAAAGAGTAGGTGACAGAGTTGGCAAATTCATCCAGAACAGCTGCGGCGTCAGGGTCTGGTCAGAGGAATCGGGATGCCATAGGAGCGAAGTAAGTGCTTGTTTCAACTTCAAAAGTGACGAGCCGTATTGAGTGTGATTGCCATTGTGCAACATATGCCAAAGACCTACGCCGGAGACTAAGATATCTGGGGTTTTCTGGTTCTCACGGTAACTAAAAGCCAATCGTGTCAAGTTGACAGTATAAGGTGCCCACACAAACTCCATGAGTATGTGGTGGCTCTCCAAAGAGTACTCGAAGTTGCTGTGCCTTTTGAACAGCTGAGGTCTCACGTCGTCAATCGATGGCAGGAGCAGCTCCAGCAGGGCCACGAATAAGAGCCGAGCTTGAGAATCGCCGGCGATCACAATCCATGTCCCTTGTAGTAACTGAAGCGCCTCCTCTCTGTCGAGTTTCTGATACTTACATTGATGTAGCGGTTCATGTTCCCAGCTCCAGTCCCAGTGATCCCAATCCGTTTGGTTCCAAATTTCTCCCTCTTTGGAAGCCTCATACTGATATTTGATAGGTATTGTAAATTCCACCTGGGCACACAACAAAGCTCCATGTGAATCCAACAAACAAGTCAAGCAGAGCTAGACGTGAATAGCTAGTTGCAGTGAGAATCTTTAATACAACATCCAGAAGTACCCAAATCTCAATCGTAATAGATCCGACGAAACCCTAAGCCCTAAAACTTCAGAAAACAAAATCAGAAAAATTTGAAGAAACTTACTGCATTATGTTTTTAGAAGCATTCACAATTCTGGTCAGAATGATGGCTAGGGCTTCAGATGCACATTCCAAATATAAGAAAGAAGATGTGGTAGAAAGACAGGGGACAATGAAGAACCGACATACCTTGTGAAGGTTGGAAGCACAGTATTCTCGAAGTGTATCATTCATGAAGGGCACTTGCGTAGTTGCCTGCGTTTCTGGGAGTGCGGGGGGGTTGAAGTTGAGCACGGGGAAGTAGGGGAAGATGTGCACTGAGACTGCGAGTACAATGAACAGGGAACCACTGAAGAAGAGGACTCGGTTGCGGGTCAGGTGCCAACCTGCCATAGCCATGGGCCCAAACACTACACAGGAGGCTAGAAACCCCGCTTGCAGAGTCACTCCCATGGCCTCTGGAATTCATGCCATGCCAAGCATTACTCAACCGCTTCTACCTCCTGTGCTCTCATCAGCAATCTCTCCAGATGTCGAGTAGCCTTGCTTAATCCCTGCTTGAGCTCTCAAAATCTTCTCAACTCTGGCAATGGCGGTTTTGATCCATCCTAGGGCATGTCATTCACCAAGTACAACTCTCTGCTCATGCACCAGGACAAGAGCTCCCGCCCCAAGCAGAAGCCCCATCTCCTATCCAATCCAAAAGATGACGAACTCACATCCTCGTACTGGTTTCCCCTCACACTAGCTTCCGCTATACCACACCATACCACATCACATATGAAGAATCGCCCCTCAATAAGAAAACCACCTCTACAACCGAACAACGCTCACCGCTACAATCCCTGGCAGTCACGAATTATATTCACCGCCACTAAAACCCGACCTCTGCCAAACACAAACTGAATCCCATAAGACCAAAACAACCGATCGCCAAAGCTCCCAACGTCTGGTACTACTTTGCAATCAAACACCCCGCATCTGATCCTCACCACTACGAGCAACAACTTCCAATCAAGCGCTGCTCCACATCCACACATGTACAGGCTCCACAGTCCCAAATCAGCAACAAAACTCCACTCCTAGCTCCGAATAGCCCAAACCAGCCCAACCCTAACCCAGCCTCATCACCTTCTCACCAGATTCCGGAAATCAGTTCACAAATTCCAGACCAACATGGCACAAACAAAAGGACAAGCATCAGATCTCCACCATCGAAGGAGGCCCAAAACGAGGTTTCCAAGCCCTTGAACCCCGGAAATAGAAACCCAGTTTGCTTTCATGGCCCCACTTCCTGCACTTTCGCTCTGAAGACTGTTCCTTGCACGGTTGCATTCATTCATGGCCGCCTCATCACGGACCCTGGCATGTTGTAATACATGCCGGGAGATGATTCTCAGCAGCTTTTGGGTTGCATATGTGCTGTTGAGTCTGTTGGAGAGTGAATTGCATGTGGGTTAGGTTTCTATGATGTGATGAAGCATCGGGGTTGTATGTGAGTGAGCATGGCGCTTGCTAATCGGTGTCGACTGCATGTCGCAGCGGCTCTGCGACGTGGGCAGGCTGGGTTGTTGTTGTCATCTCCTGCTCCTTCGATTTCCCGGAGATTGGATGGGTTTTCGGATGGTGGAGTTTCGGAGAGATGTCCTCGGTGGTTAAACCCTAGCTATGGAGGGGTTTTAGGGAGCCCCGCGTTGGTGCGGCATTTCTCCTGGTGGAGATGGGGAGGGGGAAGTTCTGTGGGCCAGGTTGAGGATGGAGGGGCTGTGGAACCGCCCAGCAGGGTGATGAGTGTTGAAGAGGACGGGATTGGCGATGGTGATGAGAGTGGTCAGGAGTTGGGTTTGGGCTCTGGCGATGGTGAATTGGGAGATCTTTCGTGGCATGGGAAAGTGGACATGGAGGAGGAGACGGTGCGTTTGGATGGGGGGTTGACGAGCATGAGCGCTGCTGATGAGGTTGTTGAGGGAGGCGGGGGAAGTGTGTTTTGGAGCACACTGCAAGTGCCCACGGATGCAATAATTGTGACTCTTGACCGCTTTCAGAACATTACAGGAGTGCCTTGGTGAGTTTT
This sequence comes from Ceratodon purpureus, assembly GCA_014871385.1. Taxonomy (NCBI): domain Eukaryota; kingdom Viridiplantae; phylum Streptophyta; class Bryopsida; order Pseudoditrichales; family Ditrichaceae; genus Ceratodon; species Ceratodon purpureus. The sequence goes on from CM026423.1 coordinate 5,135,962, forward strand.
TCACTCCTTGCTTGGATTTTTAGATCAGCAGATGATGTGGAATTCATTTGGTGTTGATCGGTTCAATTGAGAGCTGTGGTGTTGGATTTCAGGTGGTTGACAATCATTGGATCCACATTGGCGTTGCGTGTGGCTCTTTTTCCTCTCACAGTCACGCAGCTGCAAAAAGCATCGCTGCTCGCACGTCTTGGGAGTCAATGTAAGTGTTGTTTTTTCTAAACGTAAGCAGGAAAGAATTTTATGAGCACTTGTGTAGGGACATGACAACTTGCTGTGTTTGTGAATTTTTCACTAATTGTTATCGAGGGGTCTTGCAGTGCCACCGCCTGTTGCTCGCTCAGGCTCTGGGCAGACTTTTGCCTCACAATACCGTATTTTTACCAAGCGACGGCTTGAACTTGGAGCACCCAGCCCAGCTTGGCTTATTGCTGTTCCTCTTATTCAGGTCACTTTCTGCTTTTGAGCTCATGTATGCGAGCATTTCATTCTTGCATAGATGTTTCATTGCATGGTTCTTCAACACTTCAGTGTAGTAATATGTATTTTGATCAGCTCTGGTTTGAATACCATGTTTTTTTTTTTTTTTTTTTCCTTCTTATTTTAGGGCTCATGGATTTTGCAGGTTCCTTTATTTATTTACTGGATAGTTGCCGTTCGTCAAATGGCCATGGCTTCACATCCGGGTTTTGATACTGTAAGTTTCCTCATCTCATTGTGGCTCGACATATCATTCAATAAGCAATTAAGTATAAATTTTTTAACTGGGCATTTGAACAAAAATGTAGAGAACAATTTGGGTTTTCGATTAGAAGTCTCTGCAAAATATTGCTTTGCACTGTGATTTCATCAATACGTTATAGTTAAATAATTATATTATGTTTCTTATCGATGGTTTAATTGCGTTTTATACGTACATTGCAGGGAGGAATTCTGTGGTTTACTGACCTAACAGTGCCGGTCCAAGGTGCATTGGGGGCACTCTTTCCAATCATTGTAGCTGCGACTTATTTAACAAATTTGCAGGTTCTATTCTATACCATGCTAGACATCTTTTTAGTAGGAATAACTATGGTTGCATGGCTTCCGTTTGCTCATGCTCTTGAGCTCCTAGACCTCCAAAGTCACTGCTGTAGTCGAGGCAGACAAACTCTGTATCTACGTGCTATGAGTGTACTAGGTCTTTGGTTCCTGTATCTGGCTGTTTCTCCCTTTGTTGTTACAGATTGGGAAAATAACTCTTGATTTTTTTCTAAACCGTGACATTTCCTTTGTTGTAACTCGACTTCGGAGAGTTGCCGTCTCTAATGCCGATGGACCCTCTTATTCCAACTACCTTTCAAGAAAGATTATTATTGTGACACGCCTAGAAAAGAGGGTCTTTAGTCCTGTACCCGATTTTCATTCTTATTTTACTGCTGAACCATCGCACAATTGTTTTTCCTAATTTAAGTCCGGGGTGTGGGCTTTTCTGGCTTTTGCGGGTGGACTTGATTGCAGTAGTTGTCCTTCAAAGGTATCGAGCAACAGACAGGAATAATGGGTACTGTTATGAAGGTATACAATCGATTCTGTGGCTATGATGATCTTCTTGAATTAAGTGTGGTCATAGCTGAAATGGAGGTTTATGTAAATTAATTTAAAGATTTTTATTTTTATATTCGTGAATTGTATCATATTTTCAAAACTTTCAACGGGCATCAATGTTTTGTTATTCCTGTGAGCAGTTTTATAAATGGTGGTTGGAGGCTGCTACCATCCCAGCATTTATTTTTGGATTTTACCTTCCTCAGGTACTTCATTGTGATACAGCATCTTCTTATCATTTCCAAGTTGACCCTTGTCGTTTTTGATTAGTTTGTTATAGTTGATACGTAGGAAATTTATTTGATGGCCATTGGAGACACCACTCATTATCTGTCGTTTGACGTCTAAGCCTACATGTCATGCCTTCAGGGTGTTTTCATGTATTGGATCACAAATAATTGCTGCAGTCTTGCTCAGGTACTGGACACCATTTTCTACTTACACTGACATGTCTCAAAAATCAGTTATGCATTCTGTTTTTAGTTCAAATCACTACTGTAAATCCCTGATTGAGAATGATGAGGTCATGACTAAGAGCTAGGAGCAGCATCTGTTTTCTTCGCATTTACTTGTAATCGCATCATAGCCACTACCATTCTTTCCTTTGAGTGTTTTTAAATGTTTACGTACAACGGACGATTTAGCAGCACCAGCAGACAAAGTGGCTCTTAGAACTTAGCAATTTTCTACAAAGTGTATAAATCCTCTCAGAGTTAACTTTCTTGCAATTCTAAGATATTTGGTGTGCCTTCGTTATATTTTATATAGACAGTTGCACTTCGACAACCACGTGTGCGTGCAGCATTGGGATTGCCGTCACTTGCAGAGCTGGCCAAACTGAGAAGTTCCTCACCATCGCCACCACCATCGCCACCACCATCGCCACCACTATCACCTTCTGAAATAAGGGCACTAAAGATAGAGGCAGTTGAAAACATGAGCTCTGATGATCTTCTTGTGGTAAGTTCATGTGTTCCCAGAACAAGGTTATTTCTCATTTTCAAGTAAGTATTGATTTCATATGAAAAGATTGCTCAACACAAAGCTTTAACATAGTACTCTGACTCTCTAGATATATCCCCATTATGCCTGATTCTTCCCCTTGTCCAACTGTGGCAGTTAGCAGCAAGCTGCGTTTCCGTGCAAAGGGAAGACGAGGCTCTTGAAGTCCTTCAGTGAGAACTCTAACTCGGATAATGTGATAGTATTTAATTCTACAGTTTATTCTTGCGCCTCATGTATTGAAAATGTACGTGACAGGTCGTCTTTCATATTTGCAACAAGAGAAGGTTTTTAAAATGGTTATTTATTAGGGTATGTGATTTTTGTTTACATGTGGATCTGATTTTGCAGTTATGCTGTGAAGAAGTTTCCTGATAAAGTAGAAGCGTTGTTTGCATTGGGAAAGATGTACTCTGGGAAGCAATTGTGGTCGAAGGCTTCGGAGTATCATGGCCTAGTGCTACAGAAGGTGCGTCCTTTTGAGGTCCATTGTCACTAGTGATAACAGCAGTCAAGCCGCTATCACTAGAAAGGATTACACGACGATTTCACTGTATACTATGGGTAGAAACTATATCCACTCTGCCCACGACAATTAAATGGAAGGCGGTTGTAAGCTACACAATACTTTCCAAGGTGGTCAGACGTGCCACATTAAACATGTCAAATAGATGTCATCGTGACATCTCGTCATTAGCGTGGTCCACGGGATATGGTGGAATCGATGTATTTCTTAATAAATCCCTGTGCTGCGGGCTGTTTGTACGTGTTGAGTCCTTGCAAGTTGATCATTAAGCATTTATCTTGATATTCTGGTGTTCAGACCAAGGAGAAAGAATTGATCATTGCAGCATCTCTAGGAGCTGGAGTGGCACTTTTTAATCTGGTATACTCCGTCCCTTGCTTTTGCACATACAAACTGTTAATAGTTACGTACTTTATAGAAGTGCAGTTAGATGTGGAGCCCTGATAATCTGTATTCTTTGTTTGTTTCAAAATTTTGCAGGGAAAGAGGACAGAAGGACTTGAGATTATGTCTGTATTTACGGAAATGGACGTCCCTCAAGATGATCTCTCACAACGCCGATACTTCAAAGCATGCATCGCTCTCAGCAGGCATGTTGACCTTAACTTTCTCAGGAGTGCATTTAAATGATATGTGCCTTAATTTTCACAGCCCAATTTCCAAGTTGGAATTAACACTTACCATCACCTAGTTTCTTCTCTCTATTGAGATTGATGCTCATTTGGTCTTTGTTAGTTTCGCCTTGACTCATTGCCGAGACTGCTGTATTGAGACAATTCCTTTTTGAAATTACTGTGGGTAGACTTATATTTTAAATTATGCTGACTGAGGTTTAGAGCATTAATGTTCATTAAACAATACCAAGTGTAGTAAATATCTTCTCTTTGCAGATTCTTATGAACTCATAATTCACTTGACCATGATGCAGTGTTCTTAGCCAAGAAGGACGTAAGATGGAGGCGTTGAAAATTCTGAGAAAAGTAGCAAAGTATGAACCCATGGTAGAGAAGGTTTTCATTCCACAACTAGAAAAGGAGTTGCAACAGGAAAGTTGAGAGAGTGCATTTTTGTGTATCTGAGGCAATAAACGTTTACTCGCCCTAAGCTGCTCATTTAAACAGCTTCGGCGCTAACAGGAACAACATTCTTCTACTCGATAGTCTACATTGGTACAAATTTACATTTAACAACTGGTTTCATTGATAATAGTAATCCATTGAAAATGAATTTCAGTGACTGGCAACGGTCCCGATTCGAGTCCTAGGGCCTGGGTTGATATTACATTGCCTCTGCTTCCAAGCTGGTTACTATCTATCATTCCGGCTCGAGAGAGTTTTTCCCAATCAGTCATGGCCATATCCGTGCTCCACGAATTGCTGCAATGCGCACTTTGACAGCATGTCTTATGACAGTACGTAGCAGCAGATCATGAGAAGCGAGCTAGATTTCAATAACATGCACTATTTGCACCCACTTAATTCTAACTCAGCCCTCATTCTAGACGTTTAGATCAGAGTGTCCTTGAGCTGTGCGCACCATGCGACCTGTAACCTTGTCAATTTTATTTCACTTGCACAATCTCTGGCGCAGTTCTCTTCCGAACTTGAGGTAGTTAGGTACAACATGCTTACGAATTATTTTTATCAGTTCTTCATTATGAATTATTTTTTATCACTTTTCATTGTAAAGTTCAACAACTTTTAAGAAGCTCGAGCATGCTCACAAATGGGCCGATTTCAAAACCACAAATTGCATTGGAATTGCAATGAAGTGTGCTTCATCTCCATAATAAATGATAAAAATCAAAATAAAAATAAAAATCAGACCACAATTTGGAATCCTTTAATACGCTATCTATCATTTTATAATGAACTTGTGGACAATGTTCAAAAAGTTTCTTGTACATTAAGATAAAGAACAAGTAAGAAATCATACAAGTAGTTTAAGTGGTGTGGGATCAAGTACCTCTAAAGCAATTGTTAAGGTTCATTTTGAATATATATACCATTAACCCTTAAACGTCAGACCCAGCCCCTCGGGCTGGGTTTAAAGGAATCATTGGAGACAGAAGATTCATTTCTCAACCAAATCAAGCGAGACTTGTTGCGTTTGAAAGCTACTGAAAAAGCGATCTAAATTCCAAATTTTTGCTTCATTTGAGAGATTGTGGAATCGTTGGTAAGCAATCAAAGTTATCAAGTTGAACAAGTTTTGAGGTTGGGGCAGCTAAAGTTCAGCAGTGCAGCAGGTGCTACAGTGCTAAACAGTGCTACAGTACCGCAGACCGCAGTGCTACAGTGCTAAAGATTCTCTGCGGGCTGCCCCCCCAGGCCCTAAAATGACGTTTAAGGGTTAAATACAAGTTGTAACTTTCACAAACGATGTAGCACTAAATGGTAGATAGTAAATAGAAAACATAAAATCTTTTGTATGATTTTCTATTACATATATGTTTTCAATTGATGGATATTTTCAATTACGTCAAGGAATATTGATTAGGTTTGAGCAAATGGTAATTGGCAAATGTTCAATTCAGACTTCAGAGTGCAGCATGGCCTTGTGAGGAAGTAGCTATCATGTATGCGTCACCAGGTTAATAGTGCCTTACACGCTGTCAGCAATCGGGCATGCCAAAAGCCTTTTGAGTGCAAGCAGACTCAACTTGAAACATTTCGAACTGAACCGGAGGCGAACAAGCGCACTTCACTAATTAGCAGAAGAACAGTTAAGTTCCTTCTGCAAAAAAGAAGAAGAATAAGAATAATCCGTTCTAATACAACGAAATAATGTGTCCCAGGTGCATAGACTCTGGGAAGACCATGGATACCATGTGGAATTGCCAGGAATTAAACAATCCCATGTGGATTGGATATGTAATTCATACCAATTAGTAGCATCATACTGTTGCTACGAAAAGATACAAAAATTAAAGATACGAAGAATAGGAGAACTCAGAAAGGTGTGGGGATGAATTGCGAGAACTGGTAACAGTTTAGTATTGCTGATATATTATAGAAAAGTCCTTCTGACATCACAGTGGTCGATTCCACGCGTCACTTGGATATGTTGCCGACAACTCCCACCAATCAATAATTCCTCGTCTTCCGAGGATATAAGTTAATTCGCGCCAGGACAGCGCGCCGACCCCGACGGTGTACATTCATTTTACACACACTAGACTTGTGGAACTTTATCCCGGAGCACCCACCTTCCGGTCGCAACTCACTCACCTGCTGCGATGTTTCTAAATGTGTACGTTTCTCCTAATCCAGACTTTAACTAGAACGAGATCGATCTGCCGGGTCTGGTCCCAATAGCCAGTCTCAGCTTGTACCATATGTCGCGAATCTCCTTGGAAATGAAGTGAAATTCAAATTTTCGGCAAAATGCATAGACTGGTCTGCAAGTTTCTTGGTTTGGTCCAGCAACCCTTGTAAATGTCTGTTCAAGACCCGGATGTTCCAGCCTAAGAACTGGTGAAAGAATGTACCACGCAACAGTGCACTGTGTAGATCGTCGGTAAACACATTCAACTTCTTCCCTGCATGTGAAGCGGAAGGCTGAATTAAAAGACAAGGCAGCTCAACCATCAAGCACGTGGTGGTTGACAGTGAGGGTTGACAAATCGCCTTCATGGAGCCGAATATCCGGGTCAGCTGCCGAGCTGCCGATTTGCCACTGGCGAGCCCGTCGTTGCAGACGAGGAAGGATGAGCTGGGGGCTCGCGGTGCACTGCCTCCTTGATTTCGTAATCGCCCACGTGCAAAGAGTCAAGATTTCCGACGACGGATTACTTATTTCTGCACTACAGAAACTAATATGCGATAATCCTCGACTGCAGCAACCACTCGACAACATCCCTTCCATCGATTAAATCTGCCGGGCTGAAAATACCTAAAATCCATGAAGTATCGACCTCGCTGCCCCTGCATTCCGCTTCGTGATCCACGTAGTTCTTCATCTGCATGATCAATCGCAAGAAGGCAAAAAACCTATCCCTCGCCGCCCGCGGTAGCATCTCCACGCGCCGGCGTCCCAACCATGCAGCCAGGCTGACTCCGGCACAGATCAGGTATATAACCCCAATGTCAAGCGCCCAACATGCATCTCATCCCTCACCACTTCAATCAGCCCGAGCTAACTCAGCTTCCGCTGTTGTCTTCCACCAGCTCTCTCCTGTCCTCCACATTGCCTGCTACTCATCAGCTTCAGCTTCCATCACCACCTTCACTTCGCAATGGCGGTCAACTTCTCGTCCGGCGGCAGCGCGAGCGCCATGAGGGCCACCCTGGTGCTCATGCTCCTCCTTGGGGCCGTGGTGGCGGCGCACGGCCGGCCCGTGTCGTGCGAGAACAAGTGCGAGAAGGCCATCGAGGTCAACGGCGTCTCCGTGGCCGCACACGCGACGGTGGAGGTGGAGGTGCTGGGCTTGGTGGAGATCAATGTGGTGGACGTGACCGGGGCGGTGCTGGTCGGGTCGTACTCGTGCCCGGCGGACGTGACGGCGCTGGTGCTGGTGTACGAGGAGGGGTGCGTGAAGGTGAAGGTGGGCGCCGTGGGAATCATCTCCAAGCTGCTGCACACGTTGGTGGGCCTGGTGCTGGGCTTCATCCGGTGCGTCCTCTAGACGCTCGCAGTGCCGCCATGTCTCGAGACTCGGAGTGCTGGCATAAATATTGCCCACCGTATGTACATGTGTTTCTGTCCAGTACAAGGAGATCCGTATCCGGGCCGTTAAGTCCATGGGTTGCGGTTCAGTCACTAGTGCATTCTCTTTTTCCCCAGTTTTTTCAGTACATCCTAGATCTCTTCTTAAACTGATGCGGGCATCAGCCTGCACACCAGTTTTTCCAAGGCAACTCGATCGATGCTTTGTTACGAGCTCCAGGTTTAAGTCGTAGGCTTTGTTTTCCGAGAGGACGAACTGGGTTTCCGGTTGGTAGTTTGTTTTCCAGGCCAAGTGCATGTCTTCGCTTGATGGGACCGTGTGTTTTCGTTTTTGCTGCGTAGTACGATGGCACCATGTGCTTATGCAGCACAGTGAATATGAATAAATGATTTAAGTTTGATGTGTGGAATCCAGAACAGAAATGTGCATAATGTGAGTAATTAGTTCTTCAAGTTTTGAAATGGAACGGTGACGCCGATGGTCATGCGGCTGGATGCCAACTCGATAATCAATCAGTTTCAGTTGCATGACATCAAGTACACCCTGGAAACTCACTTTGGATTCTTACCCAGTTTTCCTGGAATCTTGGATCGCTTATAGAGTGAGTGTCGTCAACATCATCAACTCTAGAACCCGGTGTATGTGCATTCTTGTTATGTAGTTCACTAGTTAATGGTGCAACCTGCTGGCAGGTCCCGGCTGAGGCTAGTATGTTCATTGTTGAGCTTTCAGTATGTACCAACCGACCGATTGTTGAACGAGCGTAGAAAACCTTTTCCCTCGATTAATTGTCGGTTCAAATGTCAGTGAGAGCAGATGTTAGCAAAGACCAAGGAAGAGCAAAAGCTGCATTTGAACTTTTCGTAGTGTGACCTTCCAATTATACTTTCATGATGGTAAAGCTACAATGTTCTCATCACAAACATCATTTGGAGGGGCCAGGTTACTATTGGAAATTTGGAATATATATGTGCCGTCAGAAACACAGTCTGATGATTGATCAGAATCTCATCTGGATGTTTACCCCAAGACTCCCAAGCAACCGTTGTCTGTTTGCTATCCATCTCTTACGGGCCCGGATACCAAACTTAACTATCTAAAAATTTAGAAGAATAATCCTTGCAGGAAATTCAATCTAGATTCAAACCCAATTTATGATATTAATTCAGCCCTAGTAAAACTCCACTTTACTCTTTCATAAGAATTCATTTCACATTCCAAAAATTAGTGTTGTGCAAATGTCAATTACAGCTTCTAAATTTTATTATTGATATACAATTTAGTAATGTATGTTGTAACTTGTAGTATTTTGTAGTGTAGCGTCCTACCAATGCCGATGATGCCCAACCTTTCACCTCGAAAACAAAAGTGAAACAAGATATCAATGGGAACGTAGAGCCCTGCCGCAGCTCAATAGTCAGATACCAAACAACAGTACTAGCAACACTACTTGACTGGCATATATTAGTTCAGGATATACAGTAGTACTTGTTTTTTTAATCACGATGCAATATGCCCCCCCGTAAAAGATCAGCAAATTCATGGCCTCCCTAAAAGATCAGGAATATGCCCTTCCTCGAAGATCAATTTACTTTTTTATTTTTTTGAAGCAAATGAACGAAATTCATTGCAAAGTGAAAAAGGAACACAAACAGGCCCTCATCGGACCTCCAAGATCAATTTAGCACAATTATATCACCACGATGCACACTCTACAATTTTCACTCGAATCAGAGCTAGTCAACCCTCATTTCAACAGTGCCCTGAGAAAAGCGGATACAGTAATTAAGGCAGGTCAACCAGTGAACATGTGGTGGTTGTCAGAGCGGCCTGACAAAGGTCCTTCAAGAGCGTCCAAAGCACGAATATAAATATCCCGGACAGCTTGCCGATCTTGCTCTCACGATGCCGTCGATGCGGACGAGGAGGGATGAGTTGGGAGCTCACGGTGCACCGCCTCCTAATTCGCGCTTTCAAGAGTGCCTATCAACGATTCCAACGTACGTAAGTCCAACCCAGCTAGCGATCCGGTTCTCCAATGAATCGAATTTGCAAAGTTTGTCGAAAGTGTAACCTGCAGGATGGAATGACTTAGATCGCAAAAATATATTTGTTATAAAGCTGCCAATGACGTGATATCATCCCTGGACAACGTGATCGTCTCTAGACGACGTGATGATCATCTGTGGACTTGATCATCTAGAATAGATGATGTGACGATCTCTAGTTGGTGTCCACGATTTAATCAACTAGTCAGCTGGGTACATACGACTCAAACACGCTGAGTGTCGATGTCCGTGCTTGCCCCATGTTCCGGAATCTTTATATCCACGTAGTTCATCATCTGTATGATTAGTCATAAGAAGAGAGAAAGAAAAGTTACTATCACACGTCGCCTGAGTCACCTTTTCCTCAGCACAAGAGATCATGTACATGTATACGAGCATATTCCGGCACCCATGCAATTCATCCCTCACCAGTTCACCTGCACTTACGTCTCGAGCTTCCGGTGTCATCCTGCAGCTCTCTAGTACTCTCTACTGATCAGCTTCACCTTCGACCCCCTTGATCACTTCGCAATGGCGGCCAAGTACTCCTCAGGCGGCAGCAGCGGCGCGAGCACCATGAGGGCCACCCTGGTGCTCATGCTCCTTCTGGGGGCCGTGGTGGCGGCGCACGGCCGGCCTGTTTCGTGCACGAACAAGTGCCCCAAGCCCATCCAGTGCAACGGCATACTGGTGGATGTGGACGCGACCGTCATTGTGGATATTGATCTAACAGTGAAGATCGACGCCACCGATATTACTGGCGCGCTCGTATCTGGGACGTTCTCGGTCCCGAGGTACGCAACGGAGTTTCTAGTGATCTACGTGAACGGATATTTGAAGGTTATATTGCCCGGCAAAATTCCGCCAAATACCATGCCGGTCCCGCCCGCTGTTTAAGTGCTCCATTTAAATAGTAGCAATGCTACCAGCTAGTTCCGAGATATTGCGGACAAATGCTTCGTGAAGGTGGCTTTTCCACTGATGTCGATGTAATTCGGCAACTGTAGTGTGGTTTAGACATGTGGGTTACGTTTGGGTGTCTAATAACGAATTAACCTTACCAGTTTTTTCCATCCTGTGCGTCCGCTAGTACAGAGACGAGTCATGTGTGTCTGTGAGAGAGCACCAGGTCATATGTAAGCTTGTATTTCTCTAGCAGCTGAAACGTCGTGGCGTCTTGTAGGCTGTTGTTATCAAAGTGGCTGCTGGGGTTTCAGATGGTACCTGTTGATCTCCAGGCCAAGTGCAGATCTTAATTGCTTGATTTAGCGTCTTGCCTTGCTTGCATATTGGTCTTGAAGGAGGGCTCTCTCGAGCTTCAGCAAATTATACAATAAACAAAATGGAATAAAATGGGCTTTTGTCGTGAAAGGGAGCTTGATTGTGAAAACTCTACAAGTTATTGTGTTATATGTCTAGGTTGCCGTGGTGTGAATGTCAATAGGGCTTTGTTTCCGATGTGACGAGTCCCAGCCCCCTCGCAGTAATAGCCGCGTCAGCGTCAACGATACGGCACTAACTTTGGACTTAAAGCAGGTTCATACCCAACATACTGGACACTCTATTCACTAGTTTAATTCAGGTGTAGATCACCACTTACTCAGATACATAAGTTAGAAATTGTTCATGTTCGATCGAGTTTTTGAACACCACAACATTTGAGCGATATTGCCATCCAAATCCGTCCAGACTTTCAATCGACCTGTCTGGTGAATAATTCGGTTCATGAACATCAAGCCGTATCCAATATTGGTGCCAACATCCGCGGCCTGGACTCCTCTCAAGCTTTGATAGATCACCATTGTCCACGTACGTCCACCTTCACTTCTCCAAGTCTGCTGACTCGTCTAATTGATCTCCTTCCACTTCCGCAAGCTCTTGGTAGAGATCGTGTATAATATTACTGGTTGTTCAGGATGCCAAATTCACATCCTGTAGCAAGTCTCTTGCCTTCAAGCGATCCAACTGTCATTCCAAAACCATCACAAAGAAGTGCATCAGTCAAACAATCAACTGAGCATTCCAACATTCGGCAAGCTCCCAGTCTGCTGACAGTCCATTCACAACTACCATTAATTTGAAGACAGGTACTTCGACAAGGGAACCACCAAAAACTAGTATTCATGAAAATATTCTATTGTTCTGAAAGGCCCATCCTATCAGACTACCAAGAAAATGATATTGATACTGATCATATTACCAAGAATCCATCAAACTCCACCAAACTCTCCTTGCAGAAAAGGAGGTCCTAGTGATGTTTTTGCTTATTTGATTGGCTCGAGAGTATATTCCACGCATTGTCAATAGCCAAAAATGTTCTTTGTTGTGAGAGAGTTTTACAGACAGATTCTTTGCACTGGACAAGTATGTAACACATATATTTATCGTGTTTATGTAGTAATGCTCTGTGCACTGAATCAATAACTCTTATATATGTGAATACTGGAGATGCTTATCGACAACAGATCAAACGTTGGCTTAGATCCCCTCTGAATACAATATTCGTCGGTATGATCTATTCAGCTTGCATCACCAACCGCACTAGGAAAGAAGATGGCAAACTTTAGGCAAAATTGCTGGAGCAGTGGTAAACTACGATGCGCATTTGGTTGCCTCGACTGGCAATCTGTAGCAGAGGACTTTATTACATCACTCGGTCTCACTTGATTCTATACACAACTCAGGTATTATCATGCCACATATTTTGCTGCTACAATTCGGTACCATGCTACAATTATATGGTGCATCTCTTATCAGCGTCGCTGAACATCTAGAGAATTTCACTTCTTACATGGATTTAGAGGACGTGGAGGAAGGGAATATACATGTTGCTTCTTCTGTGCAAGGTCTTCGTTCACAGGATCTTGATAGACAACACTGAAACTTAGACCTCAAATCTCAGATCTGGAACTTCTCTAACCTTTCATACTTGTTTTCGAGAGTGCAGACCTCATGACTAATTGGTGCTCAAGCTCTATGATGCTGTGAAACGCTTCAACAATATTTTGCTCGGCTTTGCCCGTGATGTGTGGTCCTACATCTCCTTAGGCTATTTCAAGCAGGTGACTATTTGGGTTCCTTATGTCTATCTTTATGTAAGCAGATCCCTTGCATCTTCAAATGTCTGTTACTGTACTCACAAAGCCATTGTTGTAGTTGGTGCCTTTTAAAAAGTGATTGCAGTTGAAGTGGGTTCTTCCACCATGCCTCACAAAGTGAATCCAATCAACTTCCATAACAGCGAAGGAAATCTAGTTGTGGCCAACGCTGCCATGGCCCATCTAAGCCCAAAGCTTCCAATATCTCGTTGGCAAATAAGATCTGATTTTTCTCCCTCAAGATCTATGCTGAGTACAATTAGCGTTCTAGGCGTACCAGTAGTGTGCTTTTCAATTACAATCTCTTCAAGATGATGTGGACAGTGTATCCCAGGGCTCTCTGTGGACCTAGTCAATACTTCAGTTTAGGAAGGGTGGGCTTTAAGTTATTTTCTGTGCTTTGTTCCACTTTTAATTGAAGCTATAGCATAAGAAAGAAGTATGTTTTATATGCTTGGTTTTTGTGTTCTACCTGGATCTGTTCTTAGGCTTGTCGCGGATAACTGACTTCATACTAGTCACGTCATCTTGCAAAGGGATTTCACCGACTCTACTGTACTCCTCCGCAACCTTGGTGTTGGACTTGGCCATTCAGTGCTTGCTTACTAGAGCACTCCGAAGCGAATTTCGAAGTTTCAGGTAGTCATTTTGTCTTTGCAATTTACACTGCCGTGCTACCTTCTGAGTAACTTGTCTTGCGTTTCACTACTTGGAGCTATGTTAATGTGAACTTAGCCACACTTTTAGCTGCGACTAAACTTGAAATTACTTATGTTCCGCAGGTGAATCAAGGCACGAACTTAAGAAGATATAGTAGAGGTTTGGGAGGTTTTGGCTGAGCCAATTCAAACTATAAGATTTTTTCAGTCTAAAACATTAATGTTCTTCTGCACAATGTAGATGATATCTCTGTCATCCTGAATCAGGAAAAAATTAAGCTCTAACAAATTGTAGTTGAGAAGTGCTAAGGTATTTGAATTGCTATGTGGTCACATTCTGTATTGATTTAGCATCTGCTAAGAAGCTGAAAATGGTGAGCAAGTCATGTTTATCCTCTGTGATTACATTTCCCTTCTTTATTCATTGTTGAAGAGCTTCTCGTCACTTTCCATCTTTCTGCTGTCGTATTTCACATAAATTTCTGTGGTCCAGGTGATTGAAGGTACGGTGTTGGAGAGGCAAAGAAATTTTTGTTGGAATTTGCTCCACAAAGTATGTAGGTGCTGCAGATTCATCCTTAGCAAGGAATGTTTGATATTTATTTTAGTAGTTCGACAGGTGCTCGGGGATAAATCCCAGTTTCTCTTTTAGCAATCGTAGAATGCCACCTAAGTTGTGCTTATCTCCACTAGCACAAAGGTGTGCTACCAAAGTTAACGTCGAGAAGTGGAGATGAGCAAATGCTGTTAGCTTTGCGAATTGGTGAGTCTCCAGGAGACCAAGGTTAAAGCCTGAAATTGAAGCATTCATTTAGTTTCTAGAGATCATCGCACCGATTCAAAGTTGCTGTACGAAGCCAGCCGGAGCTTCCGAGTACAAGTGCTTTTTTAAACCAAATTCTCTCTTCTCCGAAATCGTTACTCTGTTCACCAGCAGAGGGAGGAATGGAGAATGTGAAGCCTAATTTTTGACGTGATTTTTTACTAGCATTTTCTTTTCGTTTGGTTTTTGATCTTCACCGATTGAGCTGGTAGTGTAAGAATTCTTAAGGTGACAACGGCATTTGTGAGGTGATTTAAAATGAGTTTCCACAAGACGACCCCTTACCTCTTTCCATAGAATTGGAGCCTGTAGCTAATGAGAATTTGAGGAAGAATTTTTTTTATTTTTTATTTATTTTTTGAGTCAAATGGTGAGAATTCCATTGCAACTTTGCAAGATGAATTTGAGGAAGACTTTGACAGATGGTATTCAACAGTTATGCACTCTACTTTTAGTGTTATGGGACAAGAAAACCAGAAATTCAATTACCTGAATACCTTCATAACCAAAGTCATTTCTTGTTGGATGTCCTCTTGAGTTAAGCATGCCATAAGCATCATAATTATGTGGTAAAATGTACTCAAACTAGTATGGTTTCCAAAAATAACTTCACTTGATTTTACTACTCTTATCAACATGAATGGTGTCTCTTCTACACTCCAAGATAATAATGACTCTAAACAAGAGAAGCAACAAATCCCTAAGCATGACATAAAATCTGGTAATTTCCAGTGCTGAACCACAGTGTTGGTGAAACCCATACTGCTTGTAAAACGCGTCTTCTAAGGATTTATAATCCAAATCTAGAAAGATTTGGACATCCTTGAGGCACTGAGGTGACACTTTATCCTCTTAAACAGAGTAATCATGGGTCTCCTCTGCATCGTCAAGGATTCAATAAAATTCAAACAGGACAAGTACTCATTAATATATGAACAACATTTATAACTCTTTTTTGGTACAATTGAATCTTTACAACTCTGCTTTGACACAATTAAACCTACGTTGAGTTAACTAATATAATTTAAGTTAATAATCTCTGTCTATATTATTGATTTATTCATTGACATATGAGTTACTATATAGTCCAATAAGCTTCAGCAAATGATAGTTCAAATTAAATCTGAATATTTGTACAATGTAAAGGTTGGAATATAGGAGTTTCAATGTTATGCAAAAAACCCTATTCATATTTCATGAGGCTGGTATATCTTTGTGCATGTTGAAAACTTTTCAATTCAAACAAAATACAAGACATGCTATGCACATGTGACGTATTAATGACATGTAAAGTGAAAGACCACAAACCATGATCATACAAAGATAGCAATGATTATTCTCAACATATGATACACGTGTGATCTTTGTGATTACAATATCTCAGGGGAAATTTTTAAATGTCCTAGAATTCGCTTGGAAAATAAGAAATGTGCCTCAAGAGGTCCATGTAACAACAGTGACTCAAAGATGTATGTAATATACACTAATTGTCAAAAATCAAAATTGTCACAAAATTTGTCTCAAACTTCACTTTAGATATGTATTCTACTTGTACAAATTCTAGTTATTTTTTCATTTAAATATCGAAATTTTATTAACATGTACTCCCTCCGTCACATTAAAAGAGCATGGTTCAATAAAATAATCTGTTTCAAAAAAAAAAAGTGGTTTCTAAACTTGGCCAAATTATTTCTAAATTTGGCAACTTGTTTCTAAATTTAGTCACTTGTTTCTAAATTTATCCAACTTGTTTCTAAATTTAGAAGTGTCCTTAAATCTGCTATTATTAGAAAACCATGCTCTTTTAGTGAGACGGAGGAAGTATTAGTTTATTTAATATTTGAATCATGGCCTTAAGACAAATTTGATTGCACAAAGCAATGGGTAGTACTTCATACAAATTAAAACATTGTATCCATGCTAAAATCAAAGTAATGGAATTTACTTGGTCTTATTAATAACAACCTTATTGTTATTTATTTGAAATAATCACTATCTTGGAAAACACTCATTATGAATAGTATAAGAATTATTTGTAGAATCCACTTTAAACTAGAGAATGAGTGTTGTAACTTAATGTATACCACATCCACTAGTACAATTATCCATTACAAACTTACTTCAAGCTAGTGACTTAATTTTTTCATGAATGACAACTTTTTAGTGTACTGATATCCAATTGTAACAAATTTGCTCTAAAACAACTATCTAAAAATAATCTTGTATTGGAGAACAATTGAATTTGTACTTAAAGTTATGAATGCTTTGTAAATTGTTGAAGTATGATAACAAATTTTCCAAAAAAATAAAATGAAACTTGAGTTCAATGAAAAGTGTGCATGATACATACATCAATATTCATATGGATACTAAATTTGAGTTTTCATTCTTTAGATATATGATTAATATTAGAGTATTAATCTGAAATCATGTAATGTTGTTAGTTCTGACTTCTTGAATAATATATTGATACCCTATAATCTAAAAGATAAGAAGATAGTTAATTTGCAAAGTCTACATTATAAATCTGAACATGTGAAGGCCATGTTCAATTTATTGAAATATGGGTTGTTTGATGAGCCATGAGATACCATTTGAATAAATAACATCCATCATTATAATCTCTAATATAATGTTTCTACTAAACCATACTATTATTTTCTTTACCTACCCACTCTCTTATCAAATACTACTTTATGAAGATAATGTAATTTTTGTTTTGTATCTAAAGGTCAATTGATAGGACAATGTCTGTAATCTCAGGTGAGCCACACTAGAGGTGATGGTAAAATCCATAATGTTCATAAAACATGACTTCTTAGGATTTATAATCTTGGACATCTTTGTGGTGCTCAGGTGACACTTCATTCTTTCAAATAGAGTAATGGGTCTTGACAGTGCCCCAAAGCTGCTATAAATCTAAACATGACAGGTACTTATTGTGTAGACAACATTTACAACTTCTTTTTTGCACAACTAAACCTTGTTTTCTTCAATTCTTGAAATGGTATTGAAGATGATAAATTAATTATATGAGCAATGTAATCTATTGTGACACTTTATATATTGACACTTTTATGTAATCTTTAGAGATACTTTATTCTTTAGAATTGATTAAGGAATTAATAAAATGTAAACATGACAAGTACTAATTATGTAGTCTTGAAATGGTATTGAAGATTATAGATTAAATTTATGAGCAATGTAATCTATATTGACACTTCAAATCAACAAGTGGGTGAAGATATAGATTACATTGCTCATATAGAACCCACTTGTTGATTTGAAGGTTTCCCTTATCCCAAAAACATTTGGTGTGTAAGTAAGAAAATATCAATAATATGGGTATATAAGCAACAATATCTTTGGAGTTTAGAGCACACAATTTGTTAAAGTGGACATGAATTAAGTTTTGCAGAGTGTAGTAGGGAGATGGTGAAGGTAATGAAGATTTGCAGCATCAAAATTGGTGGGTGAAGAAGGTTTGTTTGGCTTCTATTTGTGAGTGACTGGTGATGTTGAGCACTTTGTCCCCCTCTTAAGCAGTGTGAAGCCAGTTAGTTGATTTGAGATTTGGCTTGATGATTTGTTTTATTGCTTCAAAAAGTAGGATTCTTTGTTTACCTGCAATCAGTTTGATTGATTTATTATTTTTGATCAATTTATTCTTGGTTGTTGAAGAAGGGTGACTTACTCTGTAGCAATTTGAAGACAATCATGACAATTTCACATGAGATTTGGACCCGCACAGTGGGAATAAGTGAGGGAGAAATGAGTGGTGCTCATATTGCAAGAATTGTAGAAGAATCAAGTATGACAATGCAAAGAATCATTAATAAATTTAGAAAGCATGAAACTTATAAGGGGAATTCAAGCACAGGAAGCTCCAAGAAACTTAGTAAGAGGGATATTTGTCACATTTTATTATTTTCCAATGACCGTTTGTAAAAAGTAATACTTTCATTTGAGGTAAACGACAAAATGTACCTAAAGACTCTTAATCTTGTGAATAATTCATGTTAATAAGATTACTATACCTAAGTGAAGAAACTATTGGAATCAGTCCAAGTAGTATACATATCAATTAACCCCTAATGTTGAATGCCCTCAAAATTGCAAGTAAACCTCAAAACTGCCCTCTTTAAATGCAAGGTGTAAATTTTTAATTTTTGATGTATTTTTGAGTATGTAACCATAAGATCTTTTATCTAACTTGTATGTACATATGTATATCAAATCTTAAATTCAAATTCCTTACCAATTGTGAGATCATAATGTTTAAAGATGGAAAAAAGTTTTTTTTGCTTGTTGGAAAAGGGTAACTAGTTTTTTGAGGGCCAAAAAAACCATTTACGGTAGAAAATTTGATATGAGGCTCTTCAAATTCTTGTTTTTAGGTGAGTTAGGAACATGCCTTTGCAATTTTTACCCCCATACAACCTATAAAACCTAAAGAAATGCTTGATTATTCACATAGAGGTATGCTGAAATTCAACTACAAAGGTCAATCTTTGACAATAAAAAAAGCATGTGAAGAATAAGTGGATTGAAATCCAAAGGGTGAGATCATTCCTTAAAATCTTATTTATTTGAACAAAAAAAAAACTTGGAAAAAAGAAAAATCTCAATTTTTGGTGAATTTTTGAAGTTTCTGCAATTTAATTGATTTTGGGCAGTTTTTGAGAATAAATGAGCATATACCGCAGTTTGGGCAGTTTTGGGCTCAGAATGTCTCCTAAAGTATGAGGAATTTTGAAGCATGAGATGACTTTTTGGAAAGGTATGAAAAAAATCTACAATCTGTCAAAGCTAGAAACTTCACTTGATCTAAATTTAGTAATTGCGAGCCTAACCGGACCAAAATTGACCCTGATCAGGTTGATTTCAACATTAGGGTTTAATAAGTAACACTTAAAGTGAAGTTTGAGACAAATTTTGAGATATTTTATTTTTTTATGATTAGTGTATATTACATTCTCAGCATTGAACGCATCAAATCTTTGCTCATGCAGTTTTTGAGGGTTTACATATTCTTCCACAAACCTTGCGTCAAATACAAGGTAGTCTGTCCTATAACCAACCACTTAACCCCTAAACGCCCAAATGACCAAAAACTGGTCGATTTCATTCTTTGACCGTTCGCAGCTGTCATTCAATGAACCATTTTTCATCCATGTAATTTTTTTTCATTTCTGGATGGTGCAATCTGACCTATATTTGGCAGTGGTAAATCCCAAAAAAAATTATGACCGCTTTTGAAATAGGATTTCATGGGGATTGTAAAAAATTGCAATAAGAAATATGCATTTCTCAATTTTCTATAGAATTCCAAAGTGCAAAGTAACATGTGACCCAATTCCAATCACATGCTCTAAATTCTAATGTACAAACGACTTACATTTTTTTTTTCAAAATCTAGGAATCATACTTGATCGGTTTTGGGAAATCTACTGGTTGGTTTTGGGGCAGTGGTTGGTATTAGGATAACCAACCTTGTTTGTACGTGTCAAGGTAGAGACACCCAATGTGGTGGGTCGTTTGGAATGACACGTTACTATTCACCCAAAGATGGTTGTAACATAGTCCAAATCTATATTTCTCATAACCTTTAAGTATATTTGCTTCATGTAACCATGTTATCCATGTAACCATGTTATCCATGTAACCATGTTATCCACATTACTGTTGCTTTTATTCATATAAAGTCCAAAGATTAGAAAACCACCGGATTTGAATTCCTTTTACAAATGTTAATATATAAAATATAGTTTTTTTTATCTTATCTTCTCAATTGATAAAATAAATTTTTATTTATCTAAAAGAGGCATTTTTACCTTATATAACTTAAAACTTTAAAAAAATGGAATTGAAGGGAATTTATTATGTAACTCAAAGTGAATGACCATCAATAAGCTACATTGCAATATATATTATATTGTGTGCTGACATCATGGGCCACACAAGCTTTTGAATGCTTTTTTTTATACTATACTTTGGCTTTGGCCTGCTAAAATACCCCAATTTGAGAGTTTCTTGGTATTTAAAAACATAGTTTATTTATTTGTAAATTTTAAAAACAAACCACCAAGATGTTATCAATCTTAAGATCGGCTTGTTTTGAACTGAATAATAAAATAGTCTAAGAAACTTAAGATCTCAAAAATAAAATCAATATTGGAAACATCGTGACCAACCCCCAACTTCCTCGCAACTTCAGCTTCTTTTTATCTAAAAACTTCATCTTCTTTTTATCTAATAATTTTATTATTTTCAAAATAATCATTTAAGAGCTTTTAAATAACATATAAAACTTGGTATTTTAAAGACACAATAAGAAATTAGATAAGTAATCATTAAAAACATGGAATTCATTAAAATTGCACTTATGCAAGTTTGGTTTTCACATCTCAATAAAATTCAATTTCAATAAATTTATAATGTAGAGCATTAATTTTTAGAGAACATACGAGCTGAATGATTTACCTGTAGGAATCATTCAAATCCATCAATAATACTTAAGTATATTATATAAAATATTTAATTTCATAAGATTGTGAATCTAGTGTATATTAATAGAAAAAATAAATACATGCATAGTATTTAATTTAAATTTTACAAAAATAAAAAATACTTAATACTTAATAAAATATGCCACACATCATATATATATATATATATATGAAGAATTCAACATCTACTTTATTGCTTGAATATTTGAGACCTTTCATTGTTCTTACATCTTATTCTACATACAATTGTGGTGGATCGTCATTTCTATTGTAGATCATTAATGGAGCTCCAAGACTACAACAATCACAATCTTTACAATGGATACTTTGTATTCCCTCCGTCTCAGTAAAAGACCTTGGTTTGCTAATAATAACGGATTTAAGGGTAATTCTGAATTTGGAAACAAGTTGGCCAAATTTAGAAACAACGATCTTATTTCGAGATTGATTTTTGAGCAAACAACATTTTTTTAGTGAGACGGAGGGAGTAGTATTTTTGGATTGAAGTTTGTTGTATACATTGTTAATTCTTGCAATTGCCACAATTGTAGCATTGGCCTTCCATTTTATTTTAGAATGTAATAAAAGATTGCAAAATGGAGTAGCCGCAAATCTTAACCAACTCCGTTGTTGTGCCCAACCTAAGGATTCTTGAAGATATTGAAATCATAGTGAGTACCGCTATCTTGTTTTAATGTTTCTTCTCATAGAAAAAATATGGCATCTCCAATTCTACTCTATACAATAATACAACTTGGTCCAACTATTTTTTTTTACAAAATCTTTAATTGACATATTTGGATTCTCAATTAAATATGGGTCATTCTCCTCTAAAATTTTAATTATGGTTGTTGAGTTGCTGCAATATTCTCATCCTTGCAGCTTCAAAAGTTTTCAAAACTCAATTGATACTTTGGTATAATATTAGCGGGGGTCTTAGAGTGGTCTTAGAGGCGGTCTTGGGGGGGGGGGGGGGGGGGGGGGGGGGGGAGGGTTATCCTATATGGATTGACCCTCCTGACCTCCCCTCAAACTACAAGAGGGACCGAGGGTAGGTGGGGTGGGAATGTAAATAAAGAAGTGTTTCTGATTGCCATGTGGCACCCCCTCAAGGGAGTCCACGTGGTAGTGTGGGAGTGTGAGATTTGTGTATTAATTAATTAATGCACAATTCTCACATTCTCAAACTATCACGGCCATTCTCACTACAGTCATAGTCATAGTCATAGTGTCTCTCATAGTCATAGTGTCACTTAGTATGAATTCTGCATTAATTAATTAATACAAAATTCAAACTCAGTGCCACTTGCCACGTGGATCCCCTTGAAGGGGTGCCACATGGCAAATTGGGCAACTTTCGAATTACCTTCGCCTCCCCACCCACCTTCTTGTACTTTGAAGGGAGGTGAGGAGGTACAAACCATATGGAATAAACCCCCTCCAAGACCCTCCCAAGACCCCCTAAGACCCCCCCTTAAGACCCCTCCTGATATCCCCCTAAGACCCCCCCCCTCCAAGACCCCCCGAACATCCTGGTTGAGCCACATACCCGCCAGCCTCACTTCCAGCCCCCACATTAATTAATTAATGCATCACAAATGGGGAGTGGGATTTGGGAGATAGTGAATAGAAAACATCAAATCTTTTGTATGATTTTCTATTACATATATGTTTTCAATTGATGGATATTTTCAATTACGTCAAGGAATATTGATTAGGTTTGAGCAAATGGTAATTGGCAAATGTTCAATTCAGACTTCAGAGTGCAGCATGGCCTTGTGAGGAAGTAGCTATCATGTATGGAGGCCGTCTGTTCCGAGTGCGTCGTTGGGGGTGCGTATAGCCCTGCTACCGCACAGGCTGTCAGTCAACTTACAGACCATGGAATGACCAGAAATTGAACATTCGTTGCTAGGCCTGAAGTTCATCGAAGCTGTGTAGGAAGCTGAACTTGAAGTCGTCGAGCTCCAAGCCCCCGATGAGCTCTATTCTATCTTCCCATGCTGCGCATGCTAGTTCTTCTCGCTCCGTGGACGCCAACGAATACTCTTGTCACGGTGAGGAGTATTTCAACTACGAAGGGAGTGGCTCTTTGCCATCGCCATCCTCTAATCCTAAAATCGTCGAGCATTCTGATGTCAAGGAAGAAGCTGAAGCTGAGCCCCCGACACGACTACCATACAAGATGCCATCGCCTGTTCATGACATCGAGCCCAAGGAGGCGAGTCCTTCTCCGTTACCCACGAGAGGTGGGTCAGAATTGCTGGGGAAGAGCAGAGAAGAGGAAAACGGTGTCTGTGGCCCGTGGGGGAGACAAAGGACAGTGTTTATCTAGGGTACTGTTTTTCATCGCTGACTGCGTTCTCATCACTCCTCCCACCGCATCTATTTCGACCCAATATGCTATTTTCTTACAGGAACGGCCTACATTCATACTGGTACACCCTAAACGACGCACTGCGAACATCCGTCCTCTCATGTATGCGTCACCAGGTTAATAGTGCCTTACACGCTGTCAGCAATCGGGCATGCCAAAAGCCTTTTGAGTGCAAGCAGACTCAACTTGAAACATTTCGAACTGAACCGGAGACGAACAAGCGCACTTCACTAATTAGCAGAAGAACAGTTAAGTTCCTTCTGCAAAAAAGAAGAAGAATAAGAATAATCCGTTCTAATACAACGAAATAATGTGTCCCAGGTGCATAGACTCTGGGAAGACCATGGATACCATGTGGAATTGCCAGGAATTAAACAATCCCATGTGGATTGGATATGTAATTCATACCAATTAGTAGCATCATACTGTTGCTACGAAAAGATACAAAAATTAAAGATACGAAGAATAGGAGAACTCAGAAAGGTGTGGGGATGAATTGCGAGAACTGGTAACAGTTTAGTATTGCTGATATATTATAGAAAAGTCCTTCTGACATCACAGTGGTCGATTCCACGCGTCACTTGGATATGTTGCCGACAACTCCCACCAATCAATAATTCCTCGTCTTCCGAGGATATAAGTTAATTCGCGCCAGGACAGCGCGCCGACCCCGACGGTGTATATTCATTTTACACACACTAGACTTGTGGAACTTTATCCCGGAGCACCCACCTTCCGGTCGCAACTCACTCACCTGCTGCGATGTTTCTAAATGTGTACGTTTCTCCTAATCCAGACTTTAACTAGAACGAGATCGATCTGCCGGGTCTGGTCCCAATAGCCAGTCTCAGCTTGTACCATATGTCGCGAATCTCCTTGGAAATGAAGTGAAATTCAAATTTTCAGCAAAATGCATAGACTGGTCTGCAAGTTTCTTGGTTTGGTCCAGCAACCCTTGTAAATGTCTGTTCAAGACCCGGATGTTCCAGCCTAAGAACTGGTGAAAGAATGTACCACGCAACAGTGCACTGTGTAGATCGTCGGTAAACACATTCAACTTCTTCCCTGCATGTGAAGCGGAAGGCTGAATTAAAAGACAAGGCAGCTCAACCATCAAGCACGTGGTGGTTGACAGTGAGGGTTGACAAATCGCCTTCATGGAGCCGAATATCCGGGTCAGCTGCCGAGCTGCCGATTTGCCACTGGCGAGCCCGTCGTTGCAGACGAGGAAGGATGAGCTGGGGGCTCGCGGTGCACTGCCTCCTTGATTTCGTAATCGCCCACGTGCAAAGAGTCAAGATTTCCGACGACGGATTACTTATTTCTGCACTACAGAAACTAATATGCGATAATCCTCGACTGCAGCAACCACTCGACAACATCCCTTCCATCGATTAAATCTGCCGGGCTGAAAATACCTAAAATCCATGAAGTATCGACCTCGCTGCCCCTGCATTCCGCTTCGTGATCCACGTAGTTCTTCATCTGCATGATCAATCGCAAGAAGGCAAAAAACCTATCCCTCGCCGCCCGCGGTAGCATCTCCACGCGCCGGCGTCCCAACTATGCAGCCAGGCTGACTCCGGCACAGATCAGGTATATAACCCCAATGTCAAGCGCCCAACATGCATCTCATCCCTCACCACTTCAATCAGCCCGAGCTAACTCAGCTTCCGCTGTTGTCTTCCACCAGCTCTCTCCTGTCCTCCACATTGCCTGCTACTCATCAGCTTCAGCTTCCATCACCACCTTCACTTCGCAATGGCGGTCAACTTCTCGTCCGGCGGCAGCGCGAGCGCCATGAGGGCCACCCTGGTGCTCATGCTCCTCCTTGGGGCCGTGGTGGCGGCGCACGGCCGGCCCGTGTCGTGCGAGAACAAGTGCGAGAAGGCCATCGAGGTCAACGGCGTCTCCGTGGCCGCACACGCGACGGTGGAGGTGGAGGTGCTGGGCTTGGTGGAGATCAATGTGGTGGACGTGACCGGGGCGGTGCTGGTCGGGTCGTACTCGTGCCCGGCGGACGTGACGGCGCTGGTGCTGGTGTACGAGGAGGGGTGCGTGAAGGTGAAGGTGGGCGCCGTGGGAATCATCTCCAAGCTGCTGCACACGTTGGTGGGCCTGGTGCTGGGCTTCATCCGGTGCGTCCTCTAGACGCTCGCAGTGCCGCCATGTCTCGAGACTCGGAGTGCTGGCATAAATATTGCCCACCGTATGTACATGTGTTTCTGTCCAGTACAAGGAGATCCGTATCCGGGCCGTTAAGTCCATGGGTTGCGGTTCAGTCACTAGTGCATTCTCTTTTTCCCCAGTTTTTTCAGTACATCCTAGATCTCTTCTTAAACTGATGCGGGCATCAGCCTGCACACCAGTTTTTCCAAGGCAACTCGATCGATGCTTTGTTACGAGCTCCAGGTTTAAGTCGTAGGCTTTGTTTTCCGAGAGGACGAACTGGGTTTCCGGTTGGTAGTTTGTTTTCCAGGCCAAGTGCATGTCTTCGCTTGATGGGACCGTGTGTTTTCGTTTTTGCTGCGTAGTACGATGGCACCATGTGCTTATGCAGCACAGTGAATATGAATAAATGATTTAAGTTTGATGTGTGGAATCCAGAACAGAAATGTGCATAATGTGAGTAATTAGTTCTTCAAGTTTTGAAATGGAACGGTGACGCCGATGGTCATGCGGCTGGATGCCAACTCGATAATCAATCAGTTTCAGTTGCATGACATCAAGTACACCCTGGAAACTCACTTTGGATTCTTACCCAGTTTTCCTGGAATCTTGGATCGCTTATAGAGTGAGTGTCGTCAACATCATCAACTCTAGAACCCGGTGTATGTGCATTCTTGTTATGTAGTTCACTAGTTAATGGTGCAACCTGCTGGCAGGTCCCGGCTGAGGCTAGTATGTTCATTGTTGAGCTTTCAGTATGTACCAACCGACCGATTGTTGAACGAGCGTAGAAAACCTTTTCCCTCGATTAATTGTCGGTTCAAATGTCAGTGAGAGCAGATGTTAGCAAAGACCAAGGAAGAGCAAAAGCTGCATTTGAACTTTTCGTAGTGTGACCTTCCAATTATACTTTCATGATGGTAAAGCTACAATGTTCTCATCACAAACATCATTTGGAGGGGCCAGGTTACTATTGGAAATTTGGAATATATATGTGCCGTCAGAAACACAGTCTGATGATTGATCAGAATCTCATCTGGATGTTTACCCCAAGACTCCCAAGCAACCGTTGTCTGTTTGCTATCCATCTCTTACGGGCCCGGATACCAAACTTAACTATCTAAAAATTTAGAAGAATAATCCTTGCAGGAAATTCAATCTAGATTCAAACCCAATTTATGATATTAATTCAGCCCTAGTAAAACTCCACTTTACTCTTTCATAAGAATTCATTTCACATTCCAAAAATTAGTGTTGTGCAAATGTCAATTACAGCTTCTAAATTTTATTATTGATATACAATTTAGTAATGTATGTTGTAACTTGTAGTATTTTGTAGTGTAGCGTCCTACCAATGCCGATGATGCCCAACCTTTCACCTCGAAAACAAAAGTGAAACAAGATATCAATGGGAACGTAGAGCCCTGCCGCAGCTCAATAGTCAGATACCAAACAACAGTACTAGCAACACTACTTGACTGGCATATATTAGTTCAGGATATACAGTAGTACTTGTTTTTTTAATCACGATGCAATATGCCCCCCCGTAAAAGATCAGCAAATTCATGGCCTCCCTAAAAGATCAGGAATATGCCCTTCCTCGAAGATCAATTTACTTTTTTATTTTTTTGAAGCAAATGAACGAAATTCATTGCAAAGTGAAAAAGGAACACAAACAGGCCCTCATCGGACCTCCAAGATCAATTTAGCACAATTATATCACCACGATGCACACTCTACAATTTTCACTCGAATCAGAGCTAGTCAACCCTCATTTCAACAGTGCCCTGAGAAAAGCGGATACAGTAATTAAGGCAGGTCAACCAGTGAACATGTGGTGGTTGTCAGAGCGGCCTGACAAAGGACCTCCGAGAGCGTCCAAAGCACGAATATAAATATCCCGGACAGCTTGCCGAGCTTGCTCTCACGATGCTGTCGATGCGGACGAGGAGGGATGAGTTGGGAGCTCACGGTGCACCGCCTCCTAATTCGCGCTTTCAAGAGTGCCTATCAACGATTCCTACGTACGTAAGTCCAACCCAGCTAGCGATCCGGTACGTGAGTTCTCCAATGAATCGAATTTGCAAAGTTTGTCGAAAGTGTAACCTGCAGGATGGAATGACTTAGATCGCCAAAATATATCTGTTATGAAGCTGCCAATGACGTGATATCATCCCTGGACAACGTGATCGTCTCTAGACGACGTGATGATCATCTGTGGACTTGATCATCTAGAATAGATGATGTGACGATCTCTAGAAGGTGTCCACGATTTAATCAACTAGTCAGCTGGGTACATACGACTCAAACACGCTGAGTGTCGATGTCCGTGCTTGCCCCATGTTCCGGAATCTTTATATCCACGTAGTTCATCATCTGTATGATTAGTCATAAGAAGAGAGAAAGAAAAGTTACTATCACACGTCGCCTGAGTCACCTTTTCTTCAGCACAAGAGATCATGTACATGTATACGAGCATATTCCGGCACCCATGCAATTCATTCCTCACCAGTTCACCTGCACTTACGTCTCGAGCTTCCGGTGTCATCCTGCAGCTCTCTAGTACTCTCTACTGATCAGCTTCATCTTCGACCTGCTTCACGTCGCGATGACGGTCAAGTACTCCCCAGGCAGCAGCGGCGCGAGCGCCATGATCAGGGCCATCCTGGTGCTCATGCTCCTTCTGGGGGCCGTGGTGGCGGCTCACGGCCGGCCTGTTGCGTGCGTGAACAAGTGCCCCAAGCCCATCCAGTGCAACGGCATAGTGGTGGCTGTGAACGCGACCGTTATTGTGGATATTGATCTAACAGTGAAGATCGACGCCACCGATATTACTGGCGCGCTCGTGTCTGGGACGTTCTCGGTCCCGAGGTACGCAACGGAGTTTCTAGTGATCTACGTGAACGGATATTTGAAGGTTATATTGCCCGGCAAAATTCCGCCAAATACCATGCCGGTCCCGCCCGCTGTTTAAGTGCTCCATCGAAATAGTAGCAATGCTACCAGCTAGTTCCGAGATATTGCGGACAAATGCTTCGCGAAGGTGGCTTTTCCGCAGATGTCGATGTTCGGCAACTGTAGTGTGGTTTAGACATGTGGGTTACGTTTGGGTGTCTAATAACGAATTAACCTTACCAGTTTTTTCCATCCTGTGCGTCCGCTAGCTGTACAGACACGAGCCATGTGTGTCTGTGAGAGAGCACCAGGTCATGTGGAAGCTTGTATTTCTCTAGCAGCTGAAACGTCGTGGCGTCTTGTAGGCTGTTGTTATCAAAGAGGAGCTACTTGGGTTTCAGTTGGTACCTGTTGATCCCAAGGCCAGGTGCCTGGATCTTAGAATTTGCTTGATTTAGCGTCTTGCCTTGCTTACATATTGGTCTTGAAGGAGGGCTCTCTCGAGCTTCAGCAAATTATACAATAAACAAAATGGAATAAAATGGGCTTTTGTCGTGAAAGGGAGCTTGATTGTGAAAACTCTACAAGTTATTGTGTTATATGTCTAGGATGGCGTGGTGTGAATGTCAATAGGGCTATGTTTCCGATGTGACGAGTCCCAGCCCCCTCGCAGTAATAGCCGCGTCAGCGTCAACGATACGGCACTAACTTTGGACTTAAAGCAGGTTCATACCCAACTTACTGGACACTCTATTCACTAGTTTAATTCAGGTGTAGATCACCACTTACTCAGATACATAAGTTAGAAATTGTTCATGTTCCATCGTGTACTTTTTGAACACCACAACATTTGAGCGTAATTGCCATCCAAATCCGTCCAGACTTTCAATCGACCTGTCTGGTGAATAATTCGGTTCATGAACATCAAGCCGTATCCAATATTGGTGCCAACATCCGCGGCCTGGACTCCTCTCAAGCTTTGATAGATCACCATTGTCCACGTACGTCCACCTTCACTTCTCCAAGTCTGCTGACTCGTCTAATTGATCTCCTTCCACTTCCGCAAGCTCTTGGTAGAGATCGTGTATAATATTACTGGTTGTTCAGGATGCCAAATTCACATCCTGTAGCAAGTCTCTTGCCTTCAAGCGATCCAACTGTCATTCCAAAACCATCACAAAGAAGTGCATCAGTCAAACAATCAACTGAGCATTCCAACATTCGGCAAGCTCCCAGTCTGCTGACAGTCCATTCACAACTACCATTAATTTGAAGACAGGTACTTCGACAAGGGAACCACCAAAAACTAGTATTCATGAAAATATTCTATTGTTCTGAAAGGCCCATCCTATCAGACTACCAAGAAAATGATATTGATACTGATCATACTACCAAGAATCCATCAAACTCCACCAAACTCTCCATGCAGAGGAGGTCCTAGTTGTGTCTTTGCTCATTTGATTGGCTCCAGAGTAGATCCGACACATTGTCGATAGCCAAAAATGTTCTTTGCTGTGAGAGAGTTTTATATATAGATTCTTTGCTCTGCACTTGAACTCAAGCAGAATTAGATTATAAGGATAGAATGACGACAAAACTAATTCTTTAAGTTGAGTGTAAAGACCACCAAGTTTTTACACACCAAAGACAATCAAGCTTTGGCATGCCTTTCACTACGAAATAAAATTCAAGTGACTTTAAGGATAACTTTATTAAATAATAATCTTCTCACAAAGTGACAAAGATTATAGGTTATGACTATGTCAAGGATAATGTGTTTAAGACCTCGGAGTGAGGCTTAAAAACAATGAAGCATTAAACATTCAATAATTAAAAATATGTAATCTCTTGTACATAATCATCTCAAATCAATGCCATACCAAAATTAGATTTCAAGCAAGCCTAATTAAAAATCATTGTCATTTTGGAAAACAAATGTAGGCATAAAGTATTGAAAACTTACATGATTGCAATCCAATGTGGAAGAACCTTCAGCCTCTAATTGGGCTGTTTCATGATATGGGTGGTGTTTGGAAGTACTTTTTTTGAAAGACTAAAATGTATTGAATGAAAAAAAATGTTTTATGAATTGTTTTTCTAATGCCATTTTTTTTATGATAGTTTTTAAGCCTATGAATGTAGAATCTACCAATAGCAATCTTTGATAATCTTTAGAGATTTCATAGTTTTCTCAAGAGCAGGCAATGAAGTAGAAATAATTAAACTGTTCATTAGGTGCAAAACGGGGTCTAGAAAAGGCCGTGTAAGCGGCATGTGAGAGAAAAAAATGGCCGCTGTTGGCGTGCTTTTTGACATGGCACTGGCTATGCCACGGTGGTGCCAGCAACCGCCACGGGGGCTCGAACCAGTGACCTCCCCGAGAGGCGTGTGGAGGGCACAAGCTACAGTGCCGGGCTGACACCATCTGCCCACTTGGGACCAAACCCCGAGACAAGTCATTCATGTCTCAACTATTGTTCCTCGGAGGATTGTTCACAGTGCGCCACGCAGTTCTGTGCGGGCAGCAACTCTGGCACCCGCTGCCAGCGACAGTGCGGGGGGCAGCAGGGGATTCACCTAGAAAGGGCAGGCTTACACGGCCTTTTTCAGACCCCGTTTTGCACCTAATGTATCCCTCAAATTTTGTATTGGAAATGTAAACCTAATTTTACTATTTTGGAATTAAAATTATAGAGGAAGACAAATATTGAAAAAATATTCATGAATAAAAATTTTGATTATATTTAAATTGAACAGCGACATCACCGTTTTCCATTTTTACCTCTAAGCATTTAATTTAAATTTTGATATTGTGTTTTTGGATACTTAATAGTAGAAACGCTAAAATCAACATATAAATGTCTCTTCACAAGATCACTAAAACAAAACTGTGATTATAACATGTTCTAATAAATACATTTGTATATTATTGTGCCTCTGACATCTCATTTGAGTACATCCAAAATAAGAATATATCATTTATAGTAACTTTACAATTTTTATCAAACCAAAAAATCCACCTCTATCATAATTCATCACAACCACAACAATCTAAAATATTAACAAAATAAAACAAAAATATCAAAACAATAAACTATCACAAAATTAAAAATTTCAATGTGTGATCCACCACTTCTTAACTTTGAAAAATCCTATTTAATCTCCAAAAGGTTATTGGTGTTTTTGGAGCAAAATTTTGCCAAAACTAGCTATTTTTTACTTTAGGCCTAATAAATCTCAATCCAAACATTTTTTAGTAAATTTAGCCATAAAATCTTAAAATTCACTTAATTAAATACTCACATACCAAAATTAGATTGTTGGTTGTTCTTCATTTCTAGGATTATAAAGATCAAAGTTGACTAAAATTTATTTTTGGCAACTATGGAAAGTTTTTTTGATTTTACTTCAAAGCCTACCTATAAAACCCATATATACTCCAACTTGGATAAGTTAGTTTGAGTAAAAATTTGGTCAAGAACACTTTACATTAAAATAACTAAAACATGTCTTTATAATGAAAAGTTTTTTGTTGCCTATATTTAAATAACAAGTTTGTCAATGAAATACTTCCAAAAAGTTGTAAATTCATCCACAAAATCACACAATTTGATTACTGTAAATCTTGCTTCACCAAAAATCTTATGCCAAAATACATTTTTTACTACTTTATCTAAAGTGCCGAAAATCTCAAATCCCAAATCCGGTGCAAATGAACTTTAAGGGTTAAATATAAAAATCAACAAATATTCTTGTTTTGAAATTCAACAGAGGGTGTTATTCACATATATTTGTCTGACAATTTCAATACGTTATCAGATACTAACAACATCAAAACAACTTTAATTATTAAAGTGTAATTCTTCATGTACATGTAAGATCTAAACCTAAAAGGTAAGACACACAAGATAAATCGCAAATCAATACATCAGAAAGGCTTGATTTGCCCTAGATCTGAGAATCATCTGCTCTAGATTTGAGGATCATCCCACTTGATGTGTGGCAGGATTGACTGTGATACAATAAGATTTGGTAACATATTTTAGCAATAGCTTCTTTTATTTCTGATTATATGATATGCCAGTGAATGACCCCACCTGATTCAACACTCGTGAAACACAAACAAATGTCCATCAAAGCGACTGAGTCAGAGCTTACCGTATCTAGCGTAACAGGAATCAGGTGATTTAGTAACGAAATTGTACATATCTTTGTTTGAACCTTCACTGGAGGCTCTTAACTGATACAAATACCATCCACTATTGCAGGAAATAATGGTCAGAATGTTTTCAGTTCCAATAGTGAAGATGATGTAAGTGAAAACAAAGCCTGAGATGTAACCAAAAAATTATGTGTTCATCCTAGCCCACAGGATGGAGCATTGAAGCATTCACTTTCTTAAACCACTTTGAGGTTTATTAACCACATCATGTCACATTCATAGAATAACTAGCACTGTGCATCAGGATATTGCCATTCTTTTGATGCCACGCTCAAAAGCTTGCCATGTTGAGGAACTTCAGAAGCTCATGGTGCAATGAAGTGATTAGCACAAAAGTGTTCACAGCCAAGTTCGTACAAATGCCTCTGCAGAAAGAGCATGTTGATGATGATCAATCTGCCATACCTTCATTTGATGTAATTGCAGCACTTTGCACCCGGTCGCCAGAGATTGCACGTTGCGAACTCAGAGATTCCAGAAGAAGGGCGTTGAACAGCTTGGGATCATCCCACATTGGCCAATGTGAACACTGCACCACCAACCCAAGTTATGTATAAACAAGCCAGAAATCATCAAGCTAAATCAATCAAGAGAAGCATCTGTTGCAAGTTTAATTAGTGAAGAAATCCGTGAAAGGAATTGAACTGACATGAGGGAGAAGCTTGACGACGGCATTTGGAGCGATTGCCTTGGGGATCACTGCCAGCTCTTTCCTAAGATACCGATCAAGCTCACCCCAAATGAGGTCAACCGGCAACTCCACACGAATAGGTCTGGGTGCACTAGGAGCTGGTGCCCAGTGACCTCGCATCGCTGCTCGGTAATAGTTGATGCCGCCCTCTGCAGCCCCCGCTTTCCCATATGCTTTCACATGCCTGCAGCCCTTCGAACAGTTCAGACCTACAATCCTTGACATTATGTTCAATAGTTGGATCCTCTAGAATAATGACAACATTCTCTTGCAGCAAACATGTGTATGGTCTTGGCAAGGAGCATCACCTGTCAATATCAATAGGCTGGAATGTTGTACCGCTAAACGCTGCCTTCAAGCTCTTGAAACTGCACTTGCTCATCACGACAGTATTGTCGATGTAACAGAGAGACCCTATAAAATGCTTTGGCTATCCACTAGGTAGAATATCCGGTTTGAAAGAACTTAAGAAGCGTCCTGTTCAAGACATATCTGAACAATTCAGGGATAGGAGCTTACTTGCTATGAGTCATTAACCATTCAGGAAGCCACGGCAGCTGGAAGAATCCTGACAATACAAGTACATGTCATCGACGGAACAGGCATAGTATTTTGAAATACCCTAACAGGTAACAAAAAGGAACTCTGGAAATGAAAAACACCGAGACTATACGAGGGGAAACTTTAAGCAGCATTGAGACCTTAACCCCTCAAACCGAAACAATTAACTTACCGATGTACCAACTCTGACGAAGCTGACGCAAATTGGAACGCAGGGCTTCAGCAAAAACAGATGTGTGTGCCACGTTTACTATGACGGCCTTCTTCACCTTGTCCGGGAAGTCTTCTGCAACTGCCCACGTCACGAATCCTCCCCAGTCATGTCCCACCTGCACGTCGTTGAAAATCAATATTAAAAACTGGAGAAATCCACTCTGGTCGGCACTATCTCGTGGTACGAAAGAATGGGTAAACGTCAGAGGTGAGA
The DNA here is from genome assembly GCA_014871385.1 of Ceratodon purpureus. Classification (NCBI taxonomy): domain Eukaryota; kingdom Viridiplantae; phylum Streptophyta; class Bryopsida; order Pseudoditrichales; family Ditrichaceae; genus Ceratodon; species Ceratodon purpureus. The sequence continues at coordinate 5,170,222 of CM026423.1, forward strand.
GACAGAACACTGACCACCGTGGCTGGTTTGCCGTTACCAAGTTGATCAATGACGCGCACAATATCTGAAACCACCAAACGTCGGCTGTAATTCTGGATGCCTTTGGGCTTGGAGGAGGAGTTGTAGCCCCGCAGGTCGGGTGCAACCACGTGATATCCTGCTCCAGCCAGCGCTTGAAACTGGTTCTTCCAGACATACCAGAAGTTCGGGAAGCCGTGAACCAAAACAACCTGAAGACAAGAAATGTTCACAAACAGGCTGCTACGGTCAAGCTCACTAAAATAACAAAAGCACACAGAGTCACTTCTAAATAATTCGTTGAGGAAAGAATGGCATCCAAAATGGAGGCAAAATTGACCGATTACCAATTCCCCGTTCTTGTCTCCACATTCCACGTAGTGAATCTTCACATCTTCGTTCCATAATTCACCATGCTGGACTCGACACCCTTCGATCACCTCTTCAGTACCAACTTCGTCGTCCTGCCCTTCATCCATTTCCAAATCCTCTGGATACGGTTGCGCCACAGCGTAACACCTAAACAGAGCTGTAGGGTTTACACGACATGTTCAATCACCAGCGAAATGGGTACAACATGAAGCAAGCATACTTGAGCAGAACAATATTGGTAGCCTGAGTGAGCAAAGAAATCACACACCAGGAGCGTGCCGTGGAGGATGGGACACCAACGAACTGAACCGAGAACGTCTGCCGAAAACGGGACGTTGAAATCCACCCACGCTCTCCGAACTCTCTATCCGCTGATACAAACTAAATTCGGAGCTTCCACTTGCATCTGCACAGATCAGGGTTCAAGGAAACATGTAAACAACTGTGCCCCTCTGATGCAGAACTCAACAGCAGTTCCCTACCCATTCCGTCTCATGCGAAAGATAAGACCATACTCACCGAAGTGGACATGGCTGGATGTGGCGAGGATTGATGCGGCACCAGACGCAGGAGAGGCCACCGGCACGGTCTGCGATCCGAGAGGAATTATTATGCGTCTGGCATTCACCTGCGCACAGAAACATTGCCGTGAAACCAAACTAACACCTATCCACCCGCGGCATCTGATGCTCGGATCAGAAAGTGAAAGGGTTTTAGAACAACACACCTTTGGAAGAAGCGACCCGATGCTCCGGAGAGCGGCCATCAATATTCGCAGCCGCTCCGTCCCACTTCGAGCCCAATATGAGCACCCGGACAAATGGAAGCCACAGCAGAATTCAATCCACAAACATCAACACCTTCAAAACTTGTATGGATCCAGCAACTTGTATGGAAACCAAAAAAAGGAATTTTGCGAAACGAAATATGTCCAAAAAAAACACACCTTTGAAGTGACCGAATAATAAGTTGTGTGATTTTGAGCTTAGTGAGTGCCGGAGAGGTGTTTGTTGGTTGTTGTAATTCTTCCGGTGTGCATGGATGGCGAATGATGTGTCCGTGATCTGAGACGAGGACTGCATGCACTGCACCGAACAAAGTCGGAAAAACAAAGTTGGTAGGCAGAGAAACGTCAGCAGCAGCGGTGTTGTGAGAGGGGTGATGATTCCAGAGGTGCTCTGCTGATGCAAACATTCGGCAGTCAACTTATCACATAAAAAACACATAAAAAAAGAGTGAGGTCGAGATCCACATCCAGACAGAGACAGACCGGGCATCGCCAACTGATCTGATCCGATGACTTCTCCATTTTTGTGTTTTTATTGGCTCTGACTTTAGGGAAGGAGTGTGGCATTGCAGGGACACCCTGTTTTCAATTCTGTAGTTGAAGTATTTCATTCATTTATTTATTGGAAATTTCATATGTTTGTTAACAGATTATGTATTTATTTTATTTTGTTTTGAATTTTAGTGTAGGGTAGAGTCTCTTGTGGTGTAGATGCTTGTTTTGGTGTATATGACCTCATTTTTAGAGAGTGGATATGACACAATCCATGCAACCGGATAATTTTGAACGGAAATTATATGCTATGGATTATGGTTGGGATGAAACTAGAGGAGGGTTGGATGGCCTTGGCCACCATTGAGAATCAAATTGGCAACCTTGTGGTAGGACCAAGGGTTCCACCTACACGCCCCCCTTACATAGATAAAATTTATGTGTTAGATTTAAAATTTTAAAGTCAAGAAAAAAGTATCAAGGTGTAATCGTTGGTTTGTAATGCTATGATCAAGTTTCGGTCTGATGATTGGATATATGTCTATCTTTACCTCCCAACTATTTGGAGTGTAAAATAATAATGCAATGAAGCAAAAACTTTTGGTATTTTTAAAAACTCGAGGTGATAACTCTAACATCTCACCTCCTCTTTGCCACATACATGTAGTGATTGAAACGCATATTTCAGGCGTGGCTAACTTGAATTTTGAAAGCTAAACCGCAGAAAGAACCACAAGGTAAGTCTAGAAATTTCCATAATTTCACGACTGAAGTAGGACTGAAAACGAAGGAGTAAACAGCAGAAACTTGAAAATCTCTGATCTAATCTACAAATGTTTGTATGAAGTCATCGTTCACGTCATTGCAAGAACCACCGAGTGCATCGTGGAGAAGAAAACCCTAAATCATACAGGCGTTCCTACATAATTCTTTGCCCAGCAACACTTGCTGCAGCAGTGAAATATATTCCACGCTCACATGAACTGTCTGAAAGAACTGAAACAATCCTTCCACGTATGAAACCAAGTTCTTGAAGCATACTCTATGTCAACTAATCTAATTTTCACCTCACCCTACTGAAACTTTAAACCTGCTGAGAGCAACAAATCATCTGAGATATCTACAACACAAATACAGAGTATCAGATTTACTGACTACCATCATTTTGATCTTCTTCGTTTCCGTGGCTTCTCTGGACTGCTGTCACCAGCGTCACTGTCACTCTCGCTATCACTACTTGAATCTGAACCACTGCTATCCGAGGAACTGCCCCCTCCAGAAGTGTCCGAGTCTGCATCGGAGTCAGCCTCATTGTCGCTTGCCACAGGTACGTGTTGGTTCATGATCATGCGTGGCATATTCTTGAGATACTCGCGCAAACTGTCTGTAAGACCACCAAGACCGATGGAAGTGAAGAAGTTGATGGCAAACCGCGTATTCTTGGGATTGTCCTTCGGAAAGATCCCATCAAACGACTCCTGCATCAAGGGGTCGCTCAAACGCTCGTTCAGTTTCCGCAGTCCCAAATGCTCTGAGAGCTCCTGGAAAAGGATCTTGATGAAGATACGTGATGATGAAGTCGTATCCTCCTCGGTAAGCCTGATGTAGGCCAGCGCTTGCCAGGGAAGCGCATCCGTACCCAACAAATGAGCAAAGAACTTCGCCACGTTACGAAGCTTGTTCGTTTCAAGACGATGAATCATCGAGTACTGTTTCACAAAACAAATATCGAAATTTTCTTGGTAAACACGATTGATCATGCAGAACCGCTGGCCGAGAAGACCGTAGTACCGCAAATAAGTTCTCTCTTGACTGCAACACTCCAGAAGCATGACACAAAGCTCCATCTGCGCAGAAATAAAACAACAAGATTAGTCATCCACAACAAAGACGTCAGGGTATTTTACTTCACATGTCGTATGTTAGCATTTCTTATACATCCACAAGGGAACGCCTACACACTTCATTTTGTTTGCTTCCATTTCGCTCATTCATTACAATCCTATGCACAGTGGCCATGGCCATTAAGTACTTCACTGTGTGTAGAATACTTCACCCTATGTGTAATTTTCAAGACAAACACGTATTACATATGTGTTGATACCAAACACGTGGGAAAAGCTCGTTCTGTTTCTTTGTGCCAGCAGGTATTCCAATAATGCTATGGATTTCCACAACAAGCGACCCCTCGGTTTGACAAGAGATCCATAAGAACACAGATGAACGTATTAAGGACAAAATAAATACCTCTTGTCCAGGTTCCAACTTGATTTTTAGAAGTTTGTGCCCAGCCTCCTCAAAGTCCACGCTAGACATAATAGTAAGGTAGATGGTACGCCGCAAGTTCACAAGATTCGTCTCTGTTTCATCCTGGATAATCATGCGGGCTTCCCTTTCCTCTTCGTCTTCTTCATCCTCAGAGTCGTCAGAGTCATCCTCATCACCAGATTCCTTATCCCCGTCTTCAACTTCACCAGCTGAATCATCACCCAATATTTCCTTCTTTACTGCTTCGTACTTCTTCTCGTTTTCTATAAAATCTGGGTCTACTTTAAAAATATCAAGACTCGTCTCTTGATCTAACTCGTCCTCAAGAGACAGCTCGTGTGTAATCTGGTCTTCTTGATCGACAAGGTCTAGCTCTGGTAACACTGCAGGAAAGCCCTGGAATTGGGCCTTGCGAATAGCAAAAAGACCTTCGATCATGAACTGCACACGCTTGTCGATTTCACCTTCATGTAAAATTCCACGAAACCGCTCAAAAATACCATGCAGCCCTTGAGGGGATACGTCCTGTAGAAGGGATCCACATTCCTTGATGAATCCAACAGCCACCTCAACACTGTCATCGGTGGGCTTTTCCAAGAGAACAGTGAGCAGCTCAAGCGCCAAAATCTCGTGTGCAACTTGCTGGTTGACAAGATGCGCAACGAATTTGGCAGCAGCTAGCAGCACGGGCTTATCATTTCTCTTGAAAGCTCGTTTGAGTTGCAGGATGATCCTCTTCAGCAATAATTCACCCAGCTCAGGAAACTTCGTGTTTACTACGGCAACCAGACATGCAAAGACGTGAGTGAAAGTGGGAGAGGCCATCTGAGATTTCATACACGACCTCGCGAACAGTCCCCTTCCTCTGATCAAATTTTCCCCAAAAAGCTCCGGTACAATGTTCTTGATGTTCGATGCATTGACCTGGTAAAAGAAAAAAATTAAACAGGAGCTCGTAAGAACCAATTTATAATATCAATATCACAGTATCTATCAAGAACTAGTTTGAAATACAGAGCGTAACACCTCCGACCTAAATGGTTTGACAAAGACAAGGAACCAAAAACCAGCAACATTAACTCCTTTCTCTAATCGACATGTAATTCTTCCATTCTGTCATCTTCGCTTCTAAGTATTATTCCGACTCAGCGAATAAGATTTAAAAAAAAAGGTCGTCACAAACACACAAACTCAAACAAGTACTTAACTAACCATATACACAGCTCGAGCACCGACCAATCGCACAATTGCAACAATTATTCTAGCACACTAAACCCTAAAACTACCAAAGAACCAAAACCACAGAGTTTCCATACCTTGTTCACAAGACCATTAATACTCTTCCTCAACGCATCCCAGGTCATCCTCTGATACTGCACGGAGCTCTTATCATCAACATCCTTCATCATCTGCGCCAATTTAAAAGGCGGGATATACACCCCGCCACTCCGCCCGGACGGCTTCTCCGGAACGGCAGCCCTCTCCGGCACGACCTCCCGCTCCCTCTCGGGCGACTCCTCCTCATCCCGCCGCCTCCTCTCCGCCCCACCATCCCCTCTCCCCCTCCTCCGATCATCCTCCCCCCGAACCCTATCATCTCCATCCCTCCCGCCCTTCCGCACCCTCTCGTCCCCGTCCCTATCCCTGTCCCTCCTCCCCCTCTCCCTGTCCTCCCCACCCCGCCTCGACCTCTCCCTCTCCTCATCGTACCTCCCCCGATAGTCGTCCCGACCTCGGTACCCGTCGTCCAAGCCGCGACGGTCGCGGCCGCGGTACTCATCCTTAGAGTAATCCCCGTCGTCCCCTGCGCCCCAGCGCTCCTCGACTCGCACTCCCTCCACTGTCGTCATGGCTGCAAATTATCACAGCACTAACAGGAACAAAAACAGAGTGATCGAGAGAGACGACCCGAAATGAAGTGTTTCTCTCTCCAGGGGTTTCTCTCAGCCCTAAAAAGTAAAAGTTGCACTTACAAGTCTTCCAAAAAGGTACTTTATTTGGAGTCCAAGATTTTGGGACGTCGGGTATCGGGATAACGGGGGTCAGCTCGTCGGGTATCAGTATTACGAGGATCAGGTCGTCGGGCATCGGGATAACGGGAAGTCTGTAGTTGATACCCTTTTCGATGGACGTTGAGACCCTGTTCGGTGTAATTTGAGACCGCGGTTCATGAAGCTGAGACCGAGTTTAAGCCGGAAGTCCGAGGCCCAAGACCGTGCACAACCGGGTGTTACTGAATTCGGAGGTCAAAAAAAGCTTGACTACTCCTATGATTAAAAAGAGCTCCAAGAGAGGTGCCTCACTTCTTTCAACAACAACAACAAAAAAAAACAAAAAAAAAATAAAAATAAAATTATATATATATATATATATATATATATATATATATATATATATATATATATATATATATAAATAAATAAATAAAACTCCGGTGTTTTTCGTAAGTAAACATTTTTAATCGCATTAAAGACAACCGGCATGTCATCCCCCACGGTCTTTTGGGTATCCTTGGAACGAGGTTTCATGACCCTCCACCATAGTTGGATAGACTATGGTCGTACGTTCTAGGCAAGTATAGGGATTTGAACCCACAACCACGTTACAGGTGTGCCATCACTCAAACTACTACACCTAGCTACTGGTGCCTTGCAGTAGTGATGTTATAATGATCTAGAAGGTATTTTCTTTTAGTTGAAGACTGTTAGGAATAATGATTTATTTATTGTTTATTTGTTGTTTGGTTCAACTTTTTTAAGATGTATAAAAAGGTTAAGATATAATAATGAAATTATTTTTTCTTAGATAAAAAATCATTGTAGAGTTTTTTTGGTTATAGAAGCTTGAAATTCATTGTTTTACATTTCGTAAACTAATTTATTAAAAAGACAACTAAAGGTGATTGGTTTCAATGCTTTATAAAGTTTTAATTCTTTATCTTTTGCAAAATTTAATTTAAAGTTAAAAGTTTTTATTGGATTTTATTCATAATCAATCTGCAAATAGCTTTGTTACTTCTACACTCTCTCCTTTGATAGTAACTATTTTTTTTGTAGATTTCTTTTCATGTTGTGAATGCCTCTTTTTCTATAGTTTTTCCTTACAATTTTGTTGAATTCAAACTTAATGAATTTTTCAAAGACAACATTTTTCAAAGTTTGTACATTGTTGACAATAGTGGTGTTCCTATTTGTATACCGTAGGTGGAGGGCTGGTTCGACACTTGTTTGTCAAATAATTAATTAAAGTGGAAAAAACAAGTTCGACACCTAAAATATATTTTTTGATCATTTCGGCAATTTTCTCCTTAAAATAATAAATTCTGTCATGTTATCAAGACCAAATCCTTTTCAACAAGTTAGCATGTGAGATATGAGTGTGAAGTTCTAAGAATGCTCTGTACTTTATACAAGTGGAGTGGAGTTGTATCCAACAATCTATGTGGGATATATGAACTTTGAAGTAAAGCACCTAGTTAGTCTTTATTTTTATAACATGCATAGCTTTTGCATAAAGTCTTCAAATGACATAAAATTTGTTGGAGGTGAAAGAGTACTTGATTCCTAAGATTTTCTTAGACCAAAACAATTCCAAAGAAGTTGATCCTCTAAGCACAAATGAGCTTTGAAAAACTGTTAGAAACGCAGTTTGACACATAGACCTTTACAATGTTTTTTGTCTATATCTTTTGCATAAAAACTTATTTTAACACAAAATTTGTTGGAAGTGGAAGAAGGCTTGATTCCTCAACTTTTTTTTAATTTGACACAATTCCATTAAACTTCATCTTCTATGCTTAATTGGACTCCAAAAATCTGTATACAACACATTTCAAAAACCTCACCTAGAGTCTTGCTACGTCTTAACCCATACTCTTTGTGGACTAATGTAAGTGGGTTTGATTACAAAAGGAGCACCTTCTCCCGAATGAATCCCACACACCTTCCATTTAGGGTTGAACCTAATGAATTTAATTTATTTTGTCAAATGCTTACTATATTTTAGATTGATTCCGGCAATAATAAGTAATAATTTTAAATAAAATTCAACTTATAATTTTTGAATTATTTAGTGTCGAACCAGCCTTCCACCTACGGTATACATGTATTACAAATTCCTTGGGTGAAGGTGCATTAATTCCATCTAAAAACTTTAGATGAAAAAAAATTCAACATACATGTCAAAAAGAAATCTATTATTCTTAAAGGTCTTTTTGCGCACAACACCATTCAGTCATTAGATATTATATAACCCTATATGCTTTCCATTTTTTATACAAAAAATGAATCTAGCAATACATTTCTTATTCATGTGTGTTTTAATCTCTTTCTTTGATGTTATAATTGATTAAGTTTTAATTAAGTTTTTAGCAATCAATACTACTACAATTTTCCTTGTTTATCATCCTTAAATGATTTGTCATTACTTGCAAAATTTGCTTCTATAATGTCTTTGGAAAAATGTGATTACATTCCATCACAAATTCTAACAACACCGGCTTCTCTACCAAATGTATGCTCGGGAATCAACAAATAAATTTAAAATGAATCATAAAACCATCATGTTTAGTCTATAAATTCTAAAAATTCATGGTTGGCATTCCAATAACTCTGTGAAGTTCAATTATCTATATGATTGGCACTCCATAATCATATTAGGAATGCTCAAGATTTGTTTAAAAAAACATTTAAAGAACTAGTAAAAACACATTATATTCAAATATAACATATGCTTGTCTTATTGATAATTGAGGATCTGAATCTCCACTCCCATCTACTTGAATTTGAGTACATGATGATGTATTGATGTTGTGATCATTTATCACCTTTTCCATTAGCCACTCTGTAACCTCAATTTAAAACTTTAGAAATATGAGTGATGCATTTTAATCTATCATCTTTTGAAACTTACTAGTTAGTGCAATCCAACCACTTCTGATCCTCCACATTCTCTTATATCTTTCGCTACTTAATCCGCAAAGCATCAACTCAACACAAATGGATTGATTTAGGATCTAGTTAAGCTCCCGGTAAATAGTTTTTACACAATGAACCTATAATTTTGGCACAGTATAGACGATTATCACATCTTTCTTACTAGACCATTCATGCTTCGAAATTTCTCATAATTAAAGAGATATTCACTTTCAAAGTTTGAAAACACTATTTGGGCATGCTCACATTTGCCTAAAACTGGCATGGTAAAAAACTAGCCCTTGCCCAAAACATGGCATACACCTAATTCACTTCAAAACAAGAATTTGAAGAGCCTTCATTCATATCTATTTGAGAAAATGGATTTTTTGGCCTTTGAAACAATGTTGTCTCTTTCTACTACAAAGGAAAAAACTTTTTTTCTTCTAACTTCAAACATTACAATCTCTCAAATAGTGTAGAGTTTGTATCTAAGATTTGGTGTACATGTACAAGTTCGATACTAAATCCTAGAATTACACTCTTTCAGAATTCGCCACAAATTGAATTTTTTTACCTTGCAATGAAACAAGGCAATTTTGAGGGGAATTTGGAGAATTTGATACTAAAAGCTTTAGAGGTTAATTTTTGGAAAGACTTATGTGTGCGCATTTTCTTTAGTTTTATATATCTCAACCTCAAACTCTAATTATGGTTCTTTTTGTCTTTTTTCTCAATTTTCTACAAACAACTTCTTATTCCTTTTCAACTCATTCTCCATACGAGAAGTCTAGTAATCATTCTACCATCTGATCTTTATCAATATAGTATATTTACATTTGAATCCAATAATCTAAATGTTAAAAATTATACAAATATACAATAACATTACATCTAGTTTCTCATTGTAATAAATCAAATCAATACAAAATAGATCTTAATATCAAATATTAGCTCCAAAATAAAAGTAATTTGTAAAATTCATGCACTATTAATTATTATTTTTTGCTTTTAAAGGTGATGTAAAATCAATTTTATCTTGAACGGAAAGACCACCAAGCTATTATTGTCTAATAACTCTTTGCATTGAACAAACAAGAGTACGTCTCATAAAATGACATGGTATCCACGTCAAACTTTGACTTCTTGGCCTCGAAAGCTTGCCCATGCTATGATACCGGGGACCCTGAGTCTATCCAGCATTGCTTCTACTCGTGCCCCGGCGCTATGCAAGCCTGAGATTTCGCTTTGTCTGTCCTGTATACGGTGGCAGACTTTAGGCCACTCTCCCAACCGTGGTCTCGGCTTACCTGGATGCAATGTCTCCTAGGTCAGGACCTCCCCGGTCCTCTACGCCCTCACCAACACCTCTGGTCGCTGATGCGCGGGGCTACTATCCGAACCATTTGGTTACATAGGAACGCCCAAGTCTTCTCCAACACCGGTTGGCCTCAACAACTGCTGGAAACAAAGCTCTAGGACATATATCTCGACTTGGCGCGCACCGCATGGCACAAGGTTCAAGAAACCGTGACTGCCAGGCCGGCTAACGCTCCTGCTGCTCGCACAACGTTTTTCAAGCTAAGGCATCCTCGGCCAGTTTTTCTCATTTGTAATGATAACCAAGTGAAATGGCAATATACCCGACCCGTTAGAGATAGGTTTGTATAGGGTTTTTGGTCTCTAGATTGTACTCGATCTCTTCTCTCGCCAACCTCTCTGGGGCTCGGTTTATTATGTGTATGTTTGTCTCTGTTGCTTTGCAGTGGTAATAAAGATACCATTTGTTCCAAAAAATATATTTTAAAATGACTTCTTTCACAAACAATTCCTTTATCCAATAAATAAACAAAAATGTTCTCATGCTGACATACATAGAAATTAATATAACATCTTAAATGTTAAGTAATTTCAATTGTATTGAAACAAAATGGTCATGGTACTGTTTGCAATTCTGAATTAAATTTTTTACTTTTGTAGAGATCATTAAGAATCGAAATATCATAATTCAGGATAGCTGATTTCGAATAGCATCTTACAATTTCAGTGTTAAAATATCAACCAAAAAACCCAAATATCCTCTGCAATTCTACCGGTATGTGGTCAAGAACATGAAAAGACAGAAAAATTCTAGAGCATCTCCTTTCATCTCACTCTCACACAGTAAACTCAAATAAAGTGAATTTTTTCAAATAAAAAAATATCACGTTTTGATCCATTTGTCACGCTGCATCAGTAATTCCTCACCAAATGCTTTAATTCCCTCATGGGAAAAAGGGCCCTTTGAATTCAAAATGGCATTATAGTTGCACCTAACCCAATTGTTTATCATATTTATTCCGGCACAAATAATCCCCAATGCCCCATACCGTTTATTTTTTCAACTCATCACAGCTTTGTCTACTCATCACAGCCCACAACAAAATCCTAGGGCGTGAAACCTGCCGTTTTTGGGATTTTTATTGTCCTCACCTCAACTAAAATTAACCCATGTCGCCAAATTCTCATTTTTCATTCCACCCCCTAATTTATCCACAAAAACCATCCATCCTCCTCCAAACCCACTCACTCAGATCCTCCACCATGACGTCAGAGATCCAACATGGTAATACAAAAAATGGGATTATCCATGGGGTGGATGTTTATAGCAAACAGTCATTTGGCCAGTTGGGTTATGGACAAAAACCAGATTCCTGTTTGGGTTTCTTTTTGGAGCAGGATGGTTGTCATTGGGTCCGGATTGGAAAGTGTGCGTGATCCTTTGTATGTTTAGAAAGTGTTCATAAAAAAATTTGGATGGGAGCCTTTTCCATTCACGAGGGCCACATGTTATGGGTGGATGTTTGATTAGCCCTTGAGTGTGGGCTAATTAAAGTGATGGTTTTCTGGATGGACTTCAGAGGTTTATGATAACTTGTAGCTTAATTCATGGCCATGGGGAGGCTCGGTGACTAGACCAAAGTGTTGGAGAGTTGTCTAAAGTGCAAAGGGAATGTGTTGGTCTGAACAACTTGGTCATGACATTGGATGATCTGAAGAGGCAACCTTGGGGCTTCTCCTGTTGGTGGAAACATTGTGGGGAAAGGGGGTTTTGCACAAAGCACATACTAAATGAGTTTGTATCCAGTGCCCGACTGCCCGTATGTGATTCAAAGCTGACTGCACTAGTGTTGAGATTTCATCCAGGTTGATTGAAATGGTGCTGGTGTAATATGTTGTGTAAGTGATGATTTTATGCCCCCTTTCCCAGGTGTAGACTACTTGCGCATTGTTCATCTTTCCTACCATCTAGAAATCAGTGTAGACGCTGAAATGAAAAAACTTCAACATTATCATTGCCTTCTGAAATCACTTGATTTTATTGGCAATTACCTTATGACCTTGTAATACTTCGGTCAATCTGTGTTATGTTTACTAATTTATAAAACTGAAGAAGGTCTCTCACATTTAAGAAGGAAACACTTATAAATTTGTTAGAAAAAGTCTTTTGAATATAGATATTATATATTGTAAGAAATAAATGTATCACTTCAATTATCATACCCTTTTAGTTGATTATTTTAGTATTATTTTTTTATCTTGAATTCCAGTATAGTTCGTAAATATCACCTTTAAAAATTGAACTTTCATGATTATATTGTCATCAAAATTCGAAGAAGAAATTTTTGCTTTAAGGATTAGGTTATTTAAATCTCGAGTGAACCAAAGGATTTTTTTTCATCCACATCATCTACAACAAGTCTTCCATGAGATTATATAAACAAAATTTCTATATCTTATTTCTATCTTCACCTACGACAATCCAAAAGTACTGCTGTTTTTCTTGGTAAAAAAACATTGGGCCGTTAAGGATCAACATTCTAGAAGTTGAATGATTTTTTTGAAAATAAATTTGAACAAAGAGTCTACCTTTCACTAAAGAATACATGATATTTACATGTGCATATTCACAAAATTCCAAGATCCAACTTCCCATACACATCTATACATCACAAACAAAAAAATATCTCATTCAACCCATTAACTTATTTTTTATTAAAAAACCAAAAAGAATCCAAAACTTATAAAAAACCTATATATTCATGTAACTTCAAACAACTATACACACACACAAAATATACATAAAACCATAAAATCAAAACCTAATGCAATTTTTAATAATAAAACCCATAAAACACAAAGCACCTCCTCCAACAACCCACGGTAAAAAGGCAAGTACCCGAAACGAAATTCAAACCTAGCGCAACAAAGTAGCACACCCGAAACCCGCCCACCGTAATTGACCAGAGAGCAAACGCATACGATCTGATCCCAGTACAGTACGAATACTAGTACAGTACAAATACAACCCCAACGCAAAGCCCACCACAGCACAGCAGTGACGAGGTGAAATATCATCTCCCCCTTGATGGCCCCAGTGGATGAACCACGCCATCCTCACCCTCTCCTCATCCACACCTCATCCTTACATTCATCACCACATTCATCCATGTGGAGATAGAGGAGGGATGAAGGGGCGAGGCTGCGAGGCTGCGATGCTACAACCATGCGGCGATTCCGAGGCCAAACTTTTTTTTTCGATTCCAACAGTTTGCAGCGCTCTCTCTCTCTCGCTCGCTCACTCTCATGCGCACTCTCACTCTCGCACTCCCTTCCCTCGGAGCCGCACCGTCACGAGTGAGTACCTCACCTCACCTCGCACCTTCCACCTTCCCCGCACTCCATATCTCTCGTCTTATGCTCCTCTTCTCTTGCCGTTCTCTTCTGTTCTGTTGTTTGTGTTTGTTAGAGAGGGTTGTCTTGGGAAGGGGGAAGGGGGAAGGGGGGAGGGTGTTTGGTTGAGGGAGAGGGGGTGGGGAGGGGAGCAGGATAGGGAGGTGAGGTGTTTTGGTGATGCGGTGTTGAGGAGAGGGAGGGTTGTGAAGTTTTCGCGCTTTGTTGACGAGGGGGTTGGTGGTGTGGTCGGTGTGGGGAATTTGTTTTGTTTTGCAGGATTAGGGTTCGGGGTTAGGTTATGGTTTTTGCGTTGCCGGTGGAGTAGCGGCGCGGGAGGGGATACGACGGGGACTGGCTTCACGCCGGTATGTGTGGCGATGTGGTTTCTGTGATGTTTTGAGGGTTGGTGGTGTTTTTGAGTTTTTGAGTTTTGGTTTTGGGGTTGGTGGGGGAGGGGGGGAGTTTTTGAGGGGGTGGGGATTTGGTGTGGTGGTGTGTGGAGTATTAACGGGATGCGATCTTGTTTGGTGGTTTGGTTTGTGGTGGGTGCAGGATGTGAATACCGCGTTTTTTTGTATATATATATATGAGGCGGCTGTACATTGAGAGATCAAATTTTGTACATTTTCGGATCGGTGTTTGATATCGCGGGGAGATTATGCTCAAATTGTAAATGTGCTGAAGTATATTTCAGCCTTGAGCGGTGTTGTGCATTCGTTGGGGAGAGGTGAGGGCTGTTTGTTCAAATCGGCAAAGCTGGATATTGCAAGGAATATAGGTGGAGTCCAGCAGTTGGCTGGGGCTTGGAGTTCGTTGGAGAACCGTCCAGATATGGGCATGAATGACGGGAGGCGACCCCTCACGGGGTTTCGAGTGGAGGGTAATGACGAAGAAGTCATTTGTCCGAAGCCACGGCGGCCTTCCAACATCTCGTGTCCTGTGAACGACTATATTAAACCTTCGAGACGGCGAAGAAGGTAGGTGGTCGGGATGTGTATGGTGAAGCAGTTGGTTTAGTTATCTTTTTTAGTCGAGTTCTTCTTTTGATGTGTTGCGAGAATGTCGTGGGCTCATCTGGTTTGTTGTATGTATGGTGTTTGCAGTCAAGCTACTGTCAGACCAGAGGGGGATGCAGGTTTTGAGTTACTTGATATCTTCCTCAGCAAGGTAAACTTTGTGGTTGTGAATTTGGTAACCTGATCTGTGTACCATGTTTAGCACTGTTTGCGGCTTTCAGTTCATCTCTAAGTCTCTATTTGGTTGTTTTCTGGTGCGAGGCCATGTGTCATGTGTGTAGTTTGTTGTTGGTCGCGCTTTGTTATATATTGCTAACGTCAAGTCTGTCGTGCAGGGTGGCTGTGGAGACATTTCCAGTTTTGGCTGTTCACCCCCATACTTTAGCGGCTCACCTCCAAATCGCTCAGGAAACCCACTGATCCACGATGTGGAGTTTCTGCAGCAGAGAGCACAGTCAGTGCTGTCGCATCATATCTCTTCTCGTGGACCCACCTCGTTTGGTGGTAACCCAGTTGTGCGAGTGGAAGGGTTCGCCTCTGCTGGTCCTGATTCTCGCTCCCGTGTGTCCACACTTGCATAACCTTGACTTCGGCTCCTGGAGAACACAACTTGCAGGAGAGTTGTAAGCAAAGGGAAGAGTGTGTAATTTGGTGAAGGCAATGTCACTGGGATAGTGATAATATTTTTGGTGATGATCTTTTGATACTCCAAACGCTGTCGGATGAATTCAAAGATCCTAACAGCACGACTGCTGCTCGGTGGCTGAGACAAGGTACAGAGATGATTTCAGGAATCAGATTTTACTGATTAAGAGGTTTCATACATACGTTTTGTCCAGCCGTTGTTTAAATTCCCGGGAAAGGCTGACTGTTTTTATTTGAGAGTTTTCATTTGACCCTTGTACACATGATGGAGCAGATTTAGTGAGACATTTAGTGAGCCGCTGTGAGGAAACGAGCAAATTATGCAACACGACCATGAACTGGTATCTTGCATATCCTAATTTTTGGGTTATTTCCTTGAAAGGGAGAGAGAGAGAGAGGGAGAGAGAGTACATGAGTTTCCAATTTAGTTGTCCAATTTTTTTTTGACGGCCTTTAGTCTTGTACAGACATGTGAACCTGTAATCTTACTGTAACCGTTTCTCAATCAGATGTTTCTGTAATTTACGAGCTCGCCTTCTGAGCTCCAGCTTGTACCACAACATTTGTGAAAATAAAGCATCCACTACATTGTTATACATTTTTTAGTAGAATGGTTTTGTCCAAAGCATTTTGTTGTTTTACCTGTATGTATTCTAACTGATCATTGTACTCAAATATTTGATTCTCACTATCTTGATTTTGATTTTGATTTTAGATATTGTTGTGCTGTAGCAGCATGCAACTTTTTTGACTTGGGTTTCACTTCATATCCTTGGTGGTGAAGTTCAAAGTCGTATTTTTTTTGATCTATTACGCAAATTGACGTAAAGCTGTGTACGAACCTTTAGTCACTGGTGTGTTCAGAAATTGTCCACTAACTTAGTGCAGATATGTTCTGCTGCCGTGGTGGTACTTGAAGTTTGAAATGGTTGTTCTCCACTGAAAGTGACTGCTGTGGTGGGTAACATTTCTTTGCTGATAAATTATCTATGTATCAACGAATGTTGAAACTATTGAATCTTAGGTGAATATTAGTGTGCATCCCGAGCTGGATCTCGTAATACTGATGCACAAACTTTTCATGTGTCCTAAAGGACAGCGCAATGCTCAGATCCTCGTTCACATCGATATTCTTCTTGCGTAAAATTATTCACTACTACGTGTCTCTATGATGAGATATGATAGGATAGATATGACACAACTTTCGGCCAATCGAAGATTGAACTGTTCCAAGACGACTCGTTTGAACCATGTGGAGTACATGACGCTTATCCAATACCTTTGATCAAGGTTGTACCAAGCCGGGGTCCTATTCAAACTTCAGAACTTCAGGAAAACTGGATTGCTACGGCAGTGTAACGCATCCAAAAGCAATTTTTGCCTGCTATTGATGACTATACTTGACACTCGAACATTACATCAGATCATGACAGATACTGTATGGGCAAAATAAAACGGAACTGGACTCAAATGAGAATGATAGCCAAACACGCTCTCCATGATTTTCTCAAAAACTATTCGCACAAGGCAAGGCTGTACCGACAACTGATGTTAAAGATGTTCACATACAGCGCATAAGCTCTCAAGAAATCAATTCATATAAAGCAATCAACTTTGCTCTATTCATTCACAGCAGAGCACAGTATTTACTGGAAAGAATCATGAAATCAGACACACTGGAACCTGCATTCAGCAGTATCATGGTTTAAAACTTGGTGAACTTGAACAAATTCGTCTCAAGCTTCACAATCCCTGGTCTTCCCAAATAGCTTTCAAATGATCCTAAAAAGGAAGATGCTTCAGTCTTTCTTCGTCTTTCATGGAAATGTGCTTAAGGTGGAGTGCCATGATCGCGGTTGTTCAAATCCAAGATGATGGTTGTCAAGCATCGTCAATAATCCAGATTCCTCCTGACAGCAAGAACACCAACGATTTACTTCATGCGTACTGTGTAAGCAATCAGCTCCAGACAACTTGCGCAGGGGAGAAGGACAGACTGGTAGAAGGATTTGGACAAGTGGCAGCAATTAAAACCAACCACCGCTTACACTGTGTGGTGGAATCCTTGCCTCCATCACGTGCCATCACGCATATCTACCCAAGAACCAACATGTACAAATCAACATTGATCTAGAGTGAATCCCAGCACAAAAGCCCTTTAGAAACTGATCTGTATCAGTCATAGTTTCTTAAACCAACAATGAGTACCCTTCTTGTCCATAAATAACATAACATCAAACTGCAAATATCCTATGGCTAGGTTATACAACATATGAAGAGTAAACAACTGAGTAAACAACTGAGCAGTAAAGGATACATATGAAAACGAGGAGTACCAACTATCAAGAATTACACGTGCTCTCTTTAAATGAGATGTGTAAGAGGCTGTTTCCATGTGAGTCTTCTGCTCAGCCGAGATCTAAAATCTAACGAAGCGGAACGGTTAGGCAGCCCATCCACCCCACCCTGTCAGCTTCTCAACCACTAGATCTTAGGCAGAACGGAGCAATGGAGCTGAAGACCCGCATGAAAACATGCTCTTAGATAACAACTCAGACGAGTGTCCAAAGGTTCTAGAAGTTGAATACTTGCATCGTCATTGTATCTTACAACTCAAACCTCACATTCGGATAAGAAACCAGTAAAGGATACGCTTTCAATTTGAAGTTGTTTAACAGTCAAAATATTTACAAACAAAAATACTACAAATATTTGAAAATCACTTCCCGAAATCTTAACCAGCTTGAAAACAACACAAAGTAATACAGAATCAACTATCTTTAAAACTAGTATGGTTAGAGGTTCAGACAAGGAGAGGAGTGACAAAAAAATTTAAAAAACGAAAAAAAAAACCCATAATATTTGACACCAAAACACCGAGTGGCAGTGATTTTGCAAGATGAAATGGCATTAAATTCTTTTTTATTGACGTATTCTTGATAAAGTCAAATATTGGAAAGTAATAATGCTTTGGATTAAATAGAAACAGATTCGCACCTATGCGCTATGTGCCGTCCTCACCGTCTGATGTCCACCAACCCACATCACACTCGTGAGCTACAATATGTCAACTCTATTCCAGCTTTCATCTAAATTTTATTCAAGTCTAAAAAATTGGGAACAAGAAATAGATGTGAGCACAGAAAGAAGACACAGTCCCCGTAAAAAAGGCAGTTCAGAAAGATTGGAAGAAATACATCTGAAAGACTTCAAAACAGAAGTATAATTCCAACCAAAGGTTCATAATCCCATGTCTCCTACATTAGTCCAAATGTGGTCAAATTATTACTATAGCTATCTTCGTATACTTCAATTTGTTACCAGCAGTAAAAGACATGAATTTTAAAATCCCGAACCATGTCAGCCTTTGTGGCCAATAAACCTGTAAGAAATTGCTGCGACCATACAGTAGATTAAAAGCGTGCTTGCGCTCTTAAAATTCTGTGTGAAGGCAAGCTCCGCACAGAATAATGGGTAGCCTTTCAAACAGACCGATACCTGAGACTGGATTTCGCAGATAGTCCTAGGCTCATCGATCTCTGAAAGGCAGCTCTATTGATAACTTGCTGATTCTAAACTTCCTAAGAAAGAAACTCCAGAAGTGCACTGAATTGCTCCCCAAGAAAAAAGTCAGTGCCTCCAATAATTACAAAGACACCCACATTCGATGCATAAACCTAATTTGTATCCCGTGTCTCCATTATGTGTCCCTTCACAGCACAAACGGGCAACCCGTCTAGAAGCACATATCATGTAAATATTCACGAAGTTCGCAGAATCTAACCACAAATAGTTACAATTTCCTTGAGCTATGCGTTTGTTCACCCAGGGTTCACCAAACAAAGAACAGAAGAAAAATCCCCATTCTCAATTCCCATGCAAGCAATAAACCACACACCATTCTCCCAGGCAACAATCCTCGTGAAGCATTATATAATTCCTTGACGTGCATGATAGCAGCAATCAGTTGGTGAGAATACCATCAGGAAATATCCATGTGCGTACCCTGGAGGAGGGCGCCAGCCGACGAGCGCAGCTGCGACACCATTCGCGCTGAAGCTGTCGCATTGTGCAAAGGCAGCAGGGACTGGATCATGGCCACTTCCCCGGGTAACCTATCAATCCACAACATCAAAAATCATAAACCAGGTAGCAATCAACTCATCCTGCCTATCCAAAACTTAAAAAAATCAAACAGAAACCACACTCAACCCATCCTAAACATGCACCAGTATGTGAGCCCAATATCAACATCTCACGCTTCACCATGCCCTCATCACCCCGACCTTCATCTCCAATTCAACAAAGCCCAAAACAAAAACAATGCCCTCAAAATCCAGTCATCGAAGAACATCACACAATTCAAATCATCACAACCCGCAACATTCAGGAAAAAAAATTTAAAAAAATCCCACACACCTTCCAAAGAAAGCCCCCGGCCTCCGAGACTCCATGAAAAACGACTTAGGCGAGGAGAAGCTCGAAGACGGAGCAGAAGATCGAGGCGCTGCTGCTCTCGCTGCAGCTCCCATCTCACCAGCAGCTCCCTGGCTCCCACAAAACCGCCCCGCCGCTCTCGCAGTATTCACAAACGACCTCGCCATGTGCCGGCTCACACCCGCCATTGCGTACTCCTCAAACTCCACAAAAAATTGCCCAAAACGAAACACCAACTGCTCCAGATTCCGCAAAACTGGACTCTCTTCCTCCAAAATCTGAAACTACCAGTTGAAGAGCTTCAACTAGGGTTTTAGAATCAGCCATGGTCTGAAATCAGCCTCGTAATGGTGATTAGAGCGGCAATCAAGGCTGGTGTTGATGATCTCGAGCTAGAAATGTTGCCCTTGTCTAGATATCCGAGGATGGGAGTTGTGAGGTTTCGATGTGGGATAGGTGTTCATAAACCCTGCCTAGGGTTGGCTGCAGAGCGCCAGTCTTCGAAGCTTCAGTTTCAGTCTTCCAGGAACTTCGCTCCGGATCGGTGCCGGTGCCTGCTGCGTCTTCCACAGCGCTTGCCCGGGAGGTATGTCATTGTTCATCATCTTCTCTTCATTTGGGTCCCTGTTTAGCGCATGCTTTGGGCTGTTTTTTGTGAGGTGCGAGGTCGGGGAATGGGTTTCTTGCATTGGATTTCGTTTTTTGGGTGGTTTGGGATTTGCCATTTCGGTTTAGGGATGCAGGGTTTTAGTTTCTGTATTGGGTTGTTTCGTGATTGATCGTTGTTAGGGTTTCGGGATTTGGAGTTCTTGTGATGAATCTTGCTCTAGGGTTTGCGTTTTTTTATGGAATTTGGTTTTGTGTTTGTTGTAATGTGATTGGGAGGGTGTGTTTTTGGGGTTTGGGAATGTGAGATTATTTTTTTCTGGTTTGATTGTGATGATACTGTGGGCGTTTCTTAATTTTGGGTATTGGGCATTGGTTTTTGGTGTTGTGTAGGGATCTGAGGTTTGGCGTCAGTTTTTGAGGAGCGGAATTGGACGAGAAGATCAAAATGCAGGCTGTGCGAGCTGCCGTGTTGAAGCGCATGCGGGTGGGAGTGGCTGCGCCGTGGGTGCAGGCCCCTGTCTTCACGAATGGCTTCAGCCTCTTCTCTACCGAGGCTCAAGGGACGTACTTGGACAAGAGCGCCGTCACCGACCGCGTCTTGAACGTTGTCAAGAAAATGCAGAAAGTTGATAGTGCTAAGGTATTGTATCCTGATCAGCGTATGAATTCCCGGAACTGTGGTGATGTTTTCATGGATGTGTAAGACAATGCGTAACTTATGTATGCTCGTGAATGCCGCATGGCATGTAGTAGAGCTTTGATCCATATCATGGAATTGACGGACGGCATGTTGTTTCAGTGAGTTTAGGGTTGAAAGTCTTTAATGTTGCGTCATTGCGGTATCTCAATATCGAATTTGATTTTGGTAATTTCGCCGGTAAAGATTTTCTTTAGATGGCGTGAAGGCGAGTGATTTGTAAGCCTAATATTAGTCGATATGTGCAGGTCGGTGTTGTCGCTCTGTTGCTCGTAGTCAATTAGAATTTCCATGACTATTCTCTGATTGATTCTTTTCTTTGATTCCTGCTTATCAGTCTAGGTTCTGCCCTGTCTGGTGGTGGAGGAGGTGCCTGTCTGTTTGTCTTTAAGATTCTTTGGTTCGTTATGGGTCTTCTCTCGTGTGTGCCCGTTGCAAGGAGGTGGCAGATAACTATGGATTATGAACCGTTCATAATTATTCCTGAGATCTGCATTTGAAATAATACTGCTGCCATGATTTCTTAGTGCGATGTGGAAGGGTTCTCGTGGTGTTGATTATCGTACCAAAGTACATCGCATTGCATGTTGAGTACAAAAAGAGGCTAAGATAATTTCATGTGGTTGCAACAGGTGACTCCCAGTGCGCACTTCCAAAACGACTTGGGACTTGACAGCTTGGACACCGTGGAGGTCGTCATGGCCTTCGAGGAAGAGTTCGCTCTCGAGATCCCCGACGCAGACGCTGACAAGATATTCTCTTGTGCCGACGCTATTGACTACATCGCTTCTCAACCCCGAGCAAAGTAGAAAGACAAATGACTTATAGTTTTTCTTTTTGCCCATACAGCTCCTGTATGACAGTTATGTAAACTGTGGCTGTCCTCCCAGTTGGGTAGGCTCTCAGCATTCCAGTAAAGATAAATTCACACAATAATCTTCACAAAAGTTTCATGCAATCGCATCTCCACTGATCTCAATATTTCATCTTCGTGTTGCCCTTTTTTTTCCTGGTTACAGTCCTTGGTCCTGACAAGAACTCTTCTGATCTAAATGTTTGTCCTTCCATTTCCAAACTTTCTATTCCTCCTCCAAAGATCTGAGGTTATGTGTTAACTACTTCACTTGATTCTGAAACATGTACACGAACAACCCGCCTTACGAAATCAGGACAACAAACTAATCAACTGGAGCTGCTGGTAATGACCTCTTAACTTCTGAAACAATGGTTGTCATTGAAGAAAGGCCCACAAATGTACTGCAACTATATTGGGTTGGTGCTGTGGGTAGGACTGTAGCTTACTTAACGCTCCACCATGTTACTGAATTCCTTCACTGTATCGTGTACACTTTAATCCATCAACACTGGGCGCAACTTCATTGAACACTTTGACAAAGCTTGACGTAAGCTTTTATCAGATCTAGGTCCAGTTTAGGGATATGATACAACAACAGTATCAAGCCTAGCCTTGCTTGGCTTGGCTTGGCTTGGCTGGGCTTGGCTGCTTGAGAAAGGCTTGCAATGAGTCAGCTTTTAAGTCCACTATGTGCAAGTAAGTAGATGCCTATTATGGTGAAAGACCTCAAAGCTTCATTTGTCCTTGAGATCATAACACCATGGTGTTGAACCCAGTTGACAAGGCTGATCCGGTTCACACTCGTGATGCATTGATTCACCTGCGCTACTTATGACAAAGTGAGCCCATAACTTGTGCATAACTTGTTCATGATTAGTGGTTTATTTTTGCAACGAGATTGTTTGAAAAGTGCACCGGCTCTTTAGCAAGCAAGGGATGGTCTGCTAAGCTGCTTGGGCCGGGGTTCGGTCATTCAATGCAGGCTGAGTGTGAATCGGATCTCGCCCCCTCTGCTGAGTATTCCTGCAGGCGGCAGCTTTATACAGCACACCCTCCCTCGGTTTCAGTTGTCATACTACCTACTGATCCCTCTTTAATGTGGGTAGGACTGTAGCCTCCGCCATGTGTCAGGGGTTGTGCTTACAGGGCTCACTGCCTGTGATGTGATCTAAAGCAAGCCCCAAGTAAGTTAAGTACCGTACTCTCACCCTCACCCATAAGAGCCAGTTTCTTACAGATTTTGATTTTGGAAATTGGGCTCAGGTTTATGTTTGTAAAACATCATGGTTTAATTTTTGTTTTGTCATTGGAAGGAGAGTTGTCTTTCTTTGAAGTGGAGGAGTCTCAAAATGAGTGTATGTTTGTATCAAGTTTGATACAGTTCCTTGTGACTTGGTTGGACGTCTTGCAGTGAGTGCCTCTCAAGTGTTGTGTTAAAACACTCTGCTGTTGGATGGGTGATAGAGTTGTCTGAAAAAGTCTACTGAAATAGAAGTATTTGGCAAGAGTTTTGACAAAGGAGGGGTCGTTGACATCTTTGACAAGGTGTCTCCCAATTAGTAGTTTGATATACCACTTCACTCATAGAGACGTTGTCGGATCAACTATGTTTTGTCTAAAAGATTAAAAAAGATTAGATATAACGTATAAAATCAAGGATGGATTCTTTTTAATAACTATGTTGTCTTTGAAGCTCTACAATTTTCAATGAAGTTTTTTATTCAAGTTCTATGTTACTTTGAAGACGGATGTAAAAAAGATTCTAAAGGTCAGCTTGCCTATTCTTGAGACCCATCATATTTCTGAGCCCTACTAACCCATATTAAACCGAGCTTAAATCCACCCAAAGTGTAGCTCATGATTACTTTCCTCTTACACACTTGTTAGGTGCCTTTCTCTCATTGGGTGATTCTTGTTCACAAATGGATAGGCATGTGGTGGAGAATAAAAAGGAAAGTGGACATGTTCATGCCCGACCTATGTCTCATAACATGCATTTACTTGTCCTCCACTTTGAAAATTCATAATAATTGGAGGAATACTGGTACTTAGAAAATTATGATTCAACTTGGAATAATTTCCCACTGCATTTACTAATGTAGAGAAAAAAGTTCATG
The DNA here is from genome assembly GCA_014871385.1 of Ceratodon purpureus. NCBI lineage: Eukaryota > Viridiplantae > Streptophyta > Bryopsida > Pseudoditrichales > Ditrichaceae > Ceratodon > Ceratodon purpureus. Next base: position 5,194,165 of record CM026423.1, read on the forward strand.
TTGCCTATTTGTGAAGAACTATAAGAACCCCTTAAATGCTCGGGAACAGGCACACTGACCTTATATATTGTATTTTAATACACTCGTATTTTAAGTATTTCAATCACACACAAGGAAGTAAATCACTTAATCAAAGTTGCGGGAACATGGTAATGTAAAAACTTGAAACGGTGCTCTAAAAATGAGTACTCTATATTATTCTATTTTTGTTTTGTTTTTGATTATAGTAGCGCTTCATCATTATAAATGTGTAGTTCAGCTGGAGGGAAGTATCTACCACCATGGCCCTGAGGGAATGTATCTACCACCATGGAACCCTAAACACAGCGTTCTTAAAAAGAACTGTTTACTGAGGGACCTACCAGGCTACCATTGGCAGCAAAGCCAAACATTTCTGAGACCAGGAGAAAAGAAGGATCAATCCCGGATTTTCTAATAAATTGAACCATGTGTTATCACTTTGAAGCCCATACCGTATGCTCATTGCCTGGGGCTGCTTGCTTTAGGTCTGTCAGACGGGGGATCCATGCACTGTCTGCTGGTATTCTTGATTAGGCCCGCATTGAAGCACTCCCCGCACAGGCATATGTCAATTCCCGGTATAATGATCCAAGGAGATGTTTACAAATACCAAATGACACAAACTCATTGCCCCCCCTGAACATGATAAACTCGTTTGCATATATGATATGATGTAGCAAAGGAGAAGAACTTCAGCCTTCATTATAAACTGGGTCCAAATTGCAGTGTCATTCTTAAAACATCTGCCACACCATGTGAGTCGTGGAAAACAATTCATTACCAACGGTCTAACGGGTTTTGTTAGAAACCCTTTCGCGAATCACTTTCTCATGAAAAATTGTACATACATTTCTTACAGAGTGCTGAAGTTGCTAGTTCAATCAAGGAATGGCGAGGCACATGATAGACCAACATCACAGAATACAAAGGAAATAAATACCGTAACACCGTAGCCAATTTGTTCTTACATAATTCTAAATATACAAAATAAATAAAATTTTAAATTATGAAGACATAAAAACAAAAATAGAATAAAATAGTTTTTGCAATATTTTGGTATTTTCAAGCCATTGAAAGCGATTTTTTACTGATTTTTTGCTAAAAACCAAAAATATGAAATTCTGTTTTTTAGAAAGGAACCTTAATTTTCACCAAAAAAAAAAAAAAAAAAAAAAAAAACATTTGTTTGCTGAGGACTGAACTTGCTATGGTGTTACGGTAGCAGATGTGGCTACTTCAAATTTACAGGGCCTCAATTTTCAGGCAGGGCACTGCACACAACATGGCCTACAAGGGCTAGATCGTCGCTCTTTTATGTGGTCGACATACATAACATGCGGCTGTACTATGATATAAAGCTTCAACACAAACTTCAAACCTGTAACTCTTCCATTCATGACTCAGTCACCTCTGAAAGCAACCTGAACCCAACTCCACTTCAAATTTTGTCGCTCCAAGCATGGAAGTTAGTAAAGAGTCTCGCTGTAAAATGTAACTTTGGCAGAATTGCAGAATCTGTTATTTATGCCCATGTGTATTATTCTGCAGGGACTGAAATATAGCATCACTGTACCAAACTGGCAGAAGGATGAGAAGGACGGAAATAGAGCAGACCAAGGCACAACATCTCAACAAACATGGCACAAAACCCTCCCGTTATTCTTGAAACTCCACCGAAGCACCATTAAAACATACCTATCTCCATTCGGGATTTATCTCATGACTCATGACTCACAGCCAGTTTACACAGCAGTCAAGAAATGCTCGGAACCCCCAGCCTGAACTGCCCCCAGGTCGTTCAGACGGCCTGGAGCAGTTGTGTTTTGTGTTTTTTTTTTTTTTTTTTTTTTTTTTTTTTTTTTTTTTTTTTTGAGAGTTGTGTTTTTCTCTCGATCAATTTACATTCATTTGTTTCAAAAAAAAAAATCAAAAAAAAAAAAAAACATACTATTGCTTGGACAAAGCACTCTATGGAAATTGAGCAATAAGATTGGGTGAGGGTTTAAGGTTGTCCAATTAAGGTGTAGGCTATAGTCAATATAATTTTTGTTTTTATTTTTTTAAGAGAGATTAAAATAAAATCTTAGTGAGATAGGGTAATCAAGTCCCGGAGAGGGCATTTTCCGTTTTTTCATGAAGCATCAAACAGTTCATATAAAATGAAAAATACCCATAGTGATGTTACGTATTTAAACATTCATCCATATGATATATGTAAATTTTTAGACAACTATAATTCATGATATTAATATCCAGGTGTGAAAATTTAAGCTAAAACTCTTTAAATATTTAGGCCACTTCAAAAAATGATAATAAATATTAATTTGGTACAATTTCACAATATTATACACCAAAACAATGTTGCAATGGACTAAGCTTGTATAAACAAGTACTTGTGCTGTTGTTAAAGTAACATATTGTTTGTCAACATCAAAATATATACTTCTTGCAAGGAATATTGGGTGAATTCTAAAATAATATGATTTTTTAAACCAAAAACATTGTTGCTTCCAAAGTGCCGTAAGTGTAAATAAAAGTTAGATATTGAAATTTCAATTATAGTGTTTGTTTTTACACTTGTTACAAATGATGTGGATTTAATTTAGACCCTCGAAGTCTAATAGATTGAAAATTCATAATGTTTGAAAATCAAGACTTTGTTCTAAAACTTGATTAAAGGCAATTTGGAATTGAAATTCTATCTTCAACCCTTTTCTTCATAAAATAGTTTTCAATCACACATTTTTTTATAAACATTTGAACAAAGATTTCATGAAATAAAAACGAACATTTCCAATTGGCATAGCAATGTCAAAAAATGGCATTTACTTACAGAGATGAAAGAATTCTAAAACCAACCTTTTTATAAAAAAAATTGCCAAATATATCCAACCATCTTCCATTCCTTTGAGCCTAGGAACTAGACTTGAATTGGAATCCAACACAACAATTTATTTTTTTGGATTTCTTGTAGTGTTGAACACCAAAATTTTATTTTTGAAACTTTCAATAAATATTTATATTCAATTCTATAAAATAATTATCTCTATAATTAAGGAAGTGCATGTTAAAATGTTAAAAAAATTGTGTTAAAAGATACACTAAAAATAATTGAAGAGTTCCAAAAAACATATAAATAACCATTAAAGTGATAAACAATATGAATAACCTTTGAAGTAATCAGAAAAGTTGCATTTTTTGAAAAAACACATAAATTAGATTTCATGTAAGATTTCTTGTAGAATTGGCTTGTAATTGACAAATGATCAGACATTTTTTTTTTTACGATATAGATTTTTTTAATATTGTTTCATTCCTTAGATGAAACATTGAAGTTATTTGTTTTAAAGATATAAGTCTCTTCATGTATCATCTAAAAAAACTAGATTGATTTTGGATTTTTGCCATTGAATCTATAGCATTTTTAATTTATTGCCTCTATTTCCATTTATGTAGGAAGATATTAAAAATACTGAAAAATTAACCCTTCAAATGGATTAGATTTGCTTCTCACATCTCAATTGTTTAAAGACTCAATTCCAAAAATTATATATTTTTTGGCCAATATTTATTTAGAACCAATCGTGAATAGTGGATTAAGTCATTTGTGTAAAAAAAATTCCATGCAGTCTATGTAGCATTAATATGAATAATTCTTATATGACTTTGGAATTAAAGACAACTATGCTTATATGAATAAGCGATGAACATGTATAAATCAAATATGAAACTAAGGATGAAATACAATTAATGAAGTTGAAAGTATACAAAATAAATTATGAAAATACATGATGACCTTAGTCCATTTCTATCCAAAATACAGGATTTCATAACCTCTTTTTCTCCAAATTAACACATATGAAGATCAATTTTTTAACAAAGGAACATAATCTTTATAAGGTCTAGTAACAGCTAACCGTTAATATTTACTAGTATGTTTTTTGGAATTTGCAAGGAATACAATTCCTGTATTGATACATATGCAATTTCAACACTTATTGGAGTAAAACTTCTCGACCATGGACAATATTCAACTTCACTTTCAAAAAATGAATACACAATGTATATGCATATGTTATATATCCTACAATATGTATGTATGTAAATTTACCTTGCATATTTGAAAATATTATAGCTTCTAAAATCAACACCATGTAGTAAAATCATTTAGTAAGGGCTTATCCAATGACCTAAAACCACCAACTTAAGCTGCTTGGGGTATTTTGAGCAGGGATAAATTCTGAAAAAGAATATGAGAGGCTTTGAAATAGGATTTCAGGAGGATTAGAAAAAATGCAACAAGAAATATGTATTTATCAATTTTTTACACAAATCTAAAGTGTAAAGTAACGTATGACCCAAAACCAATCACATGCTCTAATGTACACGTGAGGTACATTTTTTTTTCACAATCTAGGAATTAGGCGTGATCGATTTTGGGGGAGTGGGTGGTATTAGTACAACCAACCATGAGGTAAGAATAGCATAAACAGTTAACACCCACAAAGCGTACAATAGAGTCACAGTGAAACATGGACATGGTGGATTGAAAACGAAGAAGTTCTCCATGAGCAACCAAGTTTTGGTGGACCAATGAGGCTTTGCCACATAATATCAACTGTGGTTTTCTTACGTCCACTTTTCTATGATGTTAGTTAACAGTTTAAGAACACCATCACTTTTGGTTCAAGAAGAGTCTAGTATACAAGAAGGGGGTTTGATGAACTTCCTACTTTGAGGAATTCTAGAGAATTATTTGCGGGGAACAAAAAATTCACAGAATTTCTAACTCCATTCCTTCTCGTCGAATCACCTTATTTTCACTGTTTCTGGTTTTGCTACCTTAGTAATGTCCCTTCTAGTGTGGCTTCACATACCTGATCAGCAAAGGAAGCGGGAATGGTTTGATTTAATAAACATGCTCACAAGCTATGAAGGATCGGGAGCAAGAGTTCCATTCAAGCCAGTCCAAGTATTGGAGAAGGCCAGGGAAAAGAAGAAGGGAATCAAATCTGGTGCAGGGCAAGCAGGTTTTGGTTGCGGGTCAAAGGTCAAACATAAAGGTGAGGGGCAAAAGGCAGACCAAAAGCGGAAGTAGCAAGACAGAGTGTCCATGAGTCGATCATGGTGGTCCCTCTTTTTGGTGAAGAGTTGGCACATGACATTATTTTCTCTTCCTTCCCCTCTTCTTCACTTGTCCTTCACATGGCAATCATACCCACTCGCTCGCTCAACTCCTTCAAGGTGGCCCAACTATTTACTTCCCCCTTCCCGCCTTCGTCTTTAGGCCCCCCCTTCCATCCCAATCATAAATACGACACGCTTCTTCACATGGAGCACACTGGTTTCTTATCCCTTCCAATAAAAGCAATGGTTGGTGAATTGCTAGGTGACTGAATTTTGGGTGATGTTCCTTTCGGCCATGGTGAAATCTGGGTAGCCTACAGCTGAAATTTTGTGTTTGTAGAGGCCTAAGATTGGCCCACTTTTATGAAAAATGTAGTGGGTTTTGTCAATGTATAGGAGCATCATGGGCCGTCATGGCCTATTTTCAAGTGATTAGATTTTTTGAATTTGTCATTTTAGAGACACCAGTTATGCACTGATTGCTCGGGCTGTATGTAGTGACAAGCTCAACCTTTTTCATGCTTTTTTTGGGGAAAGTATCACAATATGTGTTCATTGTAACTTGTAAATATAGCACATCTCGGACTACTTTCAAGATGATTGGCATAATTCAGCTAATAACCATTTAGAATTTCTGATATATTACACTTCCTGATCGTTTCAGATTCAATCTTCTGTAATATCAAGCCACCCGACAGTCAAAAATTGTTCTAGAAGCGCATGACTTCAGAACACCCGAATTCCTTGTCTGGAAAAACTTATCATGGAAGTTACAATGTCGAAGTGGTCCACTGTATACTTTTTCCACCGGGTTTGTATGATATGAGGCGAGGAATATGTTATCATTGCTCCACCTTCAAGTAGTTCTTCGTGCATGATATGAATAAGTTTGAACTGGTCTAGCTGGGTGACATGGTGGTATATATCATGTTTCCATATTGTCTCTCTATATGTTGACACACCTAATATTCTCATGATGGAATTTTGGCCATGTTCCGGTGATAATGTACATCATGGTATGGTTTCGTAGATGTGGGGGGACCAATATTATTTTTCTTCACTTTTGCGTATTTTCCTGCCAATTTCGCATTCAGGAACTGGAACATTTGCAGATGAAGATGATATGACACATCAGCGGGATGGTTTTATGGAGCACCAAAAAGAAACGGTTGGGTAGTTGTTTTATTTTTATTCTTTCCTGAGAAAATAGAACAGCTTCTATTGCAAGAAGTAAAAGTAACGGCTGAGAACTGTAATGAAGTGTCTTTTTTCAATATCCAAAGAATATTTCTTCAGCTATTCTTTGCTCTTTTCTGGAGATGGAGGCCCATGTGAGGATATGTTTGATGGATTCATGGAACTAGTCCTTTGTCAATTTTATCTTTACCACATTGTTAAGTTTGGTAATTTCCTAAATTGTATGGGATTACATATTTTGCATAGGTTGTGTTCCCAACATCCGTGTTTAAATGGTCAGAAGTGAGTCAACATTCAGGAATTTCTTTCTTCGGGGACTCTTCAAACTAATTTTCTCTGGCTAATAATATTGAGGATATTCATTCAGTCTGTTTGTATGCTGGCTTAGGTTTTGCCCATGGTTGCAAATTAATTAACCCCTAAATTTCCTTGTGTTTTTGAGAGCTTGAATCCTCAAAACTGCGATTTTTTACCACTATGCCCTCTCAAGGATATGAAACAAATTTTTAAACTTTTTTTGGAATTTCAGCCGTAAGATCTTGTACCTAACCCTGCTTGGAAGAACTGATCCAAATTTCAACCGTTGGATAATTTTCATTAGTGAGATCGTAGTGTTCAAAGTTTCAGCAGATATTTTTTTGGGCCTTGGCCGAGAGGCATGGTGCAAATGGGCAAAAGGGAGACTTAATGATTATGACTTCAAAAAATTTGGTCATATTTTTTTCTATGTAGCTAACTAGGTTAGGTATGCACTTGCAAAATTTTAGGCCAAAAAAACGCTTTTTAGACCTTCATAAAAATTATTTTCCATAAGAAGGTATAAAATTGACAAAATAGTAAAACATGCATTACAAAAACAATTTGTGAGCTTAAGAAAAAGTGAACGGTGAGTAGGTACCTTTATAAATTTTTGATTTTTGGGAAAAACAATTTTTTAAAAATTCAAAAATCTCGAATTTTGACAAATTTTTAAAGGAAAAATTCAAAAATTACTAAAAACTGTGAAGCTTGTCTTTGTAAGTTTTGGAGGCTGCCCTTGTAAAATTGGTAAACTTTTTGACTTGGGTCACTATGGAACTTGAGTATTGATTTGGTTATGAAAATATTTCAATTTTTGTTTTTTTAAAAATACCTAATTTTAGACTGCCCGTTTTCGACTTGAAACCTAAAATTTCTAGATGAAGGTTCTAAAATTGGAATTTGGCTTCAAATTTTTTACTACATAGACCTTACCATAAAGGGAGCATCCAGTAAAAATCTTGAAAAAAAATATTACTTTTAACCTCCCCATCTAGGCTGCCCGAATTTGCAAAAACCCATTTTGGGTTTTAAGGATAGTTAGGGGTTAAATAACATGCAAAGAAGTCCAAATATTGAAGGTCATTTCTAGTTAATCTGGTCTGCGGAACCTAGTAATGCACAACCTAACCAACTCTCAAATTTGGGTACAAGTTTCCAATTCTATTTTTAATTTTTTTTTTAAAGGTTGTGATGGTGGAACACGTATATTTCCATATTCAAATACAAATAGTTGAGGTCTAGTGTATTAGCAAGTTACTAGTACTACCTCATGTTACTTACTAACATCGCATATCATATGTTTGCAAAATAAAAATAAAGACTTCAAAAAGTTCCTCACACATTTCAAAGTTTTATTTTTTATTTTTTTGACTGAGAAACTCAAATTTCTCTAAAAATGTCTTATATTGTATCAACAATGTCTATTCAATATAATGGACATTTAAAAAATTCAATTTGTAGTTAATTGTTCAGTAACTTCAGCAAATTGTTACTACAATGAGATTTATTTTAAGATCTATGAAATCCCAAATGATTTGTATGTTTATTGCATATTAATTGTCTATAAGTGCATCAAATTATACAATAACAAATTACAATGAATCCTTTTCTCCTTTTGGATTTAAATGTTGTAGGAATTGTAACTTTATAAAACATAATAGAATTGGTTATAGAAATGATAAATTTGTAAAATTAATTTATTTTTGGATTAAAAAATGATATAGAAGAATACAAAGATAAGCCTTTTATATGATTTTTTTTACAACTCAAGTCTTGAGTTGCTATGATGTGTTTAGTCATTTTTTATTCTTCAATCTTCATAGTTTGAAAATATTACCTATCAAATCCACTCTATAAGGATACATTTAAAAATCACCAAATACAAGTCTTCATTTCTACAAACACTGTGGCTTTGAAGTCTATCATTCTTAATACAATAATGATTAAGATTATTTTGGTCATATGTGTTTTTTGTGATAAATTTAATATCCATGTAGTTTCTTAAGACTATGGATACTTAAAGTTACAATATTTGTAAAATTGACCAAAATCATTGTCATCTAAAAGTTGTATATACCAATTACTAACTGGTTGTGATGTTTTCTCTTTTACATGGTTCAGAAGTCAGAAGTCTGTCATCGCCCTAGACATTTGTCTGATGAGGGTTGTACTTTAAATTCTTTGCAATGGAATTCGTTCATTTGCTTAAAAAATAAAATAAAAAAAAGAGTTGTATATACCATAGAATACTCAGACCTCCAAAGCTTAAAGTGGTTGTGGTGTACAATTCAATCAATCAATGTAAAATTGACTCTAGAGAAGATGACAATACAACACAGTACAAGTAAACATCACATGATACAAAATGTAGACCATACAATACACCTACTCATTATTTTCTCGTTTCACAGATTCCACTTTCACACCAAATGATTTCTCACAAGCTTTTACTTAACATCCATTCAAAATCCAACAATCATGTTATTAAAGCGCTGGCACTAACCATACAAAATATAAAGTCACATCACATCAAAAACTCAATTTACTATCATCAATCCTAAATCCGAATCAAAGGACAGAAGCTGAAAAGATTATCCAAGACTTATTGAAAGCTTTTGACTCCAGGTGCTTGATTAAAAACATTTTGAGAAGCATGATCTCTTATTGTTAGATGGATACTCATCCCGCCAGGTGGAGTTATCTCCAACTGGCACTAATTAGTTTTCTCTTTTTCTCTCAAGTTCTAATTACTTTCTACCCTGGATGAAAATCCAATGAGGGTTGTATTTTTCTTTCTGCAATGAAGTTCGTTCATTTGCCCCAAAAAATAAAATAAAAAATCTTAATCAAAAACCATCTTACTACCCGCACTATCACCAAGACTAAATACCCAAAATACCCATTTAAATCCAACACAAAAACAAATCACCAAAATCTTGGTTGAAAACAAACAAGGCACTTAATGACACCCCATAATACCACCTAAAAAGTGGCATTAAACTCCATATGTCCACATTTAGAGCACCACCCCATTGGCCCACAAAACCTCCAGATAAGCCACACAACAGAACCCACCCCAGGACGGTAATCAAAAAAAAAAAAAAAAAAAAAAAAAACACCCCCTTTCCTGTGCCTCCAAAACCAAGACTATTTATACCGCCCCACAGAAACAAAACAGGAGGAACATATTGTACAGTGCAAAGATGATATAGCTGAGCTCAGCCTGGGCTTCAAAGCCAGAGATACAGTCCAAAGCCCCCCAAGTTAACTTAGTTTGGAGCTCCCAGTTGCAGCAGCTGCTCTGCCCCAGCTCTGGAGAGAGAGAAAACAAAACCACAACACAGACAAGAGAGAGAGAGAGAGAGAGAGACACATAACTTACACACACAGAGAGAGAGACAGACACAGAGACAGAGACAGAGCCAGAGAGAGAGAGAGAGAAGAGGAAGAAGAATCATTGAGCTTCAGATGCCAGAGCTTGGAGCTTGCACTCATACCGAAGCTGTGCTCACTGCTGTGGTTGCTCATGTGGTGAAGGTGAAGCTCATGGTAGAGGACATCATCGACATGGCTATGTGAGCTCTATGGTTGAAGTGGTGGAGAGATAGATACATATCTCTAGTTGGGAGCTGCAGGCAGGCAGGGGTAAGAAGAAGAAGGAGTTGGTTTTGTGGCCATAGGGTTTGTTTTGGTGAGCAGGGAATGAATGCAAGGTGATGGTGTTTGGGTGGAGGTTGGGATGTTGGGAGTGGTGGGAGCTTGGTAAAAGTGGAGTCTTTGAGGGTTAAGTTAGTGGAAAGAGTGGAGTTTGGTTGGAGTGGAGTTTGAGGAGGTGGTTGTAATTCACTTGTGGAGTGTTATTTTGTGTTGAGAGTTGGGATGTTGGAGTGTGATGTTGTTTGGGAGTGGAGTGGAGTGGAGGGATTTGTTGTGGAGCTAGAGGGTGTGGTTTGGGTGATGGTGGGAGGATGATCTCGGTATGTGTTTGTTGTTGGTGTGTTTGTTGGCTGGGAAGGGCTTGGGAGGTGGTCATGTTTAGGTAGATAATTGTTATGTTTTGTTTTGGAGTTGAGTGGTGTGATATGTGATGTTGGGAGTGGGAGGTTAATGTCAATGGTGGGATGGGAAGTGTTCCTGTTGGAGCAGGAGAATGACTCTTTTGGGATGTCTTGGCAGGTGAAGGACTGTTTGGCTGTGGATGTCGGCGAGGGCTCAGTTGAGTTAGGTTTCACGTTGTGAGGTGGAGAGGGCTACGGTGGTTTCTGCAGAGGGTGGTGCAGGGATTGGGGGAAGTGTTTGGAGGTAGAGGAGCTTGGTAGTGAGTGAGTCATATTTGGGGGCTTAGCCTGTAGATGAAGCTCGATGAACGGAAGTGAAGGATATAACGCTCTGTCTGAGAGAGCACCAGCAATGAATTTCGAGACCATGTACACGGATGTGGCGCCTGTGACGCCGTCGCCACGCGAGAACAGCAACGAGAGTGGCACTACTCTGAAGGAGCATGATTATATCGGCCTCTCGGAGGTGTCGTCTGCCAACAGCTCTAGTGAGACGCATCCTGGAAGTGGACGCGGTGAGGCTCTAGACCTCAACGAGAGTGCTACTGTGCTACGGCTTGGCCCTCCTGCTGTTGCTAAGCCAGATGCGAGGGAGCTGGCACGAGATGTGAGGGAGTGGGTGGCCGACCCGGAGTTCGCGAAGCCCGCTGTGAGAGCTCCCCAGCGGAACAACGCCATCTTAGAGGAGTTTCGCAAGGCACAAGCCTTGAAGGCCGCCTCGCAACGTGCCCCACCGGTGCAGTTGAAATCTGCAAATCCGAACCTGCCAATGTACCATAGACCCAAAGAGTATGAAGCGGGTCAGAAGGGCGGATACCCTACGAGTTTCCATGCATCTTACAATGTTTTCCCCGGGGTGAAGAGCAATGGTATGAAGCGGGGCTTCTCCGAGACTGTTGGGATGCATCTTACTGCTCGGGAAGGTCATTGCGATGTGAACCGTGGCGAAGGCATGGGCATGGGCATGGGTGGGACTGAGCAGCCTGATGTGAAGGTCAAGTTGCAGCAAGAGAAGACGTGGATGGGCTGTGGCTCCCATAATCCCTATAACGTGCAGAGGAGGGCTCCTGTGCAAGATGCTGGAGACTCGTCAAACAAAGTCAGCAACGAAGCCAAGAAGCATAGCTTGAATGAGGCGATGGCATCTGCTTCCAACGATCAACCCTCATCCCCTGCGTGAGTAAAACTTTATCCCTTAGTTTGCAACACGAGAACGTTTTGTGTCCATATTTCAGAGTCTATCTCGCCTCTATGGTTGCTCGCTATACTGATGGGATATTGCTTTTTTCTGATTAACTGTATCATTCACGCATGCAGACAGAACCAGACAGTGGGTTGGCCACCTGTGAGATCGTTCGTCAGGCAGACCAACTTCGGCTTGTCGAAGCCAGCGCCTCCTCCCCCAGCTTCTACAACAGCTTGTCCATCTGTGCAAGAAAAGGATACGCCCTCATCTACCAACTCGAAATCCTGTTTTGTTAAGATATACATGGATGGCGTTCCTTTCGGTCGCAAAGTTGATCTGAAGACGAACAACAGATATGAGAAGCTGTATTCGGCCTTGGAGGAGATGTTCCAGCAGTTCATCAGTGGTATGTCCCTCACTTTTGAGTCTCTACTTGCCAGTGATTCTAAAGATTCTCATGTCATCACAACTTCTCATTTTTTTTCTTTCTCTTAGTTGATGTATCATATATCGTGTTGACATGTTTCCTGTTGCGGGTGTTGATTTGCAGGTCACTACAGTGGTAGCCAGACCTCAAGTAGCTCCAAAAATCACTTCGTTTCGTCCAGCAGCCGAAAGCTTAACTTTCTGGACGGATCCGAGTATGTCCTCATTTATGAGGACCACGAAGGAGACTTCATGCTTGTCGGCGATGTCCCCTGGGAGTAAGTCTTGAACCAGTTAATGGCTAGTGTGCAACTGATTCATGCGTTTGTGTTATGTAAATTACTGCTCTCCTCCGGTCCTCTTTAATGTTTTGCTCCTAAAAGCCTCAACTATGCTCTGGTGATTTACATGCGATTTGTACTTCTGCAGGCTATTTGTTAACACTGTCAAGAGGCTCCGAATCATGAAGGGGTCCGAAGAAGTAAACCTGGGTAAGCTTTCAATCTTTGTTCGATTTAGTCCTTACTCCATTTAGTCCTGGTACGTAAATTGTCTGTTGCATAGCGCACAACATGGTGAAGTTTTGTAGCTATGTACTAGCTTCTTTTGTTGGTATGCGACTGATCTTCAAAATGAGACGATCCATCCTGATTTTGTTATATTTCTTGCAGCCCCCAAAAACGCGGATCCCGTGAAAACTCAACCTGCAGTCGGTTGATCAAGTGACATATGTGTCATATGTGAACGTTGAGAAGATATGACACATCTGTGCTTCTAATCTCCTGGCAGACGAGCCATCAGCACCTTGCAGATCATGTTCGGTGCGCCATTTTTCGTCGTCTAGCTCTTGAGAAGGAGGAAAGGCTAAGCGGACACACTGGTCATGGTTTAGTGTGGGATTACTTCATTCAATTCTGCTCGATAACTGGCCTCTTCATCTTCCGGGTTTGACTCATGCTGTCAAAATTGCTACACTACATCAGAGAACCAGGCCTGAGAACGTCATAGTAAATAACAAGTGGAGGATGAATTTTATTATTATATTTTGTTGTTGCTCTTCTTTTGGGTATTAGTTCCAACCGTTCTTCAGTACTCAGCTGCCGACCTCTTTATATGTTTGGCTGGTTCTCTCATGTAGTGTAGCATTTTTGATGTTGTTACTAGCCTTGCTGCTTCATGTTTGTCTGGGAGACGAAGTGGCTGTGTCAGCAGCTTGAGTCTGTTAGAAACAACTTGAAGAAGCATGCAGTTGTCCAAGTCTAGGAGTCTCAAAACAATGGGCACAGAGCTGAAGGAATGCATCCATTACCTGAAGAATGGCCTGATCACCGAGGTCCGTGATTATGCTTGTCCAGATCATCTTAGCGGCAGGCTACACCTTGTCGTCGAAGAGGTGTATTCTGTGCCTGTAGCTGTAGAGTGTGGGCACAGCCCTACTGCTGACGAAGTTGATGCTGGTTTTTTCAGTCCTTGCACATGCCAAGGTGTAGCCCAATTATATGGTCCATACGAGGATGAGGGTAAATATACATTGATATCTTAGTTATCAATGTCTGTATGATTTTATGTGTTTAATTTTTTGGCTGAATGTTAATGCCTGCTAGTCTCGGATTTGTTGAGTACTTTGCGAATCACAATGTAAATAGCAGATGTTGACCAATACGCGTGTTTTCTGAGAGCCAGAGAAACACCAATCTCGTTTTGAGACCGGCGTACGTGTAGAGTATGTTGGTGTTTCCTGAATTAAATGATTGACTTCAGTCTCTTGTTTTTCCATTCGTACAGCACCAACTTGACATGACTTGTTTTGCATTATTTGAGTTGGGTCACTCAATTTCACTCTCCTCTTTCACCAGTGTCTGCTTGTTATTGTTCATTGAGAATGCACTTGTATCCAAGGCATGTATATTCCAGTATGACAGATGACTGTTTATGCTAAAGCATACACATTAGAGACTACATGGCCCCAAAGAAATCTCCTTACAGTGCTTCAAGATGTTTTTGGACACACAAGCTTCGGCTCCGTTCTTGAAACAACCATTATAGTCATATGTACGTCAAGCGTAGAACGAAGTGTGGGGCTTCCTTGAAGCTATCAGACGGATGAGATCGAGGCCAGGTCTGGGTGTAAATATGACACACCATCATTTTCACCCACTAAAACCTAAGTGTACAAAAAAACTTAAAAGCTTCGTAGCTGTCCTCTCCGAGTTAATAACGTAACAAAGTATGAAACATGGTGACGAGCACGAGCATCAACGTTGTTTTTTTATCCTGGATGAGTCAGCGGCCGCCTGGAAAGTGTTATAACATACATCATACTTTTCTTTTCTGGTGATCACGTTTTCTATATGGTAAGGTGCTCAATAATGGCTCAATTTTCAGCGTGGGAAATCTACAGCAAAATTAACACTGCAAATAATTTTCATGCATGGAGAAGCTAAGTGAAAAGCTGGAGCAAGTGGAATCATCATTTTTGGATTCGTCTACAATTAGTTATGAATTTTTGAAACTAGATTCTTAGGTGTTTCTAAAATGGTGGCCTAAAATGGCACCCTATAATGTTTGCCACCACAACATGGTACTCTTGGGTGGGGAAGCTATTATGTATCTCAGAGGGAAGATTACTAGAGCTCCATTATCGGCACTGCTCCATTTTAGACCATTCTACCATAAACCTTCAATGCCTCAGCTTCCTGCTTGCTTTCATGTTTCCTCGCTTCCAAGTTCTGACTCCATCCATCGCCAAGACTCAATTGGTCTGCATTGAAATTGTCTCAAAGAAACTCCTCTTCCAATACTCGCAGTCATGCTTCCAAATCAAAGCAACCAATTTGAAATTGATGATCAAAGATTGCAACAACTCCGAGGTAAAGTGTTAGACATGGTACCAACCTTGTCGTTAGCAGTGTTGTTCTCTCGTGCACTTTTCTGAACGTTAGCGGTGGCGTTGGGGGACACAGCCCATGTTCTAGACAGCGTGCACTTTCCTTCACTGTGTCTTTCTACTGCGCAACAGCAACCCAAAAACTCAACCATGATCTCAATTCCTCAATTTGGGTTCATCATTGGAGCACGTACCTCAATGCACATTTAATTGGAACACATGATTCAATATAAGAACTTTGTGTTGAAAAGTGGGTAGTCATATACTTTGTGAATTAAATGGGCCCGAGTGATTTTGGAGATAATATCACCAAATGTGACTTAACAACATTTATGAAGAACTTTAAAATTCTTCGAGGAAGGATGGATGATATGATAACAATTTGGAATATGAGATGATGAAAATGAATATATGGATAAAAAAATAGTTTGAAGGAGATAAACATGTTTATAAAAAGTTGGTCATCTCTCGGTTCTAGTGAAAAATCAAGAAAAATAATTTTGTATCAATGAAGAAAGCACTGTCACCAGGTTCTGCCGAGACCTTCCATTGGATTTTGAATTGATGTGAGATTCTGAACTTATCTTTGTTTAGTAGTACATTCATAGATAGGACGATGGGCTTCCAGTCAGAAACGATGAACTTGTCTTTGTTTAGAGTACATTCATAGATAGGACGATGGACTTCCAGCCAGAAACGATCGATGAGAAAGACATGGATTATGGAAAAGGGGGAGGGCACAATAAAGTGGACCACAAAGTGCAATATGTGATCACTAAGAAGTGAATTTGAAGTGTGCTGTTTTTTAAAGCTCAAAGCTGATTTTGAGCATTTTGGTGAAGTTTTTGAGCATTTTAGTCACTTCCTAGGGTGTCATAAGGTGTCTTACACGCATCTTTATAAAAAGAACATCCTTAATCGAAACTAAATTTGACCACTAGTTCTAAATCATGAAAATGAACTTTTCCAAAGTCTTGATTTCTTCATTTGGTGCCCTCTATTGTCTTTAGAGGATGTTTTTTCCAATTTAAAAAACAATGTTTGGTGAAAAAAAACTCTCAAAAAGTACCGCCGAAGTGACCCTCCCAAAAAACATCCCAGATATACTTCTCGTCCGTCCAAACTTCCGAACGAAGTGGATGGTGCCCATTTCCACGACCACAATTCATGAACGGAGGGCACCATCCTCTCGAAAGTGTTTTCTGACAAAGTTTGCACTCTTTTCTAGCCACTTTTTCAAATGACTGCATTCACTTTGTCGCACTTTGAGGTACTCGTAGGGCATCGTAAACACCTTACCTTCTTATGCAAATTTCCAGGACTCAAGATGACCAAGTCTATTTTCTATATCCCATCCCGCTTTCAACATATCAAAAACTTATATGGCACTTTTCTTAGTGTTTACAACAATGGCTGAAATTGGCAATGAGCTAAGCACTTTTGTGGTCCACTTTATTGTGCTTCCCCCCAAAAGCTTGCCAATGATAATATAATGGGGGAGTTAAAACTGAGGGGGCAGAGAAATCCAGAAGATTATTCTAAATACCGTTGCAATAAATCGTGCTCATGTCGTGCACTTCATCAAGCATGGGTGTGGACTTACGAGATTTGAAGCCTGTCAACATGGACGACAACGGTGTCGCACCAACTGAGGGCGATTTTTCACCTCGGTCTTTACTTCCAGTGATGGACATGTCTTAGCAATTTTTTGAAGTCTCACTCAAAGAAGTAGACTTTCTTTTCAGAGTTTTGTTTGACATGCAATCAGTTTTTCATGAAGCAATCAGTTCTGCCCTCTACCGTTCGCTTGGTCACCTGCTTACTGGTCACTATATTGTGATTGTTATCCTGTTAATACGATTTAGCCCGGTGTGGGTTTTGAAGGAAGGCTTACTGCCAGAAATTGGTTTTGGAGTAGAATAGCTGTGCATCAATTACTTATTTATAATGGCGTTACACATGCGTGCAAATATTTCCGTGTCTCCGGTCTCTTTCGGAGACTGAAATCAAGCGGTCTGCATGCAGACAGGTTAGGCTTCACCGGTGCAAATTTTGCAATCTCAGAAAAAGAATTGTCTGTATGTTCTACATGTGCTCTGTCTGTAAAACTACGGGATTTTCCCATCGTGGCTGTCTGCAAGAAAGTCTCTTGCTGAACCAGTGTTGTTGAGTACCATTTTCCCTTTCATTCAAGGTTTTCAATCACAGCTTCTGGACATACTGTAAGTTTCCATGCACGAGAGGGTAACTCAATGAAGAGCAGCGGTCACCTGGTTCTCCTTAAACAATTGCTTTACTTGTTTCGGAAAAAGAATAATTCATTTGGAAGGCAGCTTGGAGAACGTGAACACGGCATTTTTGAAGCATCCACTTGGATGAAAGAAAATCCTCTCTCAAGCTTGGTCTGCACTGAAGGTATTTCTGGATCCAGAGTGCACAATTATGGCCAAACCTGCTTTCGTGGCATTGTAGTCACCAGCACTGCGAGATGTTAGCAGTGTTCAGAGAAGATATAATTGGTTATGCTGAGGTCTTTCGAAGGCATCCCCTTAATTGATAATCACATGCCCAGTGGAATTTGTACGTTATGCTTCTCAGTTCCTCCCTAAAATTCAACCCTCCGTCTCCAATCCCGGGCTCTCTTCTGAAATCTAGTAAAGCGTAGTTAAAGGAAGAGAAACCACAGTTCAATCTTGGAACTTGGGAAGGATTGAACAAACACGTCCAGCTGCTCATGGTATACGCAGTAAGAAGACCTTCCTACTTGATAAAACTCAATGCTACAGATCTATCACACTACAGAAGAACAAAAATCAAGACCAACTTAATTCACCTTGAATTTAGGGCTCACAAACCAGTGTGAGCATTTCTGAACTTGTTGCACTGATATTGTTTACATGCGGAAGACTTTCTACCAAGTGAGTTCACTGTGATGGATACCCGCCTGTAAATAAATCTGACAGGACAGGACACGTCAACTGGAAAGGAGCAACCAACAGCAGGGTAACAAGGGTTCGGTGGAGTTACCGGACAGCAAGAATCCTGAGTAGCTTCAAATCGACAACAAATCAGCCAAGTTGTCAATCAAAGAAACCAACACAGGAACAAGTTTCCAAGGACGTGAGCTCGTGTAATGAGACTTACAGAACAGGGGAGGTCCATTTCATGATGGTGTAAAAGTACAGGGGCTCACTTGAAAGGAATCAGAAGTACGCGACATGGTTTTGCTACTTTGTGCCGGGTCTCATGGGAAAGAAACTAAGCCTCATGAGCGTTCTCAGCTCACATGACACTGTCGGTTGCAAGCGAAGGTCTTCAATAATATCCGCACTTCGATAATTTAACATTAGGAAACGGATCAACTGAGAATACCAGCGGAGCTGCTTGCAAATGGGAGATCATGAGTTGATCAAATTGTTGGAATCTCCGGGTCAGCCTGCCAAGAGAAGGTCATCGAGATCTCTAAGGTCGCCAAAACGGTCGCCTCACCGACGCCGCCGTCGTCCCTGC
Source organism: Ceratodon purpureus (assembly GCA_014871385.1). Taxonomy (NCBI): domain Eukaryota; kingdom Viridiplantae; phylum Streptophyta; class Bryopsida; order Pseudoditrichales; family Ditrichaceae; genus Ceratodon; species Ceratodon purpureus. The sequence goes on from CM026423.1 coordinate 5,212,877, forward strand.
AGAGTCATCCTCCGAAAGCGCAACAGAAACTTGATGCCTTTGCTTGTGATGGCTTTGCGAGTTTCCATGGGCCTGGGGATTCACTTTCATGGTTTCTCTCAATGAATTCGGATTCGACATCCTCAGCTGCTGCTGCTGCTGCTGCAACCCACTCTGCGACGAAGTCCTTGGCCTCGGGCCTGCAAAGGGCGACGAAAGGCGGTACTGAGAAGGCAAGGGCCCAACACAGCTCCCCACACTCTCTCCATCACCACCCTCCTTCATCACCTTCTCGGCATCCTCCGCCAGAGCCCCATCCTCCGTGAACTTGAGCTTCCGGACGCCAAACCGGGGCTTGGTCAAGGACAACTCATCGCTCATCGGGCTGGTCACGCAACTACGTGCGGTGGTGGAAAGGTCCTCTCTAGATCTGCAAACTTCCTGCGCTTCACTTGGGTGACGACGACGTGATTTCTTCCCAGCGTTCGTCTTAAGCTCCGAGCCATGGTTTGGTTCTGGGGCTCCAGATGTTTCTGATTTCTTCAATGGGGAAGGTCTGGTAAACGGTGCCTTCTTAGGCTGCAATAACCCTGCGGCGTGTTGTTGTCTAAGTGAGAGCGGCCATGGATACGTCATGGGCACCGCCAGATGCTGCATATCACCAGCACTCCCAAGTTCGGTGGTGCACACTCCAACCGTGCTCTTCACCGACAGGCTCTCACTCACCGGATCTTCATGATTGTCGAAATCGTTGTCGAAGTCGTTGTCAAATATCCTGTTGGGTGAGTTGTGGGCTCCCATTCTCGCAGCGCGTTCTAGCCAGTTCCACACCCACCCTGGCTTATCTGGAAACGTGTTATCCACGACCCATGATGCAGGAGTGGTACTCTTCTGTGACCTCGACCCAGTTTTCCAGTTTTGCCGTGACATAGCATACTCCATGGCGCGCTCACGCTTCAACGCCGCCTCTTGCTTGCTCTTCAAAAGCGCCTGGCAATCCTGCGCTGTGCGCAAGCTGCCGTTCCAGCTCTTGCTCACTTGCTCCATTCCAACTCTCGATCCTCGCGCTGTAGGCTTTCGTTTCGGAGGATTCGTCCTCGACATGCGGGTGCTGATGGACGGCGCTTCCTCATGCTCCTCATCTGTCAATTCCCCGCTCACATTATTAGCCCGTGCCAAGTCAATGGCGTACTGTTTGCGAGCTCTGTAGCCTCGAATTGCCGCTTGGATCTTCACAGCTGCCCTGAACCTCTCCCTCTCATTGCTCCTCATCCTCCCAATTTGCGGAGATGACATACCATTGCCCATGACCAATGGAGGTTTTCCAACCGGGGTGGCCCTAGAATTTCCTTCTCTCGAAGCACGGGAACCTCGTGATCCCTTCCTCTCAAGAACAGGGGTCACCTTCGCCAACTGTGCCGCCTTCTTCAACGTCCCCTGTGTCACCATTCCCGGAAGCTTACTTGTGGCAACCGTAGGAAACAGCGCTTGAGCTGAGGATTTCACTCTCATGAACCGGTTCGTTGGAGACGGGCCCCCTCCTCGTAATTCCTTCGCTTTTCCTGACATGGTAATCAGCTTGATAGGAGGGGGCGATGGCGATGGTGAGGAGCCAGTCAAAGGTGTCTTCCGAAGAGAGCTTGGAAGTGGACCTGAAAGATACTTCTTCAGCTTCACAGGAGAATTGGAGCCCACTTCCAACACTGATCCCTCCTTGAATGACGAGCAACGCATCATTGGAAGAGGACCAGATTTCGGGAACACCTTCGCCTTAGGAGTAGATGACGCTTCCAATCGAGGAGGCGATGGGAGTGGCAATGGCCTGGGCTCAGGTGTGGCTGCATCCCCTGGGACGAGATTGGCTGAGCTCCTAACATATTGCAGCCTCCGGGGCTTGAATGTCGACCCTACACAGAGGGGGAGAGAGGAATCTACAGATTTTCGATAAGGGGTTTGCAACTCCGGAGTGGTAAGAAGGTTTCTGACATGGGAGACATTAAAGGATTTGCGTCTGAGGAGGGAAGGGAAGGTGCTGGGGTCCTTGACGGGAGAGGAGATGTAAACCTCGGATGGCAGCTCGAAGCTCTCGATGGAGATGTCATCGGGTTCGTGAGTGTCAAGAGAGAGCGTTTCATGCTGGCAGCAGGTTTGGAGCTGTTTTCGAACAACGGAAGCCGCCCAGGTCGTCTTCTTCCTCATGGTACCCTACCTCTACTATTGCTTGTGGACACTCATTCGGTCATCATACCATGCCTCTCAATCAAGTCCAACCGCATTGTGTTCCCAGAACTACTTGGCAGCCTTGCACTACACCACATCTCTTCCATGTATGCTGGCATCGGTGTACACGAAAAAAATGGTGTTGTCTCTCATTGCGGAGAACCTGCATAGCTGATGGCAGGAAAATTAGGATATAAAGAATCACTCCCGTGGCTTATTCAGCACATTCAGAAACTCCCGCATCAGAGGAATGACCCACTTCTTAGCTCCAGTACCAATGCTACAACCTCTCAAAAGCCAGAAAACCATCTGTACCACTTGATTCGTTTACATCAGACTGATGCACAGCCAGGGGAGGTCCGCAAGAAACAATCATACGTAAACATTCGTAAGGAAATGGCATACCAGGAGAAAAAAAAGAAAAAAAAAAGGGCTACGACTTAAAACCTCCTCAAAATGGTCAAAGAATCTCTGGCAGAGAATGCGAAAGCTCGAAGGACCTAGATTTCTCATAATGCGTCCTCCTTTCTACCTCTATCCCCAATGAAGAGAGACCCCAAACTAATGCATTCCAGGCTGAACTCAAGCCCCAAGGTGATGGCATGCATACCTGACCCACTTGAGCTTCATTCCGAAGGACGACTCCGTGATACCTCAAAGCTGACGGTATCCACCAACACGCATCTCACTGTCGTCACAAACCTAGAATACGCAAACACACCTCCCACCTCCTCCCTGCCGCAACCATAGGGCAACATTTCAAGTCCAAAATTGGACAGACAACTTGATATATTTGAATCCACGCCCCCCGAGAACACAACCCTGCTTCCCTTGATCCACACCAGAAGGCGGTATCCAGCTATGGCGAAGCTCCCTCCCAGCGTGAAAACGAAGTCCCCCGGAAGCTCTCCAATGCGATGCTCAACAGGAAGTGTCCACACTAGAACACCACTCTGTACTCTCCTGCAATAAACTCCTCCTTCCAAGTACACAATCCTAAACCCCCTCTCACTTCTCACCCCCTGTTTTGTAAAACTAATCCAGGACTAATACTCCTTCCCACAGGTGCTGGATCTGAAACTCCGCCCAATATTCCCTCTCCAAAACTGCCTCCTTTTCTCACCAAAACCCGAATCTTTCCACCATCCAACTCCACAACACAAATTCCCACAAACCTCAAAAATGACCCAAACTAATCTCACAAGAGCAGTTTACTGTACTAAGTGATGCACCAAAAGACAAGATGAAGTGCCCAGATGAACGACTATCTAGAATACTTGACTAGTAGTACTAACTTGGTGCAGTGTTGGAGGAATGTGCCGAGGTTTGGCTCATGTGTAGAGCATGTGTAGATGGTGGTGTTGACGGTGTTTTGATGATGATGGAGTGGAGTCTGAGTCTGGGAGTCTGTTGTGAGTGTCTGGGTCTGGGTCTGGGGCTGGGTCTGGGTTGCAAGCGAGTCTGTCTGTCTGAGCTTGGGCTCTGCTCACCAGCCTGGCTGCACACAACCTGGGCATCAGCACTGTTAATGCGTGTGTATGCCAATAATAATGCAATGATACAGAGTATATGTGGGTAGTCTACATGTGGCACTGTGTACCGTTATACCGTATGTGTTTTATAATTTCATTCTCTCTCTGTGTGTGTGTTTGTGTGCACAGTGGTTACCGGTAACTTTTGGGTTCTGGATTAGGTGCGGTAAACCGTGCAGGTGGGGTGTGTTTCCATGGATTACTTGACTGGACGTTTGGAGCATGGGTTCACTGTTGGAAAAGGATTGTGCACTGTGGAAGAACAGGTCATGCAATTTGAAGAATTTGTACTTGTGTTCACTCTTGAGTTTCTGGATTCATGTGAATATTTTGTTACTTGAATATTGTGTAAATGATTGTTGTTGTTGAAGAATATAATGTTATGCGTCATGTTATTGTCTTTGTTGTTCACCTTAGGAGCGTTTGGAGTGAAATTATTTACCATTGCAAAGTCTAAACCGGGAGTACTCGTATATAAAGCGAGGACACACTCTGCACCGTTTGGAATTCTAATCCCGTGAGGTCTCTCCACCTCTCTCGGAGCTCTTTGCGAATAAGAGGAGTAGTCAAGTTCGTTTGACTCCGAATAATATAGAACTACCGAGGTAACCTCGGCATTGAGTGCGGGGACTACCGGTTTAACTAAATTATGACACCATGACACCATTATATTAAATGGGATATGAAGTAGTAAAGATCACTTAGATTGATAGCAAAAAAATTGTACAAGACTTTTGAGTTGTCCAAGAAATTTGTCCTTGTAAATTGCTGAAATTGCCAAAATTATCCAAGTTGGAGATTGCGATTGGTCACTGGATGTCGAGATTTAAAACAAATTCTTCTAAAATCCATTAATTTTACATCGTAACTTCAAATGATTTGAAATCAGTGTCATTTGAAGTACATAACTATTTTTCTTACATTTAAATTTTTTTTATTTGATCGGAAAAAAAATATCATTCAATTCAAGTTTTTTGTTAGAAATTAATTTGATACAATATCAAACTCTCTCTGTAAATCCATCATGTGTTTTTCCACCTTGTTGAAGTTGAAAGTAGAAAATAGTGGAGTTACTAAAAATGGAATGGAATAAATTTATGCCCATGAAACAAATCTGTATGGAAGGAGATACCATTCGTTCTGTTCAAAATTTTGAATTGTTTATTGTTTCTTTGTGTAGTCATGGCCATAGGAATTCATCTCTCAACAGGAGGTTGGTGTACAGTTGTTCTACCGTACTCAACTATACAAGGCATTTGACAAAAACAAGGAGGAATGGAGGGACCAGCATGCACTTTTAGGACGTATTTACTGGTGAGAATGCCAATGCTTTGAGTTAACTTTGCCTTCATTTGGAGCTAAATAAGGTAATGCGCTCAAAAACCGTCCCGGCCCAAAAACCGTCCCATAGGCTTTGACATAGGCTGTTCCCAAAACTGTGCGAAATCATTCTAATTCCGTCTATGGCTGCAGAAATTGAGTGCTTGTGATTGGTGCAAAAATGTCCTATTCACAGAATCCAAGTGGTCATATTAACCATGACTCTAGGGACGGTTAGTGGAGCACCTAGGGCTGAACATTCAAAAATTCATAGGAAATTGTAGACTTACTCAAAAAATGATTTTTTTTTTGGGATGGTTTTCCTTCAACTATGCAGACCGTACAAAAATTCTAGCTTTTTTCTACCACTGTTTTAAGTGGCCAAACCTGAAATTCGGACGGTTTCTGAGCGCATTACCTTATGTATCCTTCATTATTGAACTCAAGGAGCCCTGCAAATCATCTCATCAAGTAGTAATCCGCAGCACTGCTTTATTCTCAATTGTGGTTCCCTGAGAGTAGGTTTTCAAGAGCGTCCGCACCCTTGTTTGGAACGTGGGACCGCAGAGCTCTATGGCGGGCCCGGACAGAAAATAGGCATCCACTGGGACTCGCGTAATGACCACAGAGGTTGCAGGCTCTTCAGAAAACCTTGCGGGCTCATGAATTTTGTGTACTCTCAAAGTCTGTTGCACGCCCCAATTTCGTTGATTTTCACCTAATTTTGGTTGTTCATGTGTTGGTGGGGCAAGGGCCAGATCACGTTGGTGCTGCAGAGCAATTGCAGACCTCGCAGTTTGTTCTTTTGTGTTTGAAAGTTGGCCGTTTCACCGCGTTTTACCGTGGAGGGGTGGGGGGCGGTTTTATTGCAAGCTGCGTGAGGTTGCGAGGGCCCTTGGTACAGAGTTTTGCATGTCTCTCACCCCGCGCAGGGTGCGGATGTTCTAAGCCCAGTCCCTTGCCCTGGATGAGGGTTGTACATTGATCCCCTTGCCATGAAGTCATTCATTTTCTAAAAAAACGAAAAAGGAAAAGTAGGTATTTAAGAATTTGAGAAAGTGTGCTCACCCTGGCTCTTTTTGATTTGCACTGATCATGATTGATGGTGTATGGTCTTGTTTCAAGGTGATAGGTTGTGCATTCTTGCCCCCCCCCCCCCCAACCCCCCCAAAATAAATAAATAAATTAAATAAACGTATCTCGTTTGTGTACTTTTGTGTTTGACCAGTTATTCTAGCTCAGTTAGCTGAGCATTAAGGTGCACCAATTTCAAGGAGCTCAAGAACATGAACAAATGTGAATTGTGGAAGGTCTTGGATGAAGAATCCAAAGCATGCACAGTCAGTCATCAGGGAATCAATGCAGATACATTGAGAATATCTCTGAACTCTGGGTCAAGTAAAATATTTAAGTGATAGCAAGTCAATGAAAGAAATTTTCATTTGTTTAACAGAAAAGAAAAAAGAAAAATATTACAGACCTCACTGCAGCCTGCAGTTTCTACACTGCCTGCCACAATAAACATTTTAAATTAAAAAGTGTCTGATGGTGAAGGAATCATGCATAAAAATGCAGCCAGTCATCTGTTATTCTTGTTTCTAAATCATTCTGCACTGTATCAGTGCACATACTATAGCAAGGTGATGCAAACAGTCTATATATAACATTTATCTTACGACCTAGAAAACATCGATTGAAAAACACACAAGTTGCAGCTGTATTGTAATATGAAGAAGGAAAACTCGAATTTTGTTCTGGAATTGGTGTGAATAAAATGTCAGTGACATGTATGATGTAACATGAAAAAATATGATACTCTGGTGACTCTGCGGAAGTTTCATGTAAGATAATGTGTGCGGTGATAATGGTCACTCTAGTTCTTCATGGCATGCAGTGACCCTCTAATTGTCATCATTTGGCAAGGACTCGCATGTACCTCCCCATGCAACTTATGGGAAACTGCTTTCATTATCCTGTCTAGATGTCTTGTCAAGGGGTAGCTCTGATCAGAAAGCTTTGCTCATTGCTTATTTGAGCTGGTGTGGAAAGTGCGGTAGAGGGTAAGTTGCCACGGCTTTAAGTTCCATCCATAAGTAAGAAAATCCTACTTTTCAGAACTCACTAATCCTTTATTAAATTAAACATATGATTGTTTGCCAATGGCAATGTACCACCACTAGGATATGAGGTATTTTTCTGCCAAAAGTTGGTACTTTGAAAATATACAGTTTACCTAGTTTTAGCCTAATATTTTATTTTATTTTATTTTTTGGGCACAAAAAGCGCTTTCTGGCCCGTGGCATTGCATCAAGTGGTGAGACGCATGCAACATCAAGTATTTGCAGCAAGTCGAAGATGAGACCTCATGGTTGACTCTTGGGTGCTTTAAGCCCTCTTCTTGCCTATTCTCATCAGCTAGTTTAAGATCATTCTGGACCTTTTTAGGAACATTTTAAAAATGGAATGATTTTCACTACATGAAAGTTGCAAATGATCTAAATTTTTGGTTGAAGGTCAAAGTCACAATAAAGAACGACATAGTGTTAGGATAGACACAATGGTTTAACCCCTAAAGGACCATTGTCCTAGAATGGGCTTTTTTTAGAATTCGGGCATGTACCTGTGACTTCAATTGAAGTCGAGATTTTTGGAAACTTTTTGTGAATGTAGGCCATAACAAGAACTTTGAGGGAATCTAATTTTTTTTTCAATTGGACATTTATAAAAATAGTTATGGTACCCAAAGTGGAAAAAACTATTCAATGGGCAATTCGGGCAGCCATGCAAAATACATCAATTACCTCTAAAAATATTTCTATAAATAATTCATGGTGTCATTTTTGTGGTTTCCAAAAAAAAAAAAACGAGTTTGAGTGCATAATGTTCACTCCACAAAATATCAAAATTTTCTCACCGTTTTGGGCAGTGTACTAAAAAACTTCTTCTTTCCTTCATAAAAGATAGAAAAATTATTATTTTAGGTTTTTTTTTTTTTTCAGTGAAAATATGGACATCAATCTTTACTTTGACCGTTTGGATTAGAACTTTATTGAATAATGGAGTTTTTAGGAAAAAAAAAGATTTAGCATTCTTATGTATTCAACTTTTAAAAAAATTGTTTTCAACATGCTACACTTAACTTTTTGGTGTAATTTTTAAATAAAATTACCTAAATTAGTCTACTTTGATATGCACCAAAACCCCCAAAATCCATAATGCAAAAAACCTAAGAAAAAAAAAGTTAGAGTGTATCAAGCTAGTCAAAACTCTTGTCAAAAAAGTTTGTTTTCAAATTTCAATTGCTATAATCTTCTAATCTCTACGGTCGATTATATTGAACTTTTTTTAGCTATTTATTAAAATAATTTAGTTGAAGATCTTCCGATTATAGTTAGAAAATATTGTTTTTTTAGTCATTCAAGCTTTTTACATTAAAAATTGCAGTTTTGGAGCGTTTTTTGGTGAATCATAGTCAAGGAACTTTAGGGGTTAAATGACATTGAAATAACCTCCAACTAGGTCCATTTTTGTGCTTAATAATAAATAGATCATTTCATCTATTTTTTTTTCCTCAAAGCATTTAGCAAAGAAATCATGCTTCTGTACATTTTATTTATTTGCAAAATTCATTGGAAGATCGTTTTGAACATGTTTTACATATCTTTTACCTCTAAGATTTGATGTACCATTGCTCAACAATGCAACTAAAGGATTGTATTGGTAATGATTTTAAGTTATTTATAGTCTAAAGATTTTATACAAAAGAGTCAAAGTAGATGATCTTCTAAAGCAAAGTCTACCAAACAAATTCTTAACTTCAAATGTTACATTTAAATTACATTTAATTGTCTATTAATCCAGTATAAAATATAACAATTGATGGTAATTTATTTATTTACTTTGCGCCATAACTTATACATGACATAATTTTGAAGACGTAACTTGAACCACAATATTCTATCTCATACTCTTACCATGATGCTTTATTTCCAATATTATTATGATTTTTTTCAAAAATAGCTAATTGTGTGTGAATAAAGGAAAGGTAGACTGAGTACTAAAATAAGAGATGTTTTCTCTCAATATATTTTCTAGTTTTTCTTCCAATTTTTTCTCTCACTATCTATGGATTGAAGTACGTGTTCTAATTTATCTTTTGTGGTTTAGATTTTTTAGATTTTTGGATAAGAAAATATTTAGAAAATTTAGAAATTGAATCTCTAAAACCTCTTGCAACCTACTTTGAGTTGTAGCCTTATTTTGGATGATTTTTTCACTTTCCATACTTTTTAATTTTTAAATTAGTTGCAAATTTGACTATTTTTATATTTAATTGATTCTAAACATAATGAAAATGATATATATTTTTTAAATAATAAAAATTAAAAAATCTTTTAAAAGATTTATTTTTTATGATTTCATCTATTAAAAGAAAATAACAGTATTCTATAAATTATGCTTTTTGTCTTTTAATTTTTTTTGGATGCATCTTATGATCTTGATCAATGACAAAAAATACATATACAAAAAACAGACGTTCCAATTATTGTGAATTTTGAAGGTAAATGATTTTTTAATTATATTTATAAAAAAAAAATTTAAACCACATTGATAGTTTCTACTTGGCATGCTTTGCATGACCTTTTTTAGAAAGAAATTTCATCACAAGTATGGAAGTCACATATTATAACATATCTAAGTTTTGTTAAATGTGTCCAACCATTTAGGGATAAACCTCTAGATGCCTAAGCAACCACAATGTGGTTACTAGCTATTTTGAGCAAGGTCCCATACTGTCAAAAATAATTATCAAATTTTGAGGTTTTGTATATAAATTTGTGATGTCATTGCGTACATGTCAAACTTTGGTTTATAAGATTCCAATGTGTAATGCAAAAGTCATGAATGGTTAAAGGTTTCAAATCTCAACACGAGTAGACATTAAAAAATTCAATTAAAAATAAAACAAAAAATATATATATATATCATTATTTTGTAAAAAATCAAATTTACATATTAAAAAGCTTTGATTCAATGTGTTGCAATAAGTGAGGTAAGAGATATAAGAAGTCATACCATGTTATGATATGAAAAGTCAGTACCTTTTATGATTTCATGACAAATATCTTTCACAACTCATTTTGAATTCAATACTAATATTTTCTAAAAATAGAAATTACAAAAAAAATTACATATCACATCATTTTCATTGTATGTATTGATATTGTTTACACTATGTAGATGTAATTAGTAGTTTATTTTTTCCTTTTTTTCTACATCTTATTCTTATTTACATGTCTTTTGAAGATAAAAATCAAGGTTTTATCTTTTGAATTTTTTTGTGTAGATTCTTAACTTGGTTTTTTAGTAGAACATGGACTTGCCCATTCTAAAATTTTAAAGCGTAGTTTTTGAAAATTAACTGAAGGTAAGATTTTAGATTTTCCATCTAAAATTTTGGAAAAGAATGTAGTTATAAGATCCTGCACTTAAAACTGCCAAAGAATGTAATGAAATTGAAAAAGATAACCTGCTACTCAAAGAGGTGCTGAAAGGCAGTCTGTGGTCTAAAATTGTAGCCTGAGTTAAAAATTTGTATCATCTCATTTCTAGATTTCACATCATACCTTATTCTTATCCTGTGCACGCCTCGAGTCACCCAACAAAAAGGCTAATTTTTATATTTTCAAGGTTGTGTAATATAGCTACAAATGCCATGTAAATAATTTTGACCCCAAAGTTACCAAACAAATTGCTGCCTAAAATCTACGTTTTCTTTCGGAACAAAATACCAATGGACTATGAAGAAATCTTGCTTGATGTGAAGTCTGCTGCATCCCACACCGATGGAATTTTTGACACCGAGCCGGTATTTGATAGTACCATATTGGACCGGCTATTTGTACAGTCTATGTCACACAACAACCAAGGTGTTTGGAATTGCCCGTACTCCTTTCTTATTCGAGCCACTGCGCTGGGTACCGGTATGAGAATATCAGTAGTCCTATAATGGGATTCCGGAACTACTTCAAAATTAGCCTGAGAGATTTATTGGATGCTCATTCCTTGGCTGCTTCGTATGCAAATAAGGACGTTATATAAGGTATACACAGTGCACACCCATGAGGGATCACTTACCCATGAGGGATCAGTAGGCTTCCCCATTCCAGAGCAATGGGAAACTAGTAAAGGATAATTGATGAACAGTAGATTTAGGGTATTTCCTCCAATAGAATGCCTCTGTGAGTGTGACGGAATCTGTTTGTTCACTCATCTGAGTATGGTCGGTCATTGGTACACCTATATGTCAATCATGGGTAACACTAACTTTTGGACAAAAAAATTTGTAGTAATTTGAATTTTACTGAATTAATTTTGAAAAAATGCTCATTCTTCATGAACCTTATGATACTACGTGCAAAAAATAACTCCTTATTGAAAACCCAAGATTTACTATAGTGAAATGCTTAAGTGATCGGTCATAGGTGTGTATACCTTATTTAGATTTCGAGTCATGGACTTGGCAAGGACTGTAGATGTGCCTTAACGGCTGGTAATTAGCAAATTACAGAATTCAGTCAGGTAGACGAATATTTCTGAGTAAGAATGATGAATGCAAGCCCCCCTCAAAGAGTCTGGTGGTCTCAATGCATGTACTTGGGGCCTCTTTACACTGAGAGGCCATCTTCAAGAGCATGAGTACCGTAGCCTACTAGCAGCTTCGTCCATGCACCGTTGAATATTTAATTATTTTGAAAAAATGATGTTCGTCTCTTGGAAACTAAATTTTTCAATTTTCGTTTTTAAACCAAAAATCTGTAAAAATGACCTTAAATGGCTTAGAACCAACAAAAGACTTCAAAAACTAATTTACTCTGATTTTGTTTTTTTGACTTCATAATTTCTAATTTTTTTGTTTTATATTTTTAGAAATATTTTTGGACGAAGCTGCCAGTAAGCTACGGTATTGGTTTTTTATGTCATTGGCTAAAATTTGAGAAGCAGGTGGAAATTGACTCACTACAAGTTTCAGTCTAGGGGACGTTGAAGGAGAAAATGATGCGGTAATTTTATTTTTTCTTACATGGTATAAGAAGTGTCTTGGAGAGGTGTTCTTCGAAATTTGAGTCCGATTCATGTCTTTGAAATGGGTTGAAGACAAATTGTGGAGAAGTTTTCTTTAAAATTACTTTAAATAGTAATGATTGAAGAGATACAAATTATTGGATTTATTGTGTAAGGGCCTTTTTACACTAGAAGGGAGAGGCCATGAGGAGAGAAGTTTGAACTAATTGAAAAGCCTAGAAACTCAGAAGACCAAAGAATGTGACTTGACACCCAAAGTTTTTTATTCAAAAGATGGAATGTGGAGAAACTGGCATAGACAAGCACTTTTGTCCTCTGTAGCAGAAAAAAATGTACATTATTCAAGCCTTTTGAATGTTGCATCATACCTACTTCAAGAAGTGGCCCTGATACAAAATACAAAAGGAAGGGGAACATTTGGCTAGAACTCTCATAGTCATTCATTGGCAATCACATTTAGAAAATATACAAAAAATATCAGCATCTTATTTTGTAGCTTCTCTTCACTTTATATTCTACCTAAAGACCATCAAGTTTAAAGGCATTTTGACAGGACATCCCTCAGGCTGGTACTTACCGCGTGCTACGAGCGTTTTTCGGAGGGGCATGGTTGATGAGCCCTTAGTTTTTGGTTTTTTATTTTAAAATTCCTAAGGGTGTTCCTCTAGAGTAATTTGGGGCCGCAGGCTCCATTTTTTAATTCAAAATTACCAAAAATAGCCTTGGGGGGGTCCAAATTGAAAATTTCAGGGTTTTGGAAGAAAAAAGCCAACAAATGGGAGTGGCTCCTAAAAACGCTCGTAGCACGCCGTAAGTACCAGCTTGGGGATGTCCTGTCCACGCCGTTTAAAGGTTGGTTTCTCAAAGGTTAACCGTGACCCATGTGAGGTTTTTCTACCACTTCTAATATATAGTGTAAATAAGGCCTAAGAATATGGAGCAATTTGATGGTTTTAAATTTAAATTTAAATTTGAAACCATGTATAGAAATTCAATCGGAAGGTTGTCTTCGAAGAAAACCTATGTTTTAAATATAAAATTTGTATCAAATTAAAATACCACAACATCTATATGTCTTGAAATATATCTTCTTGGATTTTGACTTTGAAGTCATTTTTACTAGATGGTTTGGTTGTTTTACTATATTAAATGAATGATTTGGTCTTCTTCATGGGTTTTTCTCACTTTATACTACTTACAAAGGCACGTCAAGGTAGTCTATAATGTAGGAGTACCGAATTATATTCACATTATTGTATTTGTGTGGAATCTTATGAGTAAAGTGATTTTGCTTCTAATTTAGTACCGAGACCACCATATTGTGCTGATTTAATTTTTTTAGTCAAACATATATTGGGTTTGATGAATTTTTAGACAGTAATAAAATATTATACTAAAAAGACATATATATATATATATATATATATATATATATATATATATATATATATATATAGATTTTGATGAATTTTTATTTAATATATATTTAATTTTTTAGTTAAATATATATTGACTTTGACAAATTTTTTGACATTTTTTAACCCTTAAACGTCAACTTCATCATGGAGCTTGGTTTTATTTTGGAAAATCTTGATTATAACTTATACTTCATTGCACCAAATGGGGTTTTAGAATGCCTAAGCAAGCACCTTTAAGAGATCCATAATATTCAGAATAGAGCCAAAGAAAATTAAAAACATATTCATGCTTAAAATAGAGTTTAAAAAGAGATTTTGGGTGTGGTATTGAGAAAGCATATGTTGTTTAAGGGTTAAGCAATCAAACAAAATAAGGACTAGTGAAAAGGAGTCCTTCCCATCTAGAAAATCTCGAGGAATTGACCATAGTTCCTCTAATTGTGCCCAATTCCTCCAAATTTTCTTGAGGGAAGGACTCCTTTTCCACAAGTGATGGAGCCTAAAATTCATAGAACTCAACATAATTATTTTGTAAAGTGAAACTTGGTATGACTGATCAAAATGATGTTAAATTAAATCTTGATTGAAATTTTGAAAAATTCAATTCCATAAAACTTTATATGCAATTTTATAAGTGGTAGCACAAAGGAGGGACAACCCTTTATTTTCTACTATACAATACAACAGAATTATCCATAAGCTGGATAATTTTTTGGTTGTACTAGAATTGTCCTAGATGATTCCGAATTGGTTTAGATTTGAGTTATTTACAAATAAAACAAGCTTTGATGGTCCTACAATATTAAAACTTATAATGTATTTGCAATTCACAATCAAAATTCTAGTTCTTAGCGATCACACCTGGGGGCGAGCACTAGCAAAATATTAAAAAAAATAAACTATATGAAATTGGATATTAATCATTAAATGGATATAATCTTTAAAAAAATTTATAGAAATAAACAACTAGAGTTTGATTGCAATGAATTTGTTTGATTTGGTTCCAATTCAAGTCCAGTCTTTGTGGTAAAGTTCTCAATGTTATTTAAAAGGTTGTCAAGATTTGGCATGCATTTTTGTACAGAGGGGTCTAATTTTGGACTCTTTTTACTTTGGAAACTTGGGCCATTTTTTGACATTGCAAGGCCATTCTTGGATACATTAATTTTTTTCATGATTTCTTATTACAAAAAATTGTTCTTTAGATGATTTGAAACAATTTTGTAGTTGATTCATTGTAAAAAGTTTAGAATCAATAATTCAATTCCTAAATACCTACAACCAAAATTTAGATTTTTTTGGATATTAAAACCTTTATGATCTTCCAATATATGAGACTTCAAAGGTCCAAATTTGATCCATATAATCAACAACAAGTCTACAATGAAGTTCTGTAGTTGAAATTTCAATATGTCACTTCCATTTATACCTATAACATTTTAAAACAATAGATATGTTTGAACTAAAAATGGCTAGAGCCTTTAGGGTTAAACCTTAAACGTCCAAGTAGCCCCGAGGGGGCCATTCCCAAGAGAATCTTCTCTGTAGAATCTTCTGTACTCAACCTTTCATTGATATTTTGATATCAAACTGGTCACCTTCTTATGATGTATACAAATAGTGAAATTTTTTGATTCAAATCACAATTTGTATGAGTGATTTTGTGATTTGAAAGGATTGTGGTAGGTAGGTTGGGGGTGTACATAACCTTATAGGAGGTTGCAAGCTCATCATTGATTGGTTCATTCATAATGCCCAAGTTCAAAAAGTGCACTATTCATGATGCCCAAGTCCAAAAGATGCTGTGATCCATTTTTGGGCTGCCCATGGGGGAGTGCCTAGACGCTTAAGGGTTAAACATATTGTACTTTAGAAGCAGCTTTGGCAAAAAATAATTCCAAAAATAGATGCCAAAAATTTTGGAAATTTTTTGGCATTTTTTGCTGAAAATAATATCAATTATTTTTCAAAATTGCCAGCAAGTAAAAAAAAATTACTTCACTCCAGACATTTACTTATATTTGAAGCATATGCTAGTTGAAGTGGAGAGGATGTGCTCCTTTTGAAATCAAGTTCACATACATTAGTTCACAAAGAATATGGGTTAAGAAGTAGCAAGAGTCTAAGTGAGGCTTTTCAAATGTGTTGTACACAGATTTTTGGAGTCCAATTGAGCATAGAAGATGAAGTTTTATAGAATTGTGTTTAACTAACAAAAGTTGATAGATCGATTCTTCTTCCAGCTCCAACACGTTTTGTGTTAAAATAAGTCTTTAAGCAAAAGATATGGACAAACCATTGGAGCCTTGTAAATATTTTCAAAAAATAGAATGGGTTTAAAACAGTTTTTTGGAGGTCATTTGTGCATAGAAGATTAACATTTTTGAAATTTTGTAGGCCTAAGAAAAGTTTAAAAATCAAGTAATCTTTCACCTCCAACAAATTTTATGTCATTTGAAGACTATATGCAAAAGTTATGCGTGTTATAAAAAAGAAGACCAACTAAGTGCTTCACCTCAAAGTTCACATTTCCCTTATGGATTGTTGGACACAACTAAACTCTACTTGCATAAAGCAGAGAACATTTCCATCTCTTAAGCACATGTATCTTGTCATCCAATGCAAAAAAGATGAGTAGGATTCAAACTTTAGTAGAAGATTTATATAAGGCTTTAAGATGAATTTTAAAAAAATAAAAAAATAAAAAAGCCAAAATTTTGAATATACTATTTTTAGGTGCTGGACATTAAAATTTGAAATTAATTAATTATTCGACCGAAAGGTGACGAAGCTGCTCCTAAAGTACGGTATACATGATGTAGCATGTAGTGTGCCGATATACAGACCTGCAACAACTGGGGCGCCCGGAGATAAAAACCTACAAGAATATGGTTCTCGTTGCCCGGGGATGGTGCAAATCTGAATGGAAAAAAAACACTAATAGTCAGCCTGCAACTCACTGTAATCGTATGGTCAAAGAAGACAAAGCCTGAAGAGCTGTCTATGCTTTGATGATCAGGTCGGAACTTCAGGTGGGTACACATCTGAGAGTGAAGAAATGGCGGTTGGACCATTGTCACAGCACAGTCGAGACAGTGAGTGCCACTGATCGAACTGATACTGTTACATGATCATGTACAGATAGCAACAACGTTAACAACGGAAATACAACCGGGTAGCCTCACAGAATATTTGTTCTTTCATGTGTGTATTTGGACTAATGCCACATGCACACTACAACTAGGAAATAAAAATAAGATCAGAAGCTGAAAATTATGAAATTTCTTACAATTTAAGTATTTAAAACGTTGTTGTATGTTGATTGCAATGGTTTTAGTTCCGTTATCATGGATCCTTCACATTTGATACAACTCTAATATTTGTTTTAAAATTGTGTAACATAACACTTCTCTTGCTCATCCACCACTAGATGGATGGATGGATGGATATATAGATAGATAGGTTAGTGGTATAGATCTATTGCCACATTTTGAGAACAAATGCATTTTACCAATAACAAGTACCACGTTATTTGTGGCAAAAGTGATGATTAAAACAATTAGCCACTAACACATACATTGTAGGGGGAAAAAAAAATCTAATGTTTATAATTTCATCGTATAAATACAATAACATAAAAACATATCCCACATGTGTAAAAAAATTCCCTTCAAAGTAGACTCTACAACACATCACAGAGGTCCTAAAATACACCCACTTCACTATCATTTCGGCCAGTCAGTTACAATTGATGTAGTTCAATTGTGAACGAAGCTTTACACAACCCTAATTTCTCTTCAACCCTATTTGCAAAGCTGCACTGTTCAGGAACCACATGATTGTTGTGTAGCTAAACTGCGGAGGCTCCTTATGGAGGAGGTCCGAGGGTATTCAATCCTTTGTTAAAGCCACGAGCTTTCGCCTTTTGGATTTCATAAAGTTGAACTCAAAACAGATAGCTGTGAAGACCCAACAACATCAAACATACATTGACTTGTTGACTTAGAGATAAGCTTGCATTATTCGAATCAATAATTGTGATCATTGAGCAGAAGCTCGGGGATAAACCAAATGAAAGTTATATTGTATTTTGAATCGGATTATTGTAAAAATCCACTACTGGCCGGTTACTTTGATGGTGAGTTCAAAGGACTCATAGCATTTTTAAACTTTACAATTTCTCTGAAAAATATCCATTGACAGTATTACCTTTACAATTATTTTAAAAAAGAGGCACTATTTGTTATTACAATATTGTGTGTATGTGTGTGAATATATGTGTGAATGTTTATACAGTAGTGAAGAACAGTGCAAAACTGCGATATCTTCCTCCCTTCACTGTCAACAAGCATGAGTCATGTTTCCTTTGAAAACATGCAATTATGAATGGAGAGCAAAAACAGAGACACCTCTGAATGATTGCCACCCAATGTTTTGTAAAGTGGAGAGTTGGTCAAAATTCAACATCTCTGTGTGCAACAGGTTTTCTTTGTGTTTGACATGACAATCTAAGAATTTTTGAAGGACATTACCTGCTTTGCTGGGACCTCATTTGAATACCTAATTAAATAGACGAGGTGGTAAACTTAATAATGATGAATATACCTAGATGGTAAGAAGATATATGGTGATTTTTCAGTCCTGATGAACTCAATTTTTTTTTATTATTGAACGACCCAAGCTTCAAATATAAATTTCCACGCAGCTGTGTTAATGGGCACCTATATTTTTCTGCATAAGCAATTTCTACGCCCTTTGGTCTTTGGTCCAATTGTAAATTAAAAAGCACGCAGAGCTATGCATTATCAAAGATGATCTATGACAGGAACCAAAGAAACTAAAAAGAAAAAAGGAAAATGAAGAAATTGTCCTGCAATCTTTTTTTCTACAATGAGCTCTAAAATCTTGTTGATTCTTTTAGGCTTATAATTTTGATGGCAAGTGGTGAAGGGCTTGATGATACAAATTGTTTGGCTTTAAGGTGCCAAAACACCCAAATGTTTAGGGTGCAAGTCTACTTGCAAATTGAATAGGGTGCAAGCAAAATATATTTTGTGATACATTGCAATGGTGGGATCTGTGAATCTTGATGTCATGAATTTAGTTGGTAGTAAGGGATATGAAGTTGATTTGGAAGTAATAATATTTCTTGTCATAGATTTGTATTGGACTAATTCACACTCAACTTGTATGAAGATGGTTTTAATTTTGATGCTTGCACTAGTTGGGTGCTCATATATGAAAGTGGTGGGTCTAATCACTCAAAAGTGCCACCAAAAAGAATTGGAAGGTGTTAAAAAAGTTCTACATACAAATTCTGATTTCATTGTTAAAAATCCAACAATCTTTGTTGTTGAAAAGATGTGATGTAGAGTTGGAAGCTCTTGAGATGGCAAGTACAAGAGAGATAGTTGGTGAACCATCCCTTATTCCTGCCACATTTGCCTTTAAAAGAGAGAAAGCATCACCATACAACTCTGCAGGCAACCTTGCTGAAGGCTTTGTTGTGGCTAAAAGGGGATCATCAACAAGTAGTTTCTTGAAGCACAACCGTCAAGGATCTAATGAAGGTTCCTTTGAAAAGGATCCATCACAAATGATAAGTGTTTTAGTTGGTACAAGGGATGCAATTCACAAATGGCTACGCATATCCGGCCCTGCAAGATGTGCCTTATGGATTGAACGCGAATCATCAGAATGTAAGCATAAAAGAAATGATTCATCTGGATCTTTGGAATTAGTATATAGACAACGAGACTATCAAATCACTCATATACAATTATTGCAAGGATGTAAAGTTTTTTTATCAAATGCACAACAATCAAAGTCTAAACGAAGTAGAACACTAGAGATTAATGAAGATGAACATGATTATTACTGGAGTGGGTTGAAACAACAAGAGATTGAAAAAATGAATCATGGAGATGCAAAAAATGGCATAAGGTGGTGGAGAGGAGCAACATCAACAAGGTGGTATATTTTAATCAAAATTCTAGCATTTAAAAAATTAAATAATATGTTATCTCCTGGTGGCGCTTTATGGGAATTTCGTCGTCTTCTTATGCAGGTGATTCTTTTTTTTTAGGTTCTATTATCAAATCTACATATTATAAATGATATCTATGTTCTATAATATAATCAATCAAAACATGTTATAAATCTAAGTAAAATTCATGTCTTAGCTTGAAATCTTTAAGCAATAAGTAAAATTGTCAAATTTTTATAACCATCATTGAATGAATTGTTCTATATATTATATGTAACTAAATATAACAAATTATAGGTAACAAATCTACCAGAATTCCTGGATATTGATTTCCGCAATATAGACCTTCAAGAACGTCTTATTCATCATCCATATGCAGTTTTTTTAACTGGTTGTGATGCTATTATGACAAGGACAACGTCTAAAGGTCTTCTTATTTGGAAGATTGTTCGATTTGATTTTGATCAAGGAATAGTAACACTTGCGGGAGGTGAAACTTTAAAAGGGCTTATGAGTTGTATTGACAATAGGGTTTTTCAAAAATCAAAAGAAGGAATTTACCACCATCAAGAAGATAATCACCATAAAGGAAATCATCAACAAATGATCGATAATTCCCTTGAAAATGAAAATCCTAAATGTTGCACTTTTGATTGGGCAGTTTGGAGAGGAGTGTATCGAGCTGGGCCTATGGAAACAGTGCTTACTTCTGCATTTACAGATGAAGATGATTTCATGGTATTGAAATCCCTTACAACATTTTTTTTAACATGGAAAGATAAAGACCTATGTCGATGTTGTGTAGCATTAGATCTAGGCACTGCATTTAGAGAGTGTAGAGGAAATGCAATTCCAAATTCATCTTGGAAGGTCTCATCAAAAGAAAGATGTGCACTTTCACATTTGCAAAGTCTCAACCAAGAGGTACGTCGAAATGGTTTGCGTACTTTGTTGGACTTGTTGCTTGATTTGATAAGAGATCCAAATGTCTCTAGTTCAGAAAAAAACACTGTAAATACAACAAGAAGGTCGACTAGGTCTACGTCAATAAGTTCACGATCAGGTATTGATGAAAGAAATACACCACCCTTTATCCAACAATTACTTGATTCTAAAAGAGAGCCTTACATAGAAGAAAAAGAGAATTTAAGTTTGTTGACAGGAATAATGGCAGTTATGGACAGACCTTCAAAAAAAAAAGAATCTGAAATTGATAAAAGATTTGTTGGAAGTCAAACTGAAAGAGCTTTACAAGCTGCACAATTGAAGTGGAATCAATTTGAAGAAATGAAATCAGATAGATCAAGTGTAATTTGTGAAAAAACATGTGCTAAGCCACGGCGTGTTCTTCAATGGCAACAACTTCTTGAATGGGTGGATAATGGATTCCTTGAGGTTTTGTTGAAAGAAGGCATAGGGCCATTATTAAAAGATGGCCAACCAAGTTTTATTCTTGTAGAAGATTTAGCTGATGCATGTTTACAAATAATAAAGTTTTTGCCTGGTGAAGGAACTCGTCGGGTAGTAGATTTTGTTCTTTCTAGATTGCAAAATTTGGTTGAAGTTTTTGCAACATTAAAGATTGGCACTCCTCAACAAATAGAATCAATGAAAGAAATTCCATTTCAAAAAAAGATGGAAAAACTTAGAATTTCTTTTGAAGAAATGGTGTGTTTTTGTAGGTTCCTTGCTCTTATGGTATCATCTTCAGTATCAATTGCTTCAAGCCTTGCTGATGTAGATGGATTATTATTGATACTAAACCTCTATTCTAATATTATGAAAGAATTTCCAGTGGATGTGAATAATATGGATGTATTGGAATATGATACTGCTTCAAAAGTCATGCCAGGTGAAGTCTTTGGAATTGACAAACAACCTCCAAAGGTGGAAAAACACGTTCAACCAAAAAAACTAGAGGTGTCATGGCTACAAAAAAATGGACGGAAATCCAAAGGAAGATTACCATTGCAAGAAGTATCAATGTCATCTCGTATTTCACATACACTCTCTGCAATCAATTCCAAAGTTTCAAATGTGACCCTAGAAGATAACATAAAATCTGACACATCACAAATACAATATCAAAGTCACATTTTAAAGATTAATGTACCTATGTTTGATGACATGAAAGAAGATGCAGAAATTGGAATTTATACATATCGAAGACAAATGTCAGCTACAGTTGTTGACGTTGTGTGGGGAGCAAAATATCATTTATTGCAATCATTGGTTACCATGCTAGAATCTCAAAGTATAATTCTCAATAAACGTAAAAGAGAAATTAGAAGTAAACTTCTTGTTGAAGCAAATAGCTCAGATTTTTTGTCTTGGTTTATTTCAGATTTGATTGGAGGTCCTTCAAATGCATTTCCATCATATGATGGTGACAAGTTAAACAAAACTATATTCAAAGTCATTTATCTACTAGATAAAAATATAGAAAACAATGATTTACACACTAAATGTCTAGGAATTCAATCTAGTATTCAATATGCAGAAGAAAGACCATGGTGGAGTGGACCTGGGCCACCTTTAGTTGAACCTCCTCAAATTAGACTCTTAGGATTGATGTTGGTGGAATTAAAAGGAAGAATGGACTATATTCTTGATTGTCTTATGATCACTTTACCTGGACACATCTCTCAAGATGGTCAAATGTCAGCAAATTACAAACAAATGATAGGAGAGAATGCAAAAGAATATATCTCTTCTTTGTGGATTGACTTGGCTCGTTTGTCAATGGTTTTATTAGACTATATAAGATATTGGCCAACGGCAGAATCCAAGTCTCATGATATTTTGAGATGTTGTGGAGGACAATTCAACCAAAGTTTAACTCTTCTTGCAAGTTTAGGTCCAATTGCAAGCTGGTCTCCAGCACAAATTCTTGCTATGCAAAGCTTACTAAAGTTATTGAGCCTATGTATACAAGACTTGACATCCTATGATGTGAAAGAAAATTGGAGTGAATATGAAAATTTCTTATGGGAAATGTTAGTTGATACTTGGGCACATTGGAATTGTATACAATCATATGTAAGTTGGTTAGTCTTAGAAGTTTGTGAAGGATGCTTGATCCATCTCCTTGACAAGTTTCAAAGAAGTTTGAATGAACCTATTCAATTATATTATTCAATTCTTGGAGAACAACTTGGCATGGGAAGAAATTCCAACAATATTTGTGCAGATTTCCAACAGTATGAACTTTTATCAAAAAAAGCAATGATGTTCTTACGTTTAGTAGTCATTTTGGTGCAACGAAAACTTCATGTTAATAATGATATCTCCAATGGTAGTGCATATTTGTGTTTTCGCGATAACGCTTTGTGGTTTCTTCAAGAAATCATGAATCCTATTCATGGTCTTTTGATTATGGCTATAAAAAGTGGGCCGCTTAGAACATGTGTAGATTGTGAGGTAGAAATTACCAATCCTAGCCTTGCTTTGGGTTTTTGTTCTAGTATTGAGCAATATAGTCTAATTCTCCTTGCTCAAATTTTCAGCCTTAAGCTTTCTCGTTCCAAAGTATATGTAGAAGAGAAGTGTAGTGGAGACTGTAGAAATGTATTTCTTTCTAAAAAATATCTTGTACCCTTTCTTCATACATTATATTCTAGTTTCAAGAATTTATATACTAAAGTAATTCAACAAACTGGATTGAATTCATTATGCACATTGCAAGAAACTTCTTCTTTAGTTGATGGGAAGAAACATCCAGTGGTTAATCATAGTTTAGAAAGCAACAGACAAAATGACAATGTTATGTGCTCTCGAATGGATGAAATGTTGAATTTATGCTATTCATATGCTTATGTACTTCTAGCTGCTGCAAAAAATCTAAGTATAGATGGTAGTCAAACATTCAAAGATTTATGCATTATGGATTTCCTTGTTCAAGAAATCTCTCTTGAGTATGAATATTCTCAAATTGGAGGTGGTAGATCCAACTTCAAAGATGATATGACAACAACCTCTACTTATATCAATCTTCAAAGGCCATCCACAAGAAAAGATCTACAAATGTTTAAAGGATTGAAAGGTTCAATTTCAAGCTCAAGTTCTACAGAACCTGGTTGCATACCTTGCAGCCCAATTCAAGAACATAGATCAAGAAACTCAAGCTCAAAATATCAAGATTCTATGGTACAATGGACCATGGACAAAAATGTTATTAATGCATATAGATCAACTTTTTTACTTGAAGGATGCAAAGTGAACTTAAAAACAAACAAGAGACAATTAAGTGATTTAATTAAACATAGTGAAATTCTAATGCCAAAGGATGTGAATCTTTGTGACAAAGACAATATCATAAAAACTCTTCCTATACGTCTTTCTTGCAATCCTATTTATGGAAGCCAAAACTTAGGTTCTAAAATTGACAATGATGATTTTAAAACTTTGGGGGAAAGTGAATTTAATAAGAAAGAGGTAACATATAGTGGTAGGTTTTTTGATTTGAATGAAGAAGTTGAACGTGAACTTGCGGCAGAAGAGGAAGACAACATAACAAATGACGATGAAAAAACCACATTGAATAAAGAAATCAAATTTATTGATGGTGAAACACAAGTTCGTTCTAAAAATATTGGAGAATCTATTTATTTTTTATCAAATTCATCAAGATCAACATCAAGATCAACATCACATGAAAGTACAAATAAGGTTCTTCCAGCCACATTGAATACTCGCCCTTTGGTACCAAAACTCAATTTTACAAGTGCTCTTCAAAAAATTGAATCTAATCTTACTAACGGATTTAACACTGAAACAACACAAAATGAAATGGATGATAATATTTTGAGTATTGAAGATACGAATATTGGTTGCAAATCTTCTGATTCATGTTTTTCTTATGATAAAGAACGGTTGAAAAGATCTATTTATCATAGCCCCGATTTACATGTACTCTTATTAGAGCTTCTTATATCTCTTATGCTTAATCCAGAGTATGTTTCTATTATTCTTTAAATTTAAATTCTTAATGATAGTGTAGCATTAAATTTTAGTTTTTTTTAAGGTTTGGACAAATTTTTACTTTAAAAAAATTCATTTGCAGAGGTACATTAGAAGTTTGTTATTGTGACCGTTTTCCAATGGAGCATCGTAAAATCAATGCACCATTTTATCTGTTTTATCGTATCCTATGTAAAAAATAATTTATTTAATTGTTTTTCTTTATACAATGTTATTTTTTTTTACAAAAATAATATATTCCTTAATACTTTTTTATATAGACATCAATCATGTATCAAATGAATATATTATGCCTATTTTAGCAAAAAAACTAGAAACTTCCCATCCTTCAGCATATATGATCTTAAAATTGACTTTGAAAGTGTTATTTGATCCGTTGTTGTACATTAATCGAACTCGAATTGCTCAAGGTGCTTTATCTCAGGTATTATATATATTTAAATCTCATTTTGATTTTTGGGAATCTTATTAACTAAAAATGTTGAAAATTAAAAGTATATATAAAAATATAAAATATAAAAAATCATAAGATACTAAATTGTGTTATTTATTATTGAGAGAAAAAATTGGTTAGTGTACTTAAAAATATATTATTTAATTGACCAATAATCAAGCATGGATTATGAATAGGTATATACTGCAATAAAAATAACAGAAAAAGATGGTGTAGAAACCAATGAATTGGTCGTACTTAAGGTGAATTTTTTAATAACTTGATTTTTAATATGCACGCTAATATCAATACCATCACAACCCTAAATTATTATTTTTTAATTTATAAATTTTAGTTCTATTGAATCCGTTAGTTTTAAATAAATGGATATTTTTATTTTAAGCAATTTTAAAGTAGTTCTTAGAATACTATTTAATGATTTTTTAAAAATGTCATTATGTTAGATTTCAAAAGTTAATTAATTCCAAGCTTGAAAGAATTTATGAATTTTATTACATAGAAAAAGGAAAAATCATGTATAAGTCAAAAACCATCATAGTTAAAGAATTATGTTGTTAATATATATCAAGCTATATTTTAAAATATGGTTTTTTACACCACATTCATTGAAAGGGAAAAAAACCATTAAAAATATTTGATTTTTATGAATAAATAAATCATTTGACTTTAATGACTTCTAAAACTTCGTCAAACACATTAGCTGACCAACCCAACTAACTTGATTTTTAAAATTTTTAAAATTTTAAAACTATTTTTTTAACTATCTAAGGATGCCCCTTTTATTAATATATAGAAAGCTATGGTAAATCCATTACATGCATAAGTCTTATATTGCATCTGATTAGCCAATCATCATTTAAAGTGTTTTTGGTTATGCTTTGTTGTTTAAAGAATGTGACTTAAAGATTGAGAGGAATAAAACACCTACACATCTTTAGATAGATTGAGATTACTTCTTTGCACGCCCTATAGAGTTTTTTTTTTTAAAAACATGACAAATTCTCAAATTTTTGAATTTGTAAAATTATTTAACAATGAAGTTTCAAAAAGTTCCATTTCAATGATGTAAAATATTGTATTGATGTTACAAATTCTACACACATCTATATTTTTTGATAATAGGTAGTTATTTTTATATTATTATTCTATTTGCATTCATGCATGACAATTCCATTCAACAATTTAAAAAAATTGAAAAAATGCTAATCATCTTGTCAAAAAATCTCATAATTATTAATACATTTTATACTAGAAGTAGGATGCACCATTTAGATTGTAGCCACCTATTTAATACCACTACTTCCAACCAACTCAATTCATATTAATCATTTAGACTAAATTCACTTTTCTTGTATGTCCCACACAAATATTTCCAATGAAAAAACAATGAAAAAAACCTAAATCAATTATCTTTTTGAGTATAAGATATAATAATTATTTAAAATTGAATGTATCTTTTTACACAAAATAATCATTTAACAAAACATAGCCTTGAATAAGTGGTTAGATTATCTCCCAATAAAAATAATAATCAATGTAACGAACTTCATTCATAACGAAGACCGACTTCATTTGAGGGAAAGATCATCTAAAGGTCGACTTCGTTGGACGGGGACACTGACTTGAGAGGAGAGAAGACTTGAGAGGGGGGAAGACTGACTTGAGAGGGGGGAAGACTAACTTGAGAGGGGGGAAGACTGACTTGAGAGGGGGGGAAAGACTGACTTGAGAGGGGGGAAGACTGACTTGAGAGGACGGAAAGACTGACTTAAGAGGGGGGAAGACTGACTTGAGAGGGGGGAAGACTGACTTGAGAGGAGGGAAGCCTGACTTGAGAGGGGGGAAGACTGACTTGAGAGGGGGGAAGACGGACTTGAGACGGGGGAAGACTGACTTGAGAGGGGGGAAGACTGATTTGAGAGGACGGGAGCAGTGTATGAAGAAGCTGCATGTTGAGCTATGGAGGTGGTTGTGAATATTTGGTTGATGGCGATGGTGGAGTGCAGGTGGTGGATCTGCCCAAGGGGCCGCATGAGCCATGCAGCTTCTTCGACGTCTACTCCGAGGTGCAGATCCTGCACCGCTTCCAGGGGGACCAGCGGGTGTGCCAGATCCTCGACTACGGCGTCGACCGCGACGCCTTCGTGCTCGTTCTCAAGCACTACAAGTGCAGTTTGCGGGCGTGGCGCAAGCAGCACACTCAGCCCCTTGTTGCCGTTGCTGCAGTCAGGAAGACGGGATTTGTGCCTCCTCTCCATGACAGGCTTCCTCTGTATCTTGCAGTGTATTCTGCCGTTCTTCAAGCTGTATGTGTACTTGAGCCAAAATAGCAATTAAATTTTTGCTTCTGGTTTTTAGGGTTAGGGTTTGGGGTGTTTAATGGGGTCCCATGGTTGAGTGTTTTTTTTATTGATTTTTGTTGATTATGGTTGATTTGGTTGCTGGATATCAGGTGAAGGCGTTGGAGGTGCAGAATGTGGTACACTATGACTTGAAGTGTGATAATGTGTTGTTGGAGCCTTTGGTGTGCACGTTGTCTGAGGAAGACTTCTGGCATCCACAGTGGCCTCCATTGGATAGAGATTGCCCGATTCCGTTTCGTGTTTCTATTACCGACTTCGGTCAGAGTAAGGTTCGTCTTGTTTTCATTTTTGAAGTTGTGGTGGTTGAATTTATGGTTGCAGAGTATGGGTGATTGAATGTTGGAAGATTTCTTTGGATTATTTAGGTATCATTTGATCGTTGTTCATATGCTTGGACATCTTAGTGTGGAATTGATTTGGCTTTCTAGGCATCTTTTGTTGAAGGAGGGGAATGTACTGCCCGCAATCGAGGGACCGAGTGTGTGAAAAGCCCTGAAATGTTAAAATTGCTAAGCAGTAGCGGAAACGTCGATGCTCCACGAGCTAGTACCTCAAGCCTGGAGGACGAAATCTCGGTTGGCAAGGCTGGTGACGTGTGGGGGCTGGGCTGCCTCTTGTATGAGCTTTTGACAGGAGAGTATCTTCTGTACGATGACGATTGGGTCCGCTTCTTCTTGCGTGTGACCCTGGCCACAGAGGTATCATCTATGTCAAAAAAATAATAATGCAAAATCTCATGCTTAGACTCGTAGCTGACATTAACGAACTCAACTTGAGCCCCAGAAATCTGACCCTACAATCAATTCTCTTAGAAGTCCATGTCACAAATGTAGTAGAAATCAGGTCAAAGATTAAATCAGCATCACAATTACGTTAAT
Organism: Ceratodon purpureus; assembly: GCA_014871385.1. Taxonomy (NCBI): domain Eukaryota; kingdom Viridiplantae; phylum Streptophyta; class Bryopsida; order Pseudoditrichales; family Ditrichaceae; genus Ceratodon; species Ceratodon purpureus. The sequence goes on from CM026423.1 coordinate 5,241,093, forward strand.
TATTTAGAAATTGTCATTTACACAGGAACTTATACCTGATGAGAAGGCTGCTAAGTTGGACAATTATGCCCCTGTTATCGACTTTCTGCGTTTTATTCTAGTCCGAGACCCAAACACCCGGCCGTCTCTAGATGACCTGATAGTACGCCTTGAGCATCTGCAGTCAAAGTTGAAAAGAGATAGTCAGCTTCACGAATCTGCAGAACATGACATCTTCGACGAGGTTCCGGTCATGGAAGATGACAAACCACAAAATGAAATGCTTAATGCTGCAAATACTCGCCAATTGAGACACAACAAGTATGATCGATCATTCAAAAGATGCCAGACCCCATCCCTCCAGAGAAGTATGACTAAACGCAGTATTGGCAAAAAGGGCAAGGCAGAGAATGCTCGAGGAGGTAAGCTTCGGCCAAGGTTTTTGCGGCTCTGGCGCTTGTGCTGTCCGTGTTGTTGGAGACGAGATGTAGTCGTGATGAGATGAAATTCATATTTCAGATCTGCTACAAGTTTGGGTGGTTCCTTTCCTGTAGTTACTCCACTAAAATTGCACTACGAGCTGAAGGACTAGCACGTCGTAACCGGCGGCCGATTATCAAGAGGATCAAACATGTCCAAACAATGTGAGAATTGGGAGGACCTGTACTTCGGCTGCAGGAGATAAAAAATGTTGCTGTTGATGATCATTCTGTAAGCCTGTTAAGAACAGGTAAGCACATCGAAGAAGAGAATCACACTGTAATAACAACACTTCAATTCTAATCTGTGGATTCGTCTGAGAATTTCGGTCTCCTTGGAAGTGTTACCTTCCAAAGAATGTCAATCTGATAGTGTGATATTACCTGGGGTAGGGATGATGTTTCTTCTAACTCAAAGGGATCGTTTATATGAAGAGTGTTCGTATCTACTGTACGAGATGTTCGCTTATCTTGAGCTTTGAATTTCAGATGCAGAAGCTCGTCCATGCTTACCACAGTGATAAAAGTATAATTGGAGCAAGGAGGATGATAGAACCAACTTACGAAAATATTGTCTTGGGAACAGTACTGCACCCCTCTATTAAAAGATCTCGTCTTCAATTGAGTCTACTTCGTTACATTGTGGTCTGAGAATAAACAGCTGCCCCTATCAGTACCATGAAAATGGAATCTCTCTTAAGGTTCAACCACCAGTATGTTATTTTGAATTACTCATACAAGTAGCCTTTGTCCATAAGTTGTGTATGATATCTGTAACCCTAAAGCTCTTTTGTCCCAAAATAGGTCTCTTATGATAGCAACTTTGAAAATTAATTTTTGAATTTCTTTTTTGAAAATGTAAGAAGGAAGCATCTCCATGGGAGTATAATTGTTTTTCTTACTGAACCTCTAGAAATATAACAATGCTATCCAATTTTTCTTCTTCTCAGATTGTTCTCTTAATTTACCATGAGTCTTTTGGTTGAAAACGAGTTTATTTATTTATTTTATAATTTGTTTTTATCTATTTTGAAATTTATTTTAGTTTTATTTATTTATTTATAATTTGCGTATTGAATATCTTGTTCTACCGGTATGCTTGCTGTGCGCTTGCGCTTATGTAAACACAACATTCTCGTCTGGCACTGCTAACAGAATTATTTTCTATCTGTAGAGACCTTAATACCAGAGATTGATTGGCGGTCTCTGTTCGAAATGGAGGCTGAAACATCAAAAGTCAGTAACCAACGGTGAAGGTAAGCAAAACTTCACTTACTTTCATATATCACTTGGTTAGTTCAACATCAAATTCTCTGTGTCACATGTACATATGATCCGATCCCTTCTGATCATCGGCGCACGCTTGTCAACAAACAAGTTCGTCGTCAAAATTCAATTAAAAGACTCACCAATCGTTCTTTTAAATAATCAAAACGATCAGGGCTTCATTAGAAATGATCAAGCTTCATCGCTGTGAAAGGCAGTTCTGTATAGTTGATTCGATCTCTACGTCTATGATCGACTACAAACGTACTGTTCAGAGCAATAGTTCACTGCACAGAAGCGCCCAATCTTGGTTATTACTTGTCACTCTCCCGCTTATCTGTTAATTAAACCCAGGGTTTCGGTATAAGACTCATTTGAATCCCCAGTTACTGTGAACATCTAAATTCTCAATCAGGAGCTTTAATGGTCTATATACTTGGAGGTAGCAATTGACCTTGGATTCATTGGAAGTTCTTGTTGAACATTACAAGATGTACACATCACAAGCAAAAATTGAATAAATTTTGAGCAAGATGTGCACAATATAACATTTGATTTTCAAAAGCTCATAATTTCCTCAATATCAATCATATGGTGGTGGTCTTAGACTTTTTGTAAATGGCTACACAAGGTCTACAAGATGCATACATCACTCCAAAAATTCAAGTATGATATAAAGGAGATATTCAATTCTAAAATTATAATTTGTAGAAGCTGATATCTCTTTAAATGTTAATCCTAAGGTGTTGTTTTTTTTTTGCTTTTTGGAAACATGACAAGAGCTAAAAAAAAATAGTATCTTGTTACCCTAATTTAAGCAAGTTTTGAGTCATTTACAACACTTTTATTTTGGCATTGATAGAACCAGCGGTGGAGTAGAAACGTCTCCATATTTCTGTGATATGGATAGATACTATCGCAACAAATTGACTAAATGTACTGTATGTACATCAGAACTGAAAGATAGTCACACAAAGTTCTCAAAGTGAAGATTCACAAGACATAAGGCTGGCTTCATGGAGCTGACGGCGGGGCTTAAGAATCGTGCAATTCGGATGCACTGATTAAACTGTCGAGATATGATGGAGATGGCAGTGTGCGAATTGTGCCTGGTTGTGAAACTTTCGGTTTGCATTGGATAGGAGAAAAGATATGCAAGTAAGGAGTTTATAGTGGCGATACATGGCCATTCATATTTCAGCTCATTAGCAGCAGGTGCAATCTTGCCAGTAAGGTCACAGGCCATGCACGAGGTGCACAATGACGTTTACGAAAGTTTCTGAGAAGGACATCCGTATTGATGACAAAAGTGACGGATTCATACTCTCAAGGCCTACATATAAAAAAATGTCACCAGATTCCGTAGCAAAAATGACAATTACACATAGCTATCCAATCGCCACGCGCGTCACAACTCACAGCAACAACTTGTAGAAATTCCAGAAACGAGCAAGCAACTCAAATATTCTTAATATGAGATATTTAGCTTCAGTACTGGAGGAGTCTTTGCAAGACAAAAACCCATCCATATATTAAGTACCAAAAATTATGACATCAAGCGTAGATCTGCACCTCGCCTGGAAAACCAACAGTTACAAACTAAAACCCCATTGCCTCCTCCACAGGAACAAAAAATATAACCAGCAAGCTCAAAATAAGGCAATTTCGAGCTGCCAGAGAAAAACTACTAATCCACTTCACCGCAGATCGATGCTGCTGGATTCTTAAAAGCAGGCTGCTCAACTGAACACTGCAGAAGGACCGAGATGGAATACAAACTGAGAATCTAAAGAAGTCGAGACACCACTGATCACCGAACCAAACCGAACCCCGACCGTGTATATAGATACAATAACGTGCTATTGCAGCACATTAAACAGGAATAAACCATCTTTGAGAACAGTAACCCATTGACATTCGAATATCTAGAGGACGCACTCGATGAGGCCCAGCACCAGGCCCACCAACGTGTGCAGCAGCTTGGAGATGATTCCCACGGCGCCCACCTTCACCTTCACGCACCCCTCCTCGTACACCAGCACCAGCGCCGTCACGTCTGCCGGGCACGAGTACGACCCGACCAGCACCGCCCCGGTCACGTCCACCACATTGATCTCCACCAAGCCCAGCACCTCCACCGTCGCCGTCGCGTGTGCGGCCACTGAGACGCCGTTGACCTCTATGGCCTTCTCGCACTTGTTCTCGCACGACACGGGCCGGCCGTGCGCCGCCACCACGGCCCCAAGGAGGAGCATGAGCACCAGGGTGGCCCTCATGGCGCTCGCGCTGCCGCCGGACGAGAACTTGGCCGCCATTGCGAAGTGAAGGTGGTGATTGAAGTTGAAGCTGATGAGTAGCAGGCAATGTGGAGGACGGGAGAGAGCTGGTGGAAGACAACAGCGGAAGCTGAGTTAGCTCGGGCTGATTGAAAGTGGTGAGGGATGAGTTGCATGTTGGGCTGGACATTGGGTTTATATACCTGATCTGAGCCGGAGTCGGCCTCGCTGCAAGGTTGTGACGCGCGCGCGGAGATGCCAGCGCGGGCGACGAGCGATAAGTTTCTCGCCGATCTTGCGATCAATCATGCAGATGAAGAACCACGTGGATCACGAAGCGGAATGCAGGGGCAGCGAGGTCGATACTTCATGGATTTCCGTTGTTTTTTATTCACCTTGTCGCAGTTGTTTAAATAATTTCAAACTGTTGACGACGGCGAGCTTATACTGTTGTTGTAGAGGATCGGCGCTGGTTGAGGAAATCACCGTCGTGTTGAACAGTAGGTTTGTATCTCAATTAAAATTTGTCAGAAGATGCCAGAGATCAAGGCATTTTGGTTGAAACCTGGGTAATTTGTCAGCGAGCCCATGAGTCAGCGAGCAGGTATCGATGCGCTGGCCAGAAGTCAGCCTGCGTGACGTGTTTCCAGTTTTGTTGATTTACATGCATGTATTCGATAAATCAGATTCGTGACTCTGGGCTACGGAGTCCGGACCATTTTTCCGGAACTGGGCATACTGATTACTTCTGAGCGAAATGTAAATGGCAAATGTTAGATTCAAACTTCAGAGTGTAGCATGACCCTGTGAGAATGTAGCTATCATGCATGCGCCACAAGGTAAATAGTGTCCCACGCGCTGTGAGCAATCAGGAAAGCCAAAAGCCTTTTGTGTGCAAGCAGACTCAAGAAAGATTTCGAACGGAACCGTACACGACCAAGCGCACTTCACTAGCAAGCAGAATCATAAAGGAATGAGTACTACTTACGCAATGAAGAAGATGAATCAGAATAATCCGTACTAATACAACGATGTTGTCTTGGGTGCAAGGATCAAGAACATGGATGGCATATGGAATTTCAAGGAATAAAACAATCCCATGTGGATTGGGTACCCCTGCCAAGTAGGCATCGAACTGTTGCATAGAAAACATACAAAAATTAAAGATACGAAGAATAAGAGAACTCAGAAAGGTGTGGGCCTAAATTGTAAGAACTGATCACTGTTTGATTTTATTAATATATAACAAAAAGTCTAGCTGACATCACAGTGGTTCATTCCACGCGTCACTTGGATATATTACCGACAATCTCCGTGACCAATCAATAATTCCTCGTGTTCCTATGATATAAGTAAATTCGCGCCAAGGCAGCGCGCCGACTCCGACGCTGTACAGTACATTCATTCTACACACAAGACTTGTGGAACTTAATCCCGGAGCATCCACCATCCGGACGCAACTCACTATCTGCTACTGTAATGTCCCTATTTTTGTGCATTTCTTCCGTCTCCAGACTATTATAAAAATGATATCGATCTGCAGGGTTTGGATGCCTGGTTTGGTCCAGCAATCTTTGTAAATACCAGTACGCCCTGAAATCGGAACCTATGGATTGGTGAAATAGAAATCTTAAATTGCAGTATGTAGCTCCTTGGTCAACCTAGAGCTCTACTGAGAAATAAAATTGAAAAAGAAGGGGGTCAACCATCAAGCACGTGTTGGTTGGTTGACAGTATGGCTTGACGAATCGCCTTCAGAATACCAAATATCTGGGTCAGCTCCCGAGCTGCCGATTTGCCACTGGCGAAGCCGTCGTTGCAGACGATAGGGATGAGCTGGGGGCTCGCGGTGCACTGCATTGATTTCGTAATCGCCCACATACAAAGAGTCACAATATCCGACGACAGTCTGATAAGTTCCACATTAAAGAAAGTTAATCAGAGATGTTCCTCGACTGCAGCAACCACTCGACAAAGTCACCCCATCGACATCGATTGAATCTGCGTGGCTGGAAACAACGAAAATCCATGAAGTATCGACCTCGCTGCCCCTGCATTCCGCTTCGTGATCCACGTGGTTCTTCATCTGCATGATTGATCGCAAGATCGGCGAGAAACTTATCGCTCGTCGCCCGCGCTGGCATCTCCGCGCGCGCGTCACAACCTTGCAGCGAGGCCGACTCCGGCTCAGATCAGGTATATAAACCCAATGTCCAGCCCAACATGCAACTCATCCGTCACCACTTTCAATCAGCCCGAGCTAACTCAGCTTCCGCTGTTGTCTTCCACCAGCTCTCTCCCGTCCTCCACATTGCCTGCTACTCATCAGCTTCAACTTCAATCACCACCTTCACTTCGCAATGGCGGCCAAGTTCTCGTCCGGCGGCAGCGCGAGCGCCATGAGGGCCACCCTGGTGCTCATGCTCCTCCTTGGGGCCGTGGTGGCGGCGCACGGCCGGCCCGTGTCGTGCGAGAACAAGTGCGAGAAGGCCATAGAGGTCAACGGCGTCTCAGTGGCCGCACACGCGACGGCGACGGTGGAGGTGCTGGGCTTGGTGGAGATCAATGTGGTGGACGTGACCGGGGCGGTGCTGGTCGGGTCGTACTCGTGCCCGGCAGACGTGACGGCGCTGGTGCTGGTGTACGAGGAGGGGTGCGTGAAGGTGAAGGTGGGCGCCGTGGGAATCATCTCCAAGCTGCTGCACACGTTGGTGGGCCTGGTGCTGGGCCTCATCGAGTGCGTCCTCTAGACGCTCGCAGTGCCTCCATGTCCCGGAGTGCTGGCATAAATATTGCGCATCGGATGTACATGTGTTTATGTCCAGAACAAGGAGATCCGTATGCGGCCAATTAAGTACATGGGTTGCGGTTCGGTCACTAGTGCATTCTCTTTTTCCCCAGTTTTTTCAGAACATCCTTGATCACTTCTTTTACTGAGGCCCGGGCAGGAGCCCGTAGAGCAGTTTTTCCAAGGCAACTCGATCGATTCTTTGTTACGAGCTCCAGGTTTAAGTCGTAGGCTATGTTCTCCGTGAGGACGAACTGGGTTACTAGTTAATCCAGGTAGTTTGTTTTCCAGGCCAAGTGCATGTCTTCGCTTGATGGCACCGTGTCTTTTTTGCTGCGTAGTACGATAGCATCATGTGCTTGTGCGGCACCGTGAATATGAATAAATGTATTGGCTATGATATGTGGAGTCCAGATCAGAAATATCACTGCGTTGTTGGAATGAGTACTTAAAGTTTTGGAATGGAACAATGTTGCTGATCGTTATGGGGCTGAATTTCAACTCGATAATTAGTCTCAGTTGCATGGCTTTGTATCCTGGAAAATTTGCTTGCCTAGATTCTTGGATTGATCATGAAGGATTTTTGCGTGTTTATACTCAAGTCCCGGTTCTTTGAGGGTTTTTAGTTATGTTGGTTACTAGTTGGTGGTGTAAACAATCAGTTTCCAAACCAGGGCTATGTTGAGCTTTCAGTATACCAACCAACCGGTTGTTGAACGAACACTGAGAAACTTTAATCCTCGATTGTCAGGCTTTTCAATGTACAGTGAGTGCAGAAGTCAGCAAAGGCTAAGGATTAGCAACCTGCACTCGGAATTCTTCGTAGTGTGACCTTCCAAATATAGTTACATGATGGTACGTACTGTTCTCATTGTAACATAGTTGGAGGGGCCGTGTTACTATTGGAATATATACACATGTTAGCAATATTTGCTGTTAAAAACGCAACCTTGTAAGTTGTCAAGGCCTCATAGATTTACCCAAAATTCCGAAGCAACCACTTTCTGTTTGCTGCCCTTCTAAGTTCTATTATGGGATAATGGGCCCGGATTCCAAAGTTAACCATCTAAAACTTTTAACCCCTAAAGGACAATCATCCACATTTGGGCTTTTTTGGAATTTGGGCATGTACATATGAATGCAATTTACATCGCGATTTTCTGAAATTTTTATTGAAGGTGGGCCGTTCGGAGATCCTTGTGTAGGTATTTTTATTTTTCAATTCCGACATCGGGATCAAAAGTTACGAAGGTTTAAGTGTCAAACGCTGCTCATTGGGCAGCTGCCCAAAACTGCCCAAAACTGCCCAAAATTGCAAAAATCTGCAAAAATCTGCCCAAAGAAGAAACTTTGAAATTCCACCAAAAATTGAGATTTTGATATTTTTCAAAAATAAAAATTTCTATCTATAGAGAAGGCAGTAGAGCATGTTCCCACCGTTTGAATTTTTAATCCAATTTTTTTTCATATGCTATTCTTATTGTCCAAAAACCGCCTTTGTTTGTGAATTTCAGCATACCCCCTAGTGGAAAATGATTTTTTTGAAAACCTTCCACAACTTTTTTGAATATAATTTTTTTGGATACAATTAGCTAACTTAGTCTTCTTTGACGTGCATCAAAACCACCAAAATCCATAATGCAAAAAAATGGTTTTTTGGGCCTTCAAAACTCTGCTGTCCCCTTTTTTCGCAATGAAAAAAAACTTGTTTTCCTACTTTGAACGTTATGATCTTGCAATTGGTGAAGAATGAGTGTGAGATTTGGTGGACATGTAGATATGGAAGTTAGCTACAAGATCTTACGGTTAGATGTATCAAAAAAGACCCCAAGTTTGCAAAATCCGCCTTGCTTTGAAGAGGGGCTGTTTTGAGGCAGTTTTGATGAAAAATACCCTCAGAATTTTAGGGGTTAAGAAATCATTTTTGCAGGAAAATCAATCTAGTTTCAAACCTAAGTTATGATAGTTCAATTCCAGTAAAACTCAGCTTTTGAGATTTTTTCAACGTGGAACACCAGCCTGTCCTCTACACTGTCATTGTCTTGGAAAAGTTACTACTTGAAGAAAGTAACGATCTAGATCTCATCAACTATTTGGTATTCTTTTGATTCTTGATACGTTGACTAATCCCAACCAAAATATCAAATTTTGATATGCAAAAAATTATTTAAAATTGTGCAGTTTTATGAAAGTGCTTCTAAATGCATTTGATGAAAAGATGATATGATCCTAGACAATAAAAGTACTGCAAACATGTTTACAACATCTTATAATATCTCCACAAGTTGGATTACATATCATATATGGTTTTTTTTTCCATTTGTGTTTTTCAAATAAATTTGGCAATAATTTTTCTTTTTTTTTCCCTTTTTTGAGAATCATTAAATTCTACTAAATTCTTTTATTTTCCTTTTTGGTTTTAAAAAATAAAATCATATATATCAATCTTCCACAATAATAGATGTCATCTATTATTTTGTTATATTTTCAAAGAGAGTGTTTTGAAGTTCTTGTTTTTGATAATTTAATTTGGTGAATAATTTTTATAGAAAAGTTCAATGTAAAAAATTTTAAAAATTGAATCTTTTTGCTCACTGCTCACTGCCCACCCCTGACAGTCGCTCAGAAGATAGCGTTGCTATTATTTTTATTAAGGAAATAGCGTTGGATAGTGTGCAATAAACTAAATTTTAGAATTATAGAGGCCCTCAGCCCCAATCTAATCTCTCTCTACTATAAATTCCTTCAACAGTCCCTTCAACATTCAGATAAGGGATTGTTTACAGGGACTGCTGTATAAATGCTCTCAGGGACAGAAGACCCATATTGGTCTTTTATGATTTTGTTGAAATATGGTTGTTTTCAATAAAATTTTAAAATCATTGACTATTAAACCTCATAGCTCTATAAAAAAAGGAACCTTAGAATAAAAACATAAAACTAAAGTTTTCAACAAATGGAAATTTTGGCAAAAATAATTAGAAAATATGATCAACTTAACTTGATACTGTGCAACAAACTTGATATGAGATTTTTGGGTGGAATTATCAACTACCTTCCATCCTCTCCCCTCTATTAATCCATTCAACACACCCTCAACCCTCCAAATCAAAGGGCTGTTCAGAGGAGATGCATTGCAAATGCTCTAATGCTCCTACACTTGATCACATGGAGCTGCTTGACCCTTCAACAGTACCTAGAGATATAGGATAGAGATATAGGATACAGACAACATGTAGTGGTTGTCGGAGAGGCAACTAGTAACAAATGTGTCGCTTTCGATTCCTGTTTTAAGCCGCTAGAGGTGCTCATGAGTTAAGTTAGTCACAACAGATGTAAGGGAAAAAAAAGCAAAAAAAGTGGCGCTTTTTCTGATGTTCGGTGAGTCAAAAGCGACGACGCATCTGCTTCCAGTGGCCTTGATAAAGGACATCTACGAGTGTCTAATTACGAAATCACGAAGACATAATATCCGGGTCCTCTTCCCGATCTTGCTCTGACGATGCCGTCGTTACAGATGAGGAGTGATGAATTGAGGGCTAATGGCGTACCGCCTCCTTGATGTTGCCAACCCCGACCTCATAATCGCCCTTTCAAGCCTGCCTACCAAAGATTCCGACTTAAGTTCAGACCAGCAAGCGATCCAATGCGTGACTTCTCTTACGAATCGAATCTGCCATTTGTGTCGAACTTAGTGTATCCTCCAGGATGGAACGACGAACATCGCCGAAAGTATCAACCTGGCGAAGACGTGATCATCCCCGGACAACGTGATCGTCTCTAGACGACGTGGTGATCATCGTCTCTGGACATGATCATCTAGAGTCTAGACCAGACGATGTGACGATCCCATGTTCTGCTGCCTTATCCACGTGGTTCGTCATCTGCAGGACTGGTCATCGGAAGTGAGAGAAAGGAAGAAAAGCTACTATCGCACGTCGCTTGATCACACGTCGTTGGATCGCTTTATTTCATCAGCGCGACATAATCCAACATTTGTTGTCAGGCTCCAGCTGCAGAGATCACGTATATAAACACATCCAGCACCCATGCAATTCATCATTCACCAGTTCACTTGAGCGCCGGTGTCATCCTGCAGCTCTCTTCTCTCCACGTTTGCTTGCTGCTCATCAGCTGTAGCTTCGACCCCTTCACTTCGCAATGGCGGCCAAGTACTCCTCAGGCAGCAGCGGCGCGAGCACCATGAGGGCCACCCTGGTGCTCATGCTCCTTCTGGGGGCCGTGGTTGCGGCGCACGGCCGGACTGTTAAGTGCACGAACAAAACCCCCAAGGAAATCAAGTGCAACGGCATAGTGGTGGCTGTAGACGCGACCGTCAATGTGACTATTGATGTCACACTGATTATCGACGTGATCGACACAGTTACTGGCAAGCTCGTGTCTGAGACGGTCACGGTCCCGGCGGACGTGACGGAGGTGGTGGTGAAGTACGCGGACGGGGTCTTGGAGGTGGTCGTGGGCGCCGTCTCGGGACTTCTTGGTGTACTGACAACTTTGCTCGGCAAGCTGCTGGGCGCGGTCAGTGTCTCCCTGTAAATATTCGCAATGCGACCACGTTCCGAGATCGTATCGCGGACAAATGCTTCGAGAAGATGATTTCCGTCCGAGGTCGATGTTGGTTTAGACATGTAGGTTGTGGTAATTTGCTGGCTAATAATTACGGACTTTTCTTTACCAGTGTTTTCCATCCTGTCCGTCTACTAGTGCAGATATGAGCCATGTGTGTTTGTGAGATAGCACCAGGTCATATGTAAGCTTGTATTTCTCTAGCAGTCGTGGCGTCTTGTAGGCTGTTGTTATCAAAGAGGAGCCACTGGGCCGGGTTTCAGTTGGTAGCTGTTGGTTCTCCAGGCCAGGTGCAGATCTTTGCTTGATTTTAGTGTCTTGCCTTGCTGCATATTGGTCTTGAAGAAGGGCTCTCTCGAGCTCCAGCAAATAAATACAATAAACAGAATGGAATAAAATGCCAGGCTTTTGTCGTGAAAATGAGAAAACTCTACAAGTAATCTTGTTGTATGTCTTGCATGGCGTGGTGTGAATGTCAATTCGGCTGTGGTTTACTGTTTGTCATATCGGCTCTTTGAGAGTTTTGAATTGGCCATCCATGCAATCAGTCATGGCCATGGCCGCATTGCAAGAATTGCTGGCATGCGCACTTTGAGAGCATGTCTTATATTGGCAGTACCTAGCAGCAGATCATGAGAATCGAGCAAGACTCCAACAAGACTTGCGCTGTTTGCACCCACTGAGATGTAACCGAGCCCTCATTCTGGACGTCTAGATCAGAGTGTCCTTGAGCTGTGAGCACCATGCGACCTATAACCTCGACAATATCATTTCACATGATGAATCTCTATGATCGCAGTTTCCTTCCTTCCGAGCCTGAAGTATGTAGGCGTCGATTTGGTGACTATGTCTTTGACCGGCTACAGTGTGATCTCAGATCTGAACCCAGGACAATATCATGGAGACATTTTCAACGCTTGACAAGAAGACCTATTGACTTGGAATAACCGGATTTGATGGATATCACTCGCACGACCGAAAGAATTGAGGAATAAATGTTAGATTCAGATGATCTAGTAGTAGATTGAACATACTTTTAAGTTTTGCAGGATCTGTGCAACTGTTTCTTTCTGCAACTGTTTCTTTGTATAAGGTTGTTACGAAGGGATGTACTTATAGATTTCCTTGTTCTGAACCACTTATGGGTATATGGTACAAGGAACAGTCGAACTATTGAAGTAAGTGATAGAGTGGAAAAGCTTTGGCAAACTCTGTGCTTTTCTCATAGAATATCACTATTCTAAATATAACGTTCAGAGAAAAAGATGGAAAATGGTGATTTCACCGTTTTAATTTAGATATCAATTTTAAAATAAATATAACCGTCATGAAATACTAGATTATGTCTTATTTAAAGATGATAATTTCAAATTATATGATAAATATTTTTCCTCATTGGCATCTATTAGGTTTATACTTTATCCTTCAACTACCTTTGGAATTTTTTTTGCAAGACTTAAATTGCCAAACATTGGATATGAAGGGTGGTCAAAATGTTTCCACTTCATTATTTGAATTTTGTGTACTTTAAAGAATTATTAAATCTCTAAGAAATCATATATCATAACTAGTATATGTAAACTCCACATTCATAGGCGATAAGATTGTTCTTTAACAATTGTTAGAAGAAGTCAACTCATAAAGCAATTTTTTGATTTTGTCAAGTACTTTTGATTTATTTCAAAGAAGTACTGCAAAGACCACTTGTACCATGAAATTCTCTCCAAATCCAAATTCAAACTTCGTTACTTCATTCTTATATTCAGATTATTCAACAATAAGTTTTTCAAGGTAACCAGGCACGTTCAAACTTCAATCATCACATTAGAAAACTTTTTTTCTAACATAGAAAATCACTTCAAATTATTTTGTCTTACTTTCCATTAATTCAATCCTGTCTTGACATCAAAAAGGCATCAAGTGGACATCATATGGACATCTAAAGGACATCAAATAAATGTGTACAAATCAAAGAATCATCAAAATGATACAAAGATAATATTACAAATGGTATAAAATCAACATTGCAATTTGCAAATGCTATAGAGAAAGAAATGATGTCATTTTGGTGTCATAATGACAAGCTAATGACAAATTACAATTAGATGTCAATGTTTGAAGTCAAAATAATTGTCTTGAAGGATATTGGCATGACTATTTTTTATCAAATCATTGATGATTTAATGAGACAATTTTTTTAATGACCACTATAGAAAAGTAACAAAAATTAGAAGCTCTTTCACATATTCCACTTATGTTGTTCATGTTTTTTAAAATGGAAAGGACATGATGAAAGCTTCTATATTTTCACTTACTTGGATTAGGTTTTGAAACACAAGCATAATTCAAAATTTACATATTGCATTTTTACCACCTTATAATTTAACTTATATGGTGTTAAGTCTTTTAAAATAATATTTTGAAGGAGAATATCATATTTGAAGCAAGTATAATGTTGAATTGCCTATAAGGTAAACTACCAAGTTGTAGAATGTATAGAGTTACTAGTATACACTTCTTTGTAAATATTATCTTGATTTTAGATCTTGAATCTTATACTATCAAAGGTCCAATTTTTTTATTTTTTTTAATTTGAACTAAAGAATATAATTTTTCAAATGGAAGAATTTAAGACCCTCAAAGTTCAGGTATATATGCCATGGACAATTTGCTATGTTTTTTTTTAAAAGTTCTTAAAAATTTCAAATAAGACTATGAAAGTTGAAACAATATATCTCATTCAAGTGATATTTAAATAATATGTATTAACCCTTAAATGACCAAACATATTGGGCAAAACCTAAAGGCTAAATGTGTTATAAGTTGTGAATTCTACCTTACTTATCTTTTAGTCTTGTTTCCAAAAAGAAATTCTGATACATGTGTCAATTATGAAATATCTAAAACTGTGATTGAATTTTTGAAACCGTGTACTAGATTTTAACAAATAGATTTAAACTGAATATTTGTTATAACTGAAACTTCTAATTTTGGTGTCATTTTTTGGCTATAAATAGGAATCATAACTTGCATCTAAGGAAAATATTATGCATGGGATACAATCTCAAAAATTCCACTATTTCTTATAAAAATTCATACAATATTAAAATATTGGCTATTTTGAATCTTTTCCATTAAAAACATATTGACCATGTAGATCCTATTTTCAAGTTCAAACAGCTCAATTTGAAGATAATCTTTTTTTTAATCCAATTCAATAGAAAATAATAAATATATTTTTGCACAACACATTTTTCCAATTCTAAATACTAGATTGCAAAGTGCTCTATACCTTAATTTTTAAACATAAGAAGTATTAAGAACATGCTTTGTATGAAGTAAAATACAATGTGAATAATTTGGTTTTGATGAGTTAATTAATTTAGAAATTTTTATAAATAAAAAATATCAAATACACCACCATGTATGATACATCTAATTTTCTCATTAGATAAGTTGAACTTTGTTTAAGCCCCCTTAAAATGAAAATAAGAATAAAATACAATTATTTTAATATGTGCGGTTATATTAACCCTTAGAGCTCCTTGCAAACCATTTTGGATTGCAGAACTATTCTTGGATTATTTTCTAACTTGTATAAAAATTGACTATTTTTTGATTTTTTTTTGAAAGATCTATTCTCAAAGTGAATATCTTAAGAGTGAATTATTTCAAAAGAAGATTTTATCAAACATTAATTGTATGAAATTAAAAAAAAATTCCATTATTTTTGTAGTGTTAGAAGATTTATTATTTCAAGAAATTAATGATGTTTCAAATATAATATATTGCAATTTTTATTTTTATATTTTTTTAAAAATAAATAAATATATATATATATATATATATATATATATATATATATATTTTGTTTTATTTTTATAGATGCAAGCTATGATTTCAATCAATTACAAAATAATTCATATACTAAAATAAGAATTGAAATTATAGGAATTTTTTATATTTAGAATAATTTTTATAAAAAAATTAAATATGAATTTTGAATTTATAACCTTAGAGATATTTTTTATCCTCATGATTCACATCTTCTTTTTGAAAATGAATTTCATCAAATTTGTGGAATCATATTTTGCAACACTTCTAAATTTGGTCAAACACCTTTTAGGAGATAAACCATTATATAATGATAATTGAAATTCCTGCGTTATTGTGCTCAAAAATAAAATCAAAAGCACATTCCAAAACCCACTACTAAACCTGAGAGTTTGTCTTTGAGTGTCTCCGAGGTGCCTCCAAATGGTAACCCAACCCAACCCTTCATACAAATGTTAAGATCAAATCCCCCCCCCCCCCCCCCCCCCCCCCTCCCCCAAAACAACAACAAAAAAAAAAAAAAAAAAAAAAAAAAAAAAAACCCATACATTGAATCAGTTTCGTCTAAGGTGGAGGCACCCATAACCGACCACGTACCCATATCTAATCAGTAGACTTCTCCATTTCCGACCTCCATTTCCAACCACTTATTGTTCAAAATCTTGGGAGATATAGAAGAAAGTATCGAGCATGATTGGTAGAAAGGGAATCAAAGGGAATCATACAAGAATATTTTGGTAGTAGCACAGTGATCAAGTTTTGGTGTCATGGTGGTCGGTTTTAGGTGAGCCTACATATCGATTATATGTATTACAAAAAAAATGTCTTTCAAAATTCATAGTAAATTAAATATTGAAGTAAACAGTTAAACATGACATTTAAAGTTACATTCCTCCTTAAACCTATTTCCCCTTCAAGGAAAAATCTCCCTCAACTTATACACCTCCAATCTTAGTGGCAAATCTCTTAACTGGTCGGTTATAGGTGCCTCCACCTTAATCTTTCGTCCAGGTGAGTCTTTCCGATGTGAATAAACCACATCCCAAGATTCATCAACATATCAGCAGCAAGCCACCACCCTAATTAAGTATGTCATGTATTTCACATAATATCCAAGTCATGAGATATGGCTGTAGTAGAAAGTACGTTGTGCCTGGATGGTGGATTTTCCGGGATTAAGTTCAACAAATCTTGTGTGCAGATTAATTGTACAGCATCGGAGTCGGTGCGCTACGCCCTTTGGCGAGAATCAACTTACATGAACGTTAGGGGTACGAGGAAATATTGTTTGGTGGGAATGGTCGGCAATCTATCCAAGTGACTCATTGAACCAACAAATTGTCGGCACCACCATCAGCGAATCATGCTCAGCTTGATGATCTAAACCTAGCAAGTCACCCAGTCTCATATCCTTCACTCACACGTAGCTAGTATGAAATGTTCATTTCTGATGTTCTATCACAATTACATAATAATGTGATGAGACTAATATCTTTGGCTAATTCTGTGAATTGTAATGCTATTGAGCTTGTAAGCTTCTTCTAAGCGGGACATGAGCCTTCTGGTTTGATTACATACTTACAGTCACGTATGTAAGTGTGTAAGACGTGCCTTCTTGTGTTCCGATTGAACTTGTGAGTTCTAAATAGGCACAGCGTGTGAATAAAACTAAAAGTTGAGGGTTAGAGAACTACTCATATTATTCCTGCTACAAGCCTAGCCTTGACACAAATCATGTCACCGGTTTCTGGCCATGATACCATAGTGCGAGGGGAAACTCACGGAAAATGTTAAAAGCAAAAACGTACAAGGGACGTGATCATCCCCGGACAACGTGATCATCTCTAGACGACGTGGTGATCATCGTCTCTGGACATGATCATCTAGAGTCTAGACCAGACGATGTGACGATCCCATGTTCTGCTGCCTTATCCACGTGGTTCGTCATCTGCAGGACTGATCATCGGAAGTGAGAGAAAGGAAGAAAAGCTACTATCGCACGTCGCTTGATCACACGTCGTTGGATCGCTTTATTTCATCAGCGCGACATAATCCAACATTTGTTGTCAGGCTCCAGCTGCAGAGATCACGTATATAAACACATCCAGCACCCATGCAATTCATCATTCACCAGTTCACTTGAGCGCCGGTGTCATCCTGCAGCTCTCTTCTCTCCACGTTTGCTTGCTGCTCATCAGCTGTAGCTTCGACCCCTTCACTTCGCAATGGCGGCCAAGTACTCCTCAGGCAGCAGCGGCGCGAGCACCATGAGGGCCACCCTGGTGCTCATGCTCCTTCTGGGGGCCGTGGTTGCGGCGCACGGCCGGACTGTTAAGTGCACGAACAAAACCCCCAAGGAAATCAAGTGCAACGGCATAGTGGTGGCTGTAGACGCGACCGTCAATGTGACTATTGATGTCACACTGATTATCGACGTGATCGACACAGTTACTGGCAAGCTCGTGTCTGAGACGGTCACGGTCCCGGCGGACGTGACGGAGGTGGTGGTGAAGTACGCGGACGGGGTCTTGGAGGTGGTCGTGGGCGCCGTCTCGGGACTTCTTGGTGTACTGACAACTTTGCTCGGCAAGCTGCTGGGCGCGGTCAGTGTCTCCCTGTAAATATTCGCAATGCGACCACGTTCCGAGATCGTATCGCGGACAAATGCTTCGAGAAGATGATTTCCGTCCGAGGTCGATGTTGGTTTAGACATGTAGGTTGTGGTAATTTGCTGGCTAATAATTACGGACTTTTCTTTACCAGTGTTTTCCATCCTGTCCGTCTACTAGTGCAGATATGAGCCATGTGTGTTTGTGAGATAGCACCAGGTCATATGTAAGCTTGTATTTCTCTAGCAGTCGTGGCGTCTTGTAGGCTGTTGTTATCAAAGAGGAGCCACTGGGCCGGGTTTCAGTTGGTAGCTGTTGGTTCTCCAGGCCAGGTGCAGATCTTTGCTTGATTTTAGTGTCTTGCCTTGCTGCATATTGGTCTTGAAGAAGGGCTCTCTCGAGCTCCAGCAAATAAATACAATAAACAGAATGGAATAAAATGCCAGGCTTTTGTCGTGAAAATGAGAAAACTCTACAAGTAATCTTGTTGTATGTCTTGCATGGCGTGGTGTGAATGTCAATTCGGCTGTGGTTTACTGTTTGTCATATCGGCTCTTTGAGAGTTTTGAATTGGCCATCCATGCAATCAGTCATGGCCATGGCCGCATTGCAAGAATTGCTGGCATGCGCACTTTGAGAGCATGTCTTATATTGGCAGTACCTAGCAGCAGATCATGAGAATCGAGCAAGACTCCAACAAGACTTGCGCTGTTTGCACCCACTGAGATGTAACCGAGCCCTCATTCTGGACGTCTAGATCAGAGTGTCCTTGAGCTGTGAGCACCATGCGACCTATAACCTCGACAATATCATTTCACATGATGAATCTCTATGATCGCAGTTTCCTTCCTTCCGAGCCTGAAGTATGTAGGCGTCGATTTGGTGACTATGTCTTTGACCGGCTACAGTGTGATCTCAGATCTGAACCCAGGACAATATCATGGAGACATTTTCAACGCTTGACAAGAAGACCTATTGACTTGGAATAACCGGATTTGATGGATATCACTCGCACGACCGAAAGAATTGAGGAATAAATGTTAGATTCAGATGATCTAGTAGTAGATTGAACATACTTTTAAGTTTTGCAGGATCTGTGCAACTGTTTCTTTCTGCAACTGTTTCTTTGTATAAGGTTGTTACGAAGGGATGTACTTATAGATTTCCTTGTTCTGAACCACTTATGGGTATATGGTACAAGGAACAGTCGAACTATTGAAGTAAGTGATAGAGTGGAAAAGCTTTGGCAAACTCTGTGCTTTTCTCATAGAATATCACTATTCTAAATATAACGTTCAGAGAAAAAGATGGAAAATGGTGATTTCACCGTTTTAATTTAAGCATCAATCATTTTTTTCATCTTTATGATGTTTTTTTCCAATATTTTTTCATCTTCATATTTTGTATTCCATGCATTGTAAAAGTAGGCTTGAATTCCAAAACATTGGATTTGAGCCGGTATCGTGGCTCACAAAGTAGGGTCGCTGAGGTAGAATTCAGAACTTATAACACATTTCGCCTTTAGGTTTTGCTTAATATGTTTGGTCATTTAAGGGTTATTACATATTATTTAAATATCACTTGAATGAGATATATTGTTTCAACTTTCATAGTCCTATTTAAAACTTTTAAGAACTGAGGGAGAGCACAATAAAGTGGACCACAAAGTGCAATATGTGATCACTAAGAGGTGAATATGAAGTGTGCTGTTTTTTAAAGCTCAAAGCTGATTTTGAGCATTTTGGTGAAGTTTTTGAGCATTTTAGTCACTTTCTAGGGTGTCATAAGGTATCTTACACGCATCTTCATGAAAAGAACATCCTCAATTGAAACTTTATTTGACCACTAGTTCTAAATCATGAAAATGAACTTTTTCAAAGTCTTGATTTCTTCATTTGGTGCTTTCTATTGTCTTTAGAGGATGTTTTTTCCAATTTAAAAAACAATGTTCAGTGAAAAAAAACTCACAAAAAGTACCGCCGAAGTGACCCTCCGACAAAACATCCTGGCGGTACTTTAGAAACCCTAAACTAATTAATGAGTATATGAATTGACTATTTTCGAATACCTCTTAAACATATTGAGGGCACCACTTCATCAAAAGTGATTTTTAGATATTTTTTGATTCTTTTATAGCCACTTTTACAAATGACTGCATTCACTTTGCTTGGATTTAAACCCTTCATACAATAACTTTAAAGTGTCTACTTTGAACGAAACTTTTCCAAGTTGTAGAAAAACAAGTTGAGAATCCATATTAGCAAAAAAAATTGACTTCAATTACATCTTTCCATCAGTTTTGTGCAATTTTTGCAAAAGGGCTGAAATTGACAATGAGACGTCCACTTTTGTGGTCCACTTTATTGTGCTTCCCCCCAACTTTCAAAAAAACATAAAAAAATTGTCCATGGCATATATACATGAACTTTGAGGGGAGAGAGCACAATAAAGTGTACCACAAAGTGCAACATGTGATCACTAGGAAGTGAATTTGAAGTGTGCTGTTTTTTATTGCTCAAATCTAATTTTGAGCATTTTGGTGTAGTTTTTGAGCATTTTAGTCACTTTTTAAGGTGTCACAAGGTATCTTACAGGCATCTCCATAAAAAAACATCTTCAATTGAAACTTAATTTGACCACTAGTACTAAATCATGAAAATGAACTTTTCCAAAGTCTTAATTTCTTCATTTGGGGCCCTCTATTGTCTTTAGAGGATGTTTTTTCCAATTTAAAAAACAATGTTCGGTGAAAAAAACCTCACAAAAAGTTTCGTCGAAAACAGCTCCCTGAAAACGTCCCAACGAAACTTTTCGGCTATACAAACTTTCAAAGGAATTGCTTAGGCCCATTTTTGAAACCGCAATTCACAATCGGAGGGTACAGCGCAGTCAAAAGTGATTTCTAACATTTGTGCACTCTTTTTT
Organism: Ceratodon purpureus; assembly: GCA_014871385.1. Classification (NCBI taxonomy): domain Eukaryota; kingdom Viridiplantae; phylum Streptophyta; class Bryopsida; order Pseudoditrichales; family Ditrichaceae; genus Ceratodon; species Ceratodon purpureus. The sequence goes on from CM026423.1 coordinate 5,261,836, forward strand.
GTCCACTTCTTCAAATGATAGCATTCACTTTGGATCACTTGCCGTGACTCGTAAGGCTTCGTAAAAGGCACACATCGGTTCCAAAATTTCGTAGACTCAAGATGACCGAGTCTATTTTCTATACCCAAAGCCCCTTCCAACATATCATCAAATTATATGTCACTTTTCTTAGTGTTTACAACAATGGCTGAAATTGGCAATGAGCTAAGCACTTTTGTGGTACACTTTATTGTGCTTCCCCCCTGAGGGTCTAAAATTCTTCCATTTGAAAAATCATATTCTTCAGTTCAAATGAACCCCTAATGTCAAAATCAACCCGATCAGGGTCGATTTTGGTTCGGTCAGGCTCACAATTACTAAATTTAGATCATATGTCGTTTCATTATTGTAGATTTTTTCCATACCTTTCCAAATAGAATTGTCTCATGCAGGGTTGTCATAACGAACGGACATGGGCAAAATTTCCGGACATGGACGGACGGACGGACCGGTCGGTCCGGGGTGAAAATCGGACATATTCTATGAATATTCCTAAATTTTTCTCAAATATGCTCGAATATGCTCGAATATTCTCTTATGGACCGGACATGACCCTTAACGGACGGACGGTCCGGTCCTTATGTCCCATGAACAACCCTGGTCTCATGCTTCAAAATTCCTCATACTTTAGGAGGTATTCCTAGTCAAAGTTAGAAAATACTATTTGAAATCTGCCCAAAATTGCCCAAACTGCGGTATACCGGTATGCTCATTTATTCTCAAAAACTGCCCAAAATCAATTAAATTGCAGAATCTTCAAAACTTCACCAAAAATGGAGATTTTGCTTTTTTTCAAGTTTTGTTTTTTCCTCAAATAAATAAGATTTTAAGGCATGATCTCACCGTTTGAATCTTCAATCCAATTAAGCTTCACATGCCTTTTTTATTGTCAAAGTTTGGCCTTTGTAGTTGAATTTCAGCATACCTCCATGTGAATAATCAAGCATTTCTTTAGGTTTTATAGGTCGTGTGAGGTCCATATGAAGGTATGTTCCTATCTCACCTAAGAAGAAGAACTTGAAGAGCCTCATACCAAATTTCCTACAAAAAATGATTTTTTTGGCCCTCAAAAAACCAAAAATCCTTTTTCCAACAAGCAAAAAAAACTTTTTTACATCTTTAAACTTTATGATCTCACAATCGGTAAGGGATTTGAATTTAATATTTGACATACATATGCACATACAAGTTAGGTACAAGATCTTACGGTTGCATACTCTAAAATACATCAAAACTTAAAAGTTTTCACCTTGCATTTAAAGAGGGCAGTTTTAAGGGTTTTTTCCAATTTTGAGGGCATTCGACATTAGGGGTTAAAAAATATTTTTTGGACCTTTGATATTATTATTATAAGATTTGAGATCTAAAGGAAAGATTAGTATTTACAATCAAGTGTATATTAGTAATGCTATACGTTCTACAACTTAGTAATCTAGCTTATCACATTATATTTGCTTCAAATATGATATTCTCTTTAACCCCTAAACGCCTAAACGACCAAAAACTGGTCGATCTCATTTTTTGACTGTTCGCCACCGTCATTCTGTGCACTGTTTTTCATCCATGTAATTTTTTTTAACTTTTGGATGGTGTAAATTTTTTGAAATGCTTTTATTTGAGTAAAAATGGTATGTTGGTGAATTTTGAGGAGAGTCCAAAGTGCAAATTAGCAATACCGTGCACTCCACTTTTTTGAAGTTGAGTTGCTTGCTGTTCATGGGCAGTGAGTTCCATGGGGAAAAAACTGTGTTCGCCCCAAAAATTTAGGGGAGCCCGGGAATTGGAAAAAAGTGCATTGGGTAGTTTGGGGCTATGGGGCAGCGGATGGGTGGTTGAAAAAGGGATGCCATGTAGGCCGCCACAGTGGAATTAGAGAAGACGTCCAATCCAAACCCCCTACCACATGTCAAACCCAAATTCAAACTAACAAAATTCAAATGGAGAGGCACAACAAGAGCTAGAGCTTGAGAGCAACTACAAGACCAAGCCAGAGGGGTGCACCTCCTAGACCTGCGAATCCAAAGCAAGGAAGCAATAATGGCAGAATCAAAGTAAAATCACAGAGCCACCATTTCAATCAACAATGAAGTTCAATCAAGCTAGGATTCCACAAAGTGATGAGCAGCCTCCAAAGGGGATTCATCTGACAAATCCACTTGCACAAGAAGTAAAGGGAGCCGTCACTTGCAATTGGGGTGCAAATACACAAAGATGTTCACAATGCTCTGATTGCTGCACAAAGTAGGCTTGCAAGTTCAAAATTTCAGAGATTGTAGGAGATTCACAGCAAGTAGTAAATCGAGAGAATGAGGGGGGAGAAGCTACAATTGATTGAGACTATCCGATTGAATTACAGCTTGAGAGCCGAGGGAGAGTGCGGTGAGAAGCTTGCAGGGGGCTGAGAGATTGCAGTGGGGCGGGGAGACTGTTATCAGCGGGCTGAGGTGACGAGTGACTGAGAGGACAGGCAGAAGAAGAATTGCCGGGAGAGTGAGGTGAGGAGAGTGCGTGAGCGAGAGGAGAATTTGCATTTAGAGGGCGGAGGGTCGGAGCGGGAAAGTAAGGAAGCAGACAGTCAGCGGGGGAGAAGGTGAGGGGAGAGTTGCAAAGAGAGAGAAAAGCGAAAAAAACCAGGAAAACGAGAGGAGAGGTGAGGGATCTGAGGGAGAAGAGAGGGGGCGGGGACTGTGAGAGAGTTGCGGTGAGTGGGAGAGGGGAGTGGGCGAGGACAGCAGAGACACCGCAAGGGAGAAACAAAAAAAAAAACAAAAAAAAAGAGATACGAGAGGAGAGGTGAGGGATCTGAGGGAGAAGAGAGGGGGCGGGGACTGTAAGAGAGTTGCGGTGAGTGGGAGAGGGGAGTGGGCGAGGACAGCAGAGACACCGCAAGGGAGAAACAAAAAAAAAACAAAAAAAAAAGAGATACGAGAGGAGAGGTAAGGGATCTGAGGGAGAGAAGAGAGGGGGCGGGATCTGAGTAATTCACAGGGAGGGAGCGGGATTCGGCAGAGAGAGAGAGTGCGGGTCCTGGCAGGGTGATACGGTGGGGCTGCAGCTAGTGAGGAAGAGCACAAAGGGGCTTCGCAGTCAGAGGGGAGAGATCTCGGGAAATCAAAGCCACACCTGTGCACAAGAGATAGAATCTGTGAGAAAAAAGACCAAGGGGATGGCCTATGCACCATCACGCTACACTTTTCCACCTCCACCACAGCCACCACAAGAGCTTAGGGAGCATGTGGTAGCCATTGAGCATTGGCTGCGAGAGGAGCAGGGGGCAAACGACTACCAAACCTCAGTGATCTTGGGGCTTTTCGACGATACATACCTGAGGAGACTTCCTGGGTTTGTAGGAGCAAGGTGGGGAGAGATTCACAACACCAACCAAGGGCTTCGGTACGCATTTCGTCGCTGGACGGCCTACATCTTGAGGTGGGCAGAACGTCGAGAAGAGGGCAGAGTGGATGGATTCCGGGATTGGCTCAACGAGCTGCTCTGAGGATACATTTGGCCCGATCCAGCTTCCTCCCCGGATGGATGGCTGCGCCCTCGAGAGGCTCGGCCATGGACTCTTGCTGGAGGATTGCCCTATCACCTTGCAAACGATCGCGACAATGAGGAGGATGGAGCAGGGAGAGTTGTGCGATCTGCTCGCAGGGGGAGAGGAGCCGCGATTCGACAGAGAGCTCGGCAGGCACGAGCAGCGGTGGCAGGGACAGCAAGAAGAGGTCGGGGATGGGCAGGGCGAGGAGAGCAGCCTCCAAATTCCGTGCAGCCCCTCGGATCCGTGGTCCCCATCGCCGAAGCGGCACTGCCGAATGGTGGGGGAGGGACAAGAGCCGGCACCTCACATGGGGCGGCGAGGGAGCTGCAGCCGGCCGACAGGGTCCTTGGCCGCGGAAGAGTATGGCGCAACGGGCGCATCTGCAGGACTCCGCGGGGAGTGTCCCCTCCAGCAGGAGATGGGAGAGGCGCCGGCCGTGACGGTGGGGCGTAGAGCAGGTAAGGAACCTGCCGAAGCTGAGGCGCAGGTGCAGTTGCCGGGATTCTGGCACCTGCGGTCACAGAGACAGACACCCGGTGAGGAAAATAACCAAGTGAGAATTCAAAAAGACATGAACAGTAGTAGTGAAGATTCAAGTGACAGTGATGAGGATGTAATGGGAGAAGAGGGGGGAGAGATGACGCACGGTGAGGATGGTGGGTTGCTTGTGGCTTTGACCGGGAGAGGGAGAGGTGTTGGGAGAGGGAGAGGTGCGGGGAGAGGTAGAGGGATGCAGCGGGCTGAGAGAGTTGATGATGAGAGTGTGGTCGGAGAGGGGGGGAGGAGCCGAGGAAGAGGGAGAGAAGGAGGCAGAGCTCGCGGCCTAGGCAGGGGCCGAGCTGGTGAGCGAGGCCAAGGCAGGGGCCGAGCTGGTCGTGGCGGAAGAGCAGCAACAGGTCGGGGATTCACAGATGAGGGAGACGGGCGGGGAGAGCAAGGTCATGAGGAAGAAGGCGGTGGAGGAGGTGACACCGCAAGGGAGGAAGAGATTCAGGGAGAGGGGGAGGTTGGGGAAGGAGGAGGGATTCAGGAGGGAAGTGATAGAGGGGAGGCGGGTGAGATACGAGAGGGAGAAGATGCAGCGGAAGCAGGAGGAATTCGGGCGGAAAGAGAGGTGGGCACAGTTGGGGAGACGGAGGGAGTGGGAGAGATTGCAATGGGGAGGGGTCGGGGAGGACGGGGCGGGGGGGGTAGTGCGCGGGCTCGAGGAAGGGGAAGGGGGCGGGGGTTGCTGCAGCAGCTTGAACAGGGAAGCGATTCGGCAGTGGGGGAGCACGGGCTCAGCGAGGCAGTGGCGCAGGGTCGGGGAGGCGGGCGGGGATCTCGCGGGGGCAGGGGGAGGGCTGGTCAGGGTGGGCCATCGGGTGACAGTGGAGGGGATGGGACTGTAGAGGGGAGCAGAGGTCGCGGCAGGGGAAGAGGAGCCGGTGGAAGAGGGCGAGGTGCAGCTATTCCAAAGAAGCCCAAAAAAATCCAGGCAGGTTCTGTTGAAGATGTCTACATGGAGGAGAGTTGGACCACAGATTTGGACTCTTACAGCCATGAGACTTCTACTTTTTCTGGTCCTGAACCGGGTGTGAGGATTGAGTTTGAGAAGGTGCCCTCCCCTTTGGGCTTTTCCACAGATTTTTTCCAATCTCCACTTTGAAAGAAATTTCAAAGGAGACAAACCGATATGCGGAGGAAGTGACCAAGGATGATGGTAGCACTAGAGGGGGGATAAATTGGGTTCCTCTAACCTCTAGGGAGCTAGAGGGATATTTATCCATTCGCATGTTCATGAGTCTCAAGAGACTTCCAAATTTGAGATTATATTGGTCAAGAGACCAAGTTCTTTATCACTGTCCAATTATCTCCTCCATGATGTCACGGGATCGATTCGAGTCTATTACCCGATGCTTGCATTTGACCCCTGAGAGTGATAGAGTGGGAGACAAAAGTTCACCAGATTATGACAAAATATGGAAGGTGAGGTGGTTGGCAAATGGGGTGAGGGATGCTTGTGCAAGACTATGGAATCCCAACGTTTCTCTCACGGTGGATGAGACGATGATAAGCTATAAGGGCAAGTATTGTCCTATAAGACAATACATGCCCAAAAAACCTACGAAATTTGGAGTGAAGGTTTGGGTTTTGGCTGATTCAAAAGCAAAGTATGTCCTCAATTTTGAGGTTTATTGTGGGGCCAACTCAAAATATGGTGAGAAGAAAAAAGAGAGTGGCAAGGGGGAGGGCAAGCAAGGAGGGGATGTAGTCTTGAACTTATTGAAGGATTTACATGGGCGAGGACATCTTGTAGTGGTAGACAATTTCTTCACAAGCATCCCTTTGTTCACTTCTCTCTTAGAAGTGGGGATTTTTGCCACGGGGACGGCAAGAAGTGATAGAAAGGGCCTTCCACCTTGCTTGACCAACAAGGTGGAGAATGCAAAACACCCCCAAGGGTGGTATGATTTCCGTTTCTACAATAGTGGAAAGGTATGTTGCTTGGTGTGGATGGATAAGAAGCCCGTGTTACAATATCCACCCATGCTTTGCCAAAACAGCCAAGTGGGAGACCTTTGTATGTATGGGGGCTAGTAGATGGGGAGAAGAAGAAGGTCCAAACCACCCCTATGCACCTCAAATATACTAAAGAGATGCGGGGAGTTGATGTGGCCGATCAATTACGGGGAGCCTATTCCTTGATTTCGAAGAGCCACAAGTGGTGGCATAGGGTGTTTGATTTTTTGTTGGACACGGCGTTTATCAACTCTTGGATTTTGCACTCAGAGGTCTCTTATTGGCATGGGGTGGAGCCTCTAACTCACCTAGATTTCCACTTGCGGCTAGCCCAAGAACTAGGTGCTTCCATGGCCGGGTCAAGGCTTTGCACCTCAACCATATCCCCACTTGAACCACGGGCACATGGCACATTGACATCTAGGAAGAGGAGGGTGTGTTGGGTTTGTGGAGTGCGCACGAACAAGACTTGTCCAGGATGTGCCGGCCTCTTCATTTGCGAAGGTGAATGTTACTTCACCATTCATTTCCCGTATCGAAGGTGAATCTATTTGAGGAGCACCCTTCCTTCTTCATTCGGAAAAAAATGCACATAGAAGGGAATAGACACTGAATGTTTGAGGGAAAAAAAATAAATAAATAAATAAATTGGAAAAAAAAAAACCAGGAAAACTCCGCATAGGAGCAGGCTGAACAGGGGCGGTCACTGTTATCAGAGTCTGCATTTTTTTTCGAAGCAAAGTCTGATAGGGAGAGCCGGGGAGAAGGGAGCAAGGGCCAGGTGAGGTGGGCCAGCTGGGGCAAGGCGGGAAGGAAAACGGGGAGAGGGCGAGAGAATGAGAAGGGAGGATGTGAGGTTGGGGGGGTCTCCACGTGGCGGGCAGACCAAGGGTACCCGGGGAGCGCGCCAAGGCAGGCGGCCTTTTTGAGGCAGTGAGGCTGCTGCCCACCATGGCCACGACCTGACGCGGCATGGCTGGCCGGGGCAGAAAAGTGGCCGTTGCGGGGTTTTTTTAGACTTCTTCCCACATGGGGCTGCTGACCCTCACCCACTTCACCTGCCCCTCCCTTGCTCTCCGCTGGAGCCTTCACAGAGAAGCCCAATTTTTTTTGGGGGGGGGGGGGGGGGGGGGGGGGGGGGGGGCCACAAAGCTCACAATTTCAAGTTTGTTTGGATCTAATTTTGTGGGGAGCTTTATGCTCATCTGTTTACTAATATAATTCTCTTTATGTATCAATGGTTTCCACTTGATTCCTATGCGTTTGATTTGTTTCAGCAGTGATTTTGCATGTGCAGCCTATTTTTGGAGTTTTCATGGGGCTGTGATTGCAAGGCCGATTTCTCATAGACTATTATAGCTTTTCAAGTGATTCTTTTTGCAAAAGCTCCTTACACATTTAGAGTTTGCTTTCCACCTTCTAATCCTACCGTGTACAAGGATCTCACTCTCCTATATTAGATTTCCTCTTGCTGCCCTACCTTGGTCAACTCTCCCTTCCAACATTCTATCTTAACTTTTGCACTATTCAATCATTCTTTGCCCAATCAATCACTGTAGAGTAGTGCAATCATACTTCCTCTACACATTCCATGACTTACATCCTTAAAACTACTTCAATCTGCTCCTTGGGAGTCCTCCAAATGATTTAACACGGTTTTAGGTACTTACAGTCACTTGCAGCCACGGTGACAGGCACATGCGGTTGGGGGTTAAAACATTTATTTAAAAAGATAACACCTTATAAGTTATTATAAGGTGGTAAAAATGCAATATGTAAATTTTGAATTATGTTTTTGTTTCAAAACCTAATCCAAGTAAGTGAAAATAAAGAAGCTTTCATCATGTCCTTTCCATTTTAAAAAACATGAACAACATAAGTGGAATATATGAAAGGGCTTCTAATTTGTTACTTTTCTATAGTGGTCACTAAAAAATTTGTCTCATTGAATCATCAATGATTTGATAAAAAATAGTCATGTCAATATCCTTGAAGACAATTATTTTGACTTCAACCATTGACATCTAATTGTAATTTGTCATTAGCTTGTCATTATGACACCAAAATGACATCATTTTCTACTGAGTCTATAGCATTTGCAAATTGCAATGTTGATTTTATGCCATTTGTGATATTATCTTTGTATCATTTTGATGATTCTTTGATTTTAACACATTTGTTTGATGTCCTTTTGATGTCCATATGATGTCCATTTAATGCCTTTTGGATGTCCAGACAGGATTGAATTAATGGAAAATAAGACAAAATAAATTTGAAGTAATTTTCTATGTTAGAAAAAAAGTTTTCTAATGTGACATTTGAAGTTTGAACCTACCAAGTTAGTAAGTTACCAAAAACTTATTGTTGAATAATCTGAATATAAGAATGAAGTAACAAATTTTGAATTTGGATTTGAGGACAATTTCATGGTAAAGTTGTCTTTGAAGTACTTCTTTGAAAAGAATCAAAAGTACTTGACGAAATCAAAAAAGTTGCTTTATGAGTTGACTTCTTCTAACAATTGTTAAAGAACAATCTTCACGCCTATGAAATTTGGAATGTGGAGTTTACGAATACCAGTCATAAAATATGATTTCTTAGAGATTTCAAGATTTGATAGTTCTCCGAAATACAAGATTCAAACAATGAAGTGGAAACATTTTGACCACCCGTGAGATCGAGCAACATTATCTTGTGAGCGGTAAGCTGTGAGCAAAGAAATTTGAATTTTGAGAAAAAAATTTCTTCATTTTTATTTTTCAAAGTCAATATTTTTACTGAATTTATATACTAAGGAGGTTTGTAGGAACTCTTTCTAGGATTATGTGACTATAAAAAATTTTAAAGGCCCGGGTACACATAGATCGATGTTTTAGATCAATATTTTCTTTTATCCTTTAAAATTGTGCTCTCAGATCCAAAGAATCAAATGTAAACCCAAAAGATTATTTAGACAGATTATGGTTCTTTTGTAAAAGGCAAACATCATTTGATAACAAATTCTAGATGAATACGGTTTTAGAAAAAAATGATCTTTATTCATATTTTGCGGACTCAAATTCCAAACAAGTGCAAATAAAATCAATTCTGCTTTAGAAGGAATATTTTCACAAACCACATAGATTACTTAAAACGCCCTCGATTTTGTGGAAAATAGTGAAGTGGTTTTCCAATTTTAGCAAGTTAGAAAACTTACGTAACGTCATTGTAGTTGAACCCAGGGACATGCATGAAAATATCTACTTTGTAATTTATCTTGTAAAATATGGAAAGATGTAGTACATCTGCTTGCAGGACCTCCATTGACCGTTCTTTTTTAGGGTCTTTGATATTATCTTTAAAAAAAGTGGGAGGTACATTCTGATAACACAATATACCTTCCCATTTCCACTATCCATGGAAATAACACATCAATACCCAGGGTATACTATGAATGTAAGACTAGTCACATAACAACTATTCATGAGTCTTGCTTTGCCCCACTTATTCTAATATTCATAGGCGGGTGCCTCTATGCTTTTTTTAGTGGCAAATCCATTTCAAGTTGGAAGATGTGAGTCTCAATTTATTGGAGTTGGAAAATGAGCACTTGGAAGTACCATAGTTGGTGCGTTTTGGAATTGTCGGCGCGGAGACAATGCGCCACGTTCTTGTAGTTGAAAATCTACCTCTTTGAGAGCTAAAATCTTTTTCATGGTTTAGTTAGAACTTAGTACCCCTCTTTACAGGCCATGTCATGGGAAGAGATGGCTACTCTACCACAAAGGATTTTTGAATATGCATCATGCTTTGTTTTCTAGAATATTTAGACCCGTCATTCATGTTGAATATCATGTAGAAGTAGAAGTATCTACAGTATGAAGGCCATGTATTCATTTTACAAATTCCAAGTAGATTAAAGCCTAGAAGAGAAAAGGAAAAAAACAAGCTCTTATTTGCACTATAGAGCCTTAGAGGTTGATTGTAGCTAAGATGACACTAACAATCGAGTTTGATTGTAGCTAAGATGAAGATAGCAACTCAGAATCAAGAAATCAAAGGCCAAGCGTCAAGTATTTAAAACCACGTCTTTTTCAGCATCTGTCATTCTAACATCATTATATATGTTTGAGCACCTGTAGAAAAAATCAAGTTGAACTTTGTTGCTCAACACTCGACCCGTAAAGTGAAGTGTATCCAACAACTAACTTGTTGTTTTTATTTTATTTTTTGGAGCAAATGAACGAATTTCAACAACTAGCTTGTTGGACTTTGACTAGGTCAAAGATCTACTCAATGATGATGACTTATAGTCTAGCATTCTTTAGTGGAGTTAAATGGAAAGAACACGAAGTGGTATCATCTCAATCATAATGCCTTCATTAACTTTCTATATGATACGAGTCTTTTTGCATTTATAATGTTCTCATTTTACAATTCTAGTAAAAGTCACAATCTAATCAATGTTGATTTGGATGTAGGGAGAAATCTCAGCAAGTTAACAAAACAAGAAGAAGCCATTTGAATATATAAAGAGACTTTGGTAATGGCCACATGAAAAGAATAAAATATGAAGCCCGTCAAAACTCCTTGCCATTGCTCATGAGAATGTTGAGGCAATGAGGCTAGAAAGACCTTCTTCTCAACTGACCTAAGCTGGTACTTTGCAAGTTACAAATCTAGCATATAATGAAGGATTTTTGAAAGAGTTCAATCTTGCATAATGCATTAAGTATTCTTCAACATTATTTTTTTCTAATTTTAATTATCAAGGTGATTTAATTGAGGCGGCGAGTCTCCACGATCCAAGTAGAAAGGAAGAGAGGTTATTTTTAAAATTTTCGTCCAATTCTTGCAAGCTTGCAGCCAAGAAACAACTTACTAAAGAATGCTAGACTATGCCCTACCACGTCATAGTTTGTGTTTTTTGATTAACTCCAATTCTCACAGTCCTTTCATACATCAGAATATTTTCATTTTATATGTTTAGATATATGTGCTTGAAGCACTATTAAATCAAAGGAGGATAGATAGGGCTTAAAATTTTATATACTTTATTAGTTTTTGCAGCAAGTTGGATTCTGTTAGCACCATGTTGAGTCACAGTTTCCATTTCTTTTCTAAGCTTTCTTCCATGTGGGCCTTCCATCCATCAATTTATTTTGGTTTTTCATGGTCGTTTTAATGTGTTTGAAGTACCTTCGGATCCAAAGATCCCTCCAAAGGATCAATTTTTTAATTTTTTTTTGAGTTCTAGCAACATGTTGGCTGCTACCTACGTTTTGTTGAGTCAAAGTCCCTGTTCATTTTCTCATTTCTCAAGGTGAATTACAATGTTACATGACCTTGAGGCTCTCTTGAATCCATGGAGGGGTGAAGAAAGGCTATTTTCTATTCATTTTTTCAGTTTTCTTAGCAAGTTGGATTCTGACAGCAGAGTGTTGAGTCACAATTTCCGTTTCTTTTCTAAATCATTTTGCATGCATGATGCAGACCTTCCATCCATCATTTTATTTTGATTTTTCATGGTCATTTTGGTGTGCTTGAGGAACCTTCGGATCCAAAAGTACTTCGAGAGGGGTCAATTTTTATTTTATTTTTATTTTTTCACTCCAAAATTTATCATTTCACAAGCAAGAGTGAACAAACCAAAAATAAAATTTCTTTTGCATATCAAATCGTAGGATCTAACTTAAAACTTTTTAAAGATCATGTACAAAACATTTCAAAAAATTTGACTTCATAGATTAGAATATTATAAAGTTTAAAATTTGATGTGAGAAACATTGTTCTTTTTTATCCTTTCATAATCAGATCAATTGACTTTGACTTGTCTTTGAGTAAATTATTTTCACTATACATGTTAGAGGTTTTGTACTAAAATGATGTACATGTACGTGTTATTGTTGATGCAAATGTTATTTTTTTGATAAACCATTTTTTGTAAGAATAAAAATCCATGCCGTCAAAACAAAGGTAGATGTCCATTCTTGAAGTTAAAACAAAGTAAAGAAAAAAAGAAGAAAATCCTTATAGAATGAAGATATTCTACAATATAAGACTTTTGATAATCTCCAAACCAATCATGTTATTTATTAGCACTAAAAATCCCAAAGGTAGACTAGTAGTTAAAGGGTGTATCAAAATTTTGGAACTGCCCGAGAAGTAGGAAAAATCGCTTTGGGCACCATAGATATTATTTTCAATGTCTAGTGCAAAATAAAATTATACTCCCACAAAGCTATTACAATTTCCTACATCAACAAAACATTTCAGAAAATTACATCCCAATTTGACATCGAAGGAACCTGCCCGAAATTTCAAAAAAAAACCTATTCTAGGACATTGGCCGTTTAGGGATTAAAATTTTAAATACAGCAGCTACTCCACGACACGTCGACAACATTGCTGCAAATCTCAAACTACCGGCCGTACAGCTTCAAACTTCCACATCCAATCTCAAACAAAACATTTCGCCCTTCCATGAAGCTCAAGTAAGCGCTCGCCCAGATTACAGCCCAACATGACCAAATTCACTCAACTAAGATCCATTACTGAGATCCATTCCACAACCAAGCCAAACGTACAGTCCCAATTCATTCAACGCACAAACACCTAAGGCAACACAAAAACAGGTACGAATATATGATTCTATGACTAAATTACCCAAAAATAGGTACATGTCAATCCTGCAAAAATCCGGTTATTCTACTAGATTATTAACAAACATTCCTCAGTTCCTGTGGTCGTGCCAGTGCTATCCATCAATTTGTTATTCCAAGTCAATGAAACTTCTTGTGCACGGCGTCGAAAATGTCTCCATGTCCTGAGTCCAAATCACACTGTAGCCCGTCGAAGACTTTGTCACGAATTCGATGCATACATACTTCAAGCTCGGAAGGAAACTGCGATAAAGATTGTGCATGTGAAATGATATTGTCGAGGTTATAGATAGCATGGTGCTCAAAGCTGAAGGACACTGTAATCTAGACGTCTAGAATAAGGGCTCGGTTACATCTCAGTGGGTGCAAACAGCGCAAGTCTTGTTGGAGTCTTGCTCGATTCTCATGATCTGCTGCTAGGTACTGCCAATATAAGACATGCTCTCAAAGTGCGCATTCCAGCAATTCTTGCAATGCGGCCATGGCCATGACTGATTGCATGGATGGCCAATTCAAAACTCTCAAAGAGCCGATATGACAAACAGTAAACCACAGCCGAATTGACATTCACACCACGCCATGCAAGACATACAACAAGATTACTTGTAGAGTTTCCTCAATTTTCACGACAAAAGCCTGGCATTTTATTCCATTCTGTTTATTGTATTTATTTGCTGGAGCTCGAGAGAGCCCTTCTTCAAGACCAATATGCAGCAAGGCAAGACACTAAAATCAAGCAAAGATCTGCACCTGACCTGGAGAACCAACCGCTACCAACTGAAATCCGGCCCAGTGGCTCCTCTTTGATAACAACAGCCTACAAGACGCCACGACTGCTAGAGAAATACAAGCTTACATATGACCTGGTGCTATCTCACAAACACACGTGCCTCGTGTCTGTACTAGCGGACGCACAGGATAGAAAAAACCAATATTAAGGTGAAGTCGTTATTAGTCACCAGACCGCAACCCACATGTGTGAACCATACTATCGCCGAACATCGACATCAGTAGGAAAGCCATCTTCCCGAAGCATTTGTCCGCAATATCTCGGAACGTGGTCGCATTGCGAATATTTAGAGGTAGCACTTGAACAGACCCAGCACCAGGCCCAGCACAGTGTGCAGGAGCCCCCCGACGATTGACAAGACTTTGCCCACTGTCACCTTCAAGTATCCGTCCACGTATATCACCACGAGCTCCGTCACGTCCGCCGGGACCAAGTACGTCCCGGATAGGAGCACGTCAGTGATGTCGGTCACGTCGACCTTCACTGTAAGATCAATATCCACAATGACGGTCGCGTCCACATCCACCAGTATGCCGTTGCACTTGATGGGCTTGGGGCACTTGTTCGTGCACGAAACAGGCCGGCCGTGCGCCGCCACCACGGCCCCGAGAAGGAGCATGAGCACCAGGGTGGCCCTCATGGTGCTCGCGCCGCTGCTGCCGCCTGAGGAGTACTTGGCCGCCATTGCGAAGTGATCAAGGGGGTCGAAGGTGAAGCTGATCAGCAGAGAGTAGAGAGCTGCAGGATGATACAAGGCGCTCGAGACGGAGGTGCAGGTGAACTGGTGAGGGATGAATTGCATGGGTGCTGGATGGGTTTATATACTGTACATGATCTCTTGTGCTGGGGAAAAGGTGGCTCAGGCGACGTGCGGTAGCTGTTCTCTCTATCTCTTCTTGTGAATAATCATGCAGATGACGAACCACGTGGATAAGGTTCCAGAACATGGGGCATGCAAGGACATCGACACTCGGCGGATTTGAGTTGAACATGTATCCAGACTACTAGTCGATTAAGTCGTGGACACCATCTAGAGATCATCACATCGTCTAGTCTAGATGACCGAGTCCACAGATGATCATCACGTCGCCTAGAGATGATCACGCTGGCCAGGATGATAATGTCCTTGGCAGCTTACGAGTATCTTTTGGCGAAATTTGTCATGATTCCAATATCCTGCAGGTTACACTTCCGACAAACTTTGCAGATTCGACTCATTGGAGAACTCACGTCCCGGATCGCTAGCTGGGTTGGACTTACGTACGTAGGAATTGTTGATAGGCACACTTGAAAGCGGGATTAAGGAGGCGGTGCACCGTGAGCTCCCAACTCATCCCTCCTCGTCCGCATCGACGGGCATCGTGAGAGCAAGCTCGGCAAGCTGTCCCGGATATTTATATTTGTGATTTGGACGCTCTCGAAGGTCCTTTGTCAGGCCGCTCTGACAACCAGCACATGTTCACTCGTTGACCTGCCTTAATTACTGCATCACTTTTCTCAGGGCACTGTTGAAATGAGGGTTGACTAGCTCTGATTCGAGTGAAAATTGTAGAGTGTGCAACGTGGTGATAAAATTGTGAGCATTATTTTCGGGCTCTGATCATAGGAAGGGAATATTCCTGATGTTTTAGGGAGGGCATATTCCTTCATCTTTTAGGGAGGCCGTGAATTTGCTGACATTTTACCGAGGGCCATATTGCGTCGTGATTAGAAAAAACATGTACCACAGTATATATCCTGAACTAACATATGCCAGTCCAATACATTTTCTAGTACTGTTAATTTGTATGTCACTATCAAGAGCTGCTATTGATCTGCTGCAGGGCACTTCGTTCCTATCAATTACTTGTGTCATTTTAATTATCGGGGTGAAAGGTTGGAATTGGTAGCTCGCTACAGCACTGGTATTGTAACTCGTGAGGACAGGGCCTTCACACCGCAGCGAGGTCAACAACACCCACTCCTGCTTCCTAACTCCTCCCAACTAGCTCAGGCTTGGTTGCAAGCTAAGTGCAGGATTGATTTATCTCACTGCTTCTCCTCAATGGAAATCGACCCATTCCAAAATACGAATTTGACCAATTCCATAAAAGGACCCGTTCGTTTCTCTTTAACCAAGGAGACCTATGCATCTCCTCTGTTCTACTCCCCTACCCCTACAAAAAAATAAATAAAAAAATAGAAATATTGAATAAAAAATAAAATCATCAATTTATTCAAGTATATTATCGAAGGATTGATACATATGAAAGAGGCAATTGCAGCAATGCAGATCATCTAAGACAGTGACTGGATGGTGGCCTTATGATTGGGAGTTACAACACAAGTCTTATCTGGCCAGTGGCCAAGTTTATGGAGGTGATTGAGCGTAGATTATCGGAGTCGGAGCGCTTCCAACGTGTTTGTGGATCTAATGTGTTTGGTGCCAGAGCAATAAAAAACTTGTTATGGGGCACATGTCTGGGCTGTCAGAAGGACTGTTTTTGTATAATACATACATACACGATGTCATGTATGTCATACATGTGTACACGTATATTCCATTCGTAACATGGCCCCCAAAAAAGATGTGTCAATGAGAACAGTGTAGCTGTGCCGTATCATATACCTACGTTTACGTTTGGAAGGTCACACTACGAAGAATTCCGAGTGCAGTTTGCTCTTTCTTGCTCCTTGCCGACATCTCCTCTCCCTTTACATTTAAATAAGACTATGGAGGCAAAAGGTTCCCTCTATTTCATCGTTCGACGACCGGTTTTCTTGTACGAACGGTACGTACTGAAAGCCCAACATATACAGCCATGGGTTGGACCCTGCTAGTTTGCACTAAAAGATATCTCACTAGAATGCAAATCGACCTGGAACAGAAGGTCATGTGCAATGATGACGCCGGCTGACTATATAGTCGATCTAAGTGACAAGGGAGGCGGTATACAAATCTAACTGAGCTTCCAACATAAAATTAAATGCCATGCAACTGATTCAGATTGATTTTAATTGAATGACTCGAAACCAGCCCCGTGAACAATGTCAGGCAAAACAGTTTCATCTCATAACTATTAACTTGTAGTACTCATTCCAACAACGCAGTGACCTTTCGTACCAATTCATTTATTCATATTCACGGTGCTGCATAATTATAAGCACATGGTGCCCTCTTACTACACAGCAAAAAAGAAACAGACACGGTGCCATCAAGCGAACTTGACAAGCAACGTCTTGGCCTGGAAAACAAGCAGCTGGATAAACTGGAATCCCAGTTCGTCCTCTCGAAGATCAAAGCCTACGACTTAAACCTGGAGCTCGTAACAAAGCATCAACCGAGTTGCCTTGGAAAAACTGGTCTACGGGATCATGCCCGCATCCGTACAAGAAGAGATCTGAGATAACAAAAAACTGGGGAAAAAGAGAATGCACTAGTGACTGGACCGCAACCCATGGACTCAACGGCCCGGATACGGATCTCCTTGTACTGGACATAAACACATGTACATACGGTGGGCAATATTTTTGCCAGCACTCCGGGTCTCGAGACATGGCGGCACTGCGAGCGTCTAGAGGACGCACCGGATGAAGCCCACCACCAGGCCCACCAACGTGTGCAGCAGCTTGGAGATGATTCCCACGGCGCCCACCTTCACCTTCACGCACCCCTCCTCGTACACCAGCACCAGCGCCGTCACGTCCGCCGGGCACGAGTACGACCCGACCAGCACCGCCCCGGTCACGTCCACCACATTGATCTCCACCAAGCCCAGCACCTCCACCTCCACCGTCGCGTGTGCGGCCACTGAGACGCCGTTGACCTCGATGGCCTTCTCGCACTTGTTCTCGCACGACACGGGCCGGCCGTGCGCCGCCACCACGGCCCCAAGGAGGAGCATGAGCACCAGGGTAGCCCTTATGGCGCTCGCGCCGCTGCTGATGCCTGACGAGAACTTGGCCGCCATTGCGAAGTGAAGGTGGTGATTGAAGTTGAAGCTGATGAGTAGTAGGCAATGTGGAGGACGGGAGAGAGCTGGTGGAAGACAACAGCGGAAGCTGAGATAGCTCGGGCTGATTGAAGTGGTGAGGGATGAGTTGCATGTTGGGCGCTGGACTTTGGGTTTATATACTTGATCTGAGCCGGAGTCGGCCTGGCTGCATGGTTGGGACGCCGGCGCGTGGAGATGCTCGCGCGGGCGACGAGCGATAGGTTTTTTGCCTTCTTGCGATTGATCATGCAGATGAAGAACTACGTGGATCACGAAGCGGAATGCAGGGGCAGCGAGGTCGATACTTCATGGGTTTCAGGTATTTTCAGCCAGGCAGATTTGATCGATGGAAGTGATGTTGTCGAGTGGTTGCTGCAGTCGAGGATCATCGCATAGTTTCTTTTGTGCGGAAATAAACAATCCGTCCTTGGAAATGGTGACTCTTTGCACGTGGGCGATTACGAAATCAAGGAGGCAGTGCACCGCGAGCCCCCAGCTCATCCCTCCTCGTCTGCAACGACGGCTTTGCCAGTGGCAAATCGGCAGCTCGGCAGCTGACCCGGATATTCGGTTCTTTGAAAGGCGATTCGTCAACCCTCACTGTCAACCACCACGTGCTTGGTGGTTGACCTGCCTTGTCTTGTAATGTAGTCGTCCCCTTTACAGGGAAGTAGATGAATGTGTTTACCGACGAGCCTGCATTCTTTCACCAGTTCATAGGCTGGAATATCAGGGTCTTGAACAGACAATATTTACGAGGCTTCCTGGACCAAACCAAGAAACTTGCAGACGGTCGGTCTATGCATTTTTCCGAAAAATCGAATTTCCCTTCATTTCCAAGGAAACTCGCAACATATGGTACAAGCTGAGACTGGCTATTGGGACCAGGCCCGGCAGATCGATCTCGTTCTAGGTAAAGTCTGGATTAGGAGATTCAACGTACAAATTTAGAGAAATTGGTGAGTGAGTTGCGACCGGAAGGTGGGTGCTCCGGGATAAAGTTCCACAAGTCTTGTGTGTAAAATGAATGTACGCCGTTGGGGTCGGCGCGCTGTCCTGGCGCGAATTAACTTATATCCTCGGAAGACGAGGAATTATTGATTGGTGGGAGTTGTCGGCAACATATCCAAGGGACGCGTGGAATCGACCACTGTGATGTCAGAAGGACTTTTCTATAGTATAAAATTAGCAATATTAAACAGTTACCAGTTCTCGGAATTCAGCCCCACACCTTTCTGAAATCTCTTATCCTTGGTATCTTTATTTTATGTGTCCTTTTGAAGCAACACTGTGATGTTTTCATGCCTACTTGGCAGGGGACCCAATCCACATGGGATTGTTTAATTCCTGGCAATTCCACATGCTATTTTGTTGTATCAGAATTGATTGCTTAGTAGAAATGGTTCAGATAATAATTTTCTGATATATTAGACGAAGATAGTTTCCTAATGTTACATCATCCATAAGGTAGAGACGGGTATTTCCGTGAGTTTAAGCCATTGAGCATATATGGGATTGAGAAAATTATCGGGTTAAAATTTATACAAATAGATGTTAAGTTGTGAATCACAAATCTGATTTATTTTTAAAAACTTCAAGAATTTATTAAATTTTCATGAACATTTGAAGTGCAACATTGCAGACAACTATAGTTACAAGTAGGCACATGCAACACAAAGATTCTTGCATCGAGTACATGATAGGTTGTTATGAAATCTACTAAGTGCACAGTAGTCAGGTGCTGTCTGCTGGAATATTGGTGCTATAATAGGGCACGGATTCAGAACTCTCATAGGAATACCCATCTCTACCTTAGTACAAATTGGCAAGGAGAGAGAGCTCAAGATGTCAAGAGAATATGAGGCCTTTTCATAAAAATCCTAATTAATAAATAATAAGTATATTTGATTTGAAAACAGAGGAATCCTAGTCTTGTACAAGTTCCAAAGTATAAAACTAAAGCTAGAGAACATTAAGTTTTAGCATGTTGCATAAGTTAAAAACTAGTAACTTCAGAAAAGGTTAATCAGAAGATCATGTGGGTGAAGTCTCCAAGGAATGTAATAACTTATTGTGTTTTCAAACAAATTAATATCCGATTTCATTTTGTTCAATTCTTTTGTATAACTCAAGTCTCAAAGCCAGTAGATAGTTGATAAGAGTTAAAGATAAAATTCAAAATTTTTGAGGATATATTAAGAAACTATGAACACATACAATAAATGGTAAAAATATAGATGAAATGATAAAGCGCCTACTTTTGGCAGAACAAGATATTTACCCCTACCTTTGCTGTAATCTTTTTATCAATTTTTATATAGATATACAATTTACCAATGAAGAGAATGTTAAATAGTTATAGACATTAAAAATAGAGAGAGTATTTGAATTTATGCGTTCTTTTAATAAAATATAAAGTATATTACAAATATTAAAAATCTAATGGTTTTTGATTTGTTTGACACTATCATATTTGTCATTCTTAGGGCTAGTTTACACTTAGGGCCGATCCAAACTCTTCAAATTGACAAATAACAACCACTACCATTGCTCAATCTTTTCAAATAAGGCCTAAAGGCTTTACACTAGGGTTAGACCATAACTTCAATTTAATATTCTATGTGGCATTTTATGTGACATTGTTTTTGGGTCAAAATGTTTTGGTTGATTTAATGCAACTGAGATAAGGTTTCTCTTGGCCCAAACTTTCAACCAAGAGTCCAAACTTAAGATGAGATTAGAGGTTGAAAATACATTCAATCCGGCCCACCCTCCGCCCAACCCCAAACTATCTATAAAAGAGACCTTATAATTTACATTGCAAAATTTAAAAGAATGTAATTTATAAGTTGATTTAAGTTACATGTTAAATTTTATAGGGTCTCAAATCTTCATAAATATTAGGGGTGGTTTATACTATATTGGACCACAGAGATAAACCACAACCCTCTAAAATTTGTGATTGGCCAAGAAAGTCGTCGTAGTCCGACTTGGCTTTACACTACCTTGAAAAAAGAAGATTAACCGCAAAGTTTGAGGCTACTTGAATATGCTATTTTCTCTCGAGTAGGTAATGTTTCATGGTCCAAGAAATTTTCCGTCAAATCAAGGCCAAGAGGTTGAGTCAATGAAAATCAAGAAGACCGTTGGGCCAAAAATCAGTCATTGGCCAAAATTTGATTATTTTACTGATTTTTTTTTGAATTTGTTAATGCAAATTTTTTTGTCATCTTGATCCAAATCCACTTTATACTATGAGAAATGACCAAGACATTTAAAATGTGACACAACACATTTCCTTCAAGAATCATTAATCTTTAACGACAAAGTCTTATAATTTAAATGATCTTTGGATTCAAAGAACTAATTATTTAGATGATGTTATTAGACGGATTTTCAAAAACATAATTGTATGGTTAAGTTTTTGCAACTTCTAAAAATGAATGAAGTGTATGAATTTCAAATGTGACACTAAACAATAACGATACTTAGACTAATTCTAAAAATCAAAAAATTCAAATATCTTGTATTTAAAAGCTCTTTTATTTAAATCAATATCAATATTATTTCTGCAACATGTGGCTTATAATATGTTTTTGGAAAGCTCTTGTCAAGGGCTTTCCAAAGATATATTTAAAAAAATTGGATAAAATTTACATGGGTAGTGACTACATCAAGATTGTACAACACCAAATTCAAAATTTCACCACACTTCAGAGACATATGTGCTATTGTATTGGATACCAAAGCAAGGTTTTCTAGTAACTTTAACCACTAAAAATATGTTTTGGACCAAAGAGTTGCATATATCATATATGAATTCATATACATTCATTTCCTCTCCTAGATTTTGAGACTTCTTCAAGGTCTAGTTTTCTCTTTCTCAGATCTGAAAAAGAGAAAATTGGGCCCCTTGGAGCCTTTGATTTTTGAGATATATCATCATATTTACTTCCTCTACTACATTCTAAGATCGTTTTGAAGACAAGTTTCCTATCCCTCAGATCCAAGAGACAAAAAACTAGGCCTTTACAAATGTTGATTATTTGAGACATATGATCATATTCAACACCCTCCCCTCGATTCTCAAATATCTTCAGGGTCAAGTTTTATGTCTTTCCGATCCAAGAGTCATGGTTTCAGAGGAAGTTCTTTGTGATTATTTGTAACATTTGCTTTTGAGAAGAAGCATTTTGTTGGTTTTTGACCATATTGAACAAATCTTGACATATGATACATCTATTATTTACTGTATCAATCTGGTTGCTTTAATCTTTGTTTTTGCATCCAACAATCTTGTCCCTCTGAATCCGAGAAACAACATATGATACATCTTTTATTTTTTATTGTACAAACTGGGTTACTTTACTCTTTAAATTTGCAATCAATATCCTTGTTTCTCGGATCCGAGAAGCAATATATGATACGTCTTTTGGTTTTTATTGTACTCACATGGCGTCCAAAGTTGCTTAAAAGTTGTGCCTCAATATTAATTGCTGAGTCCAAAACCGAAGTCTCAGATTCGAGACTCACTTTTCTATAAGGACTTGGTCTATCAATATCTATTCTATTAAAACATATGATTAGTAGAATGTTACTGCTTTGTTTACTTTGTTTTTTGTTTTGCAAAAAAAAACGACGTTATACGTATACTCTAGTACTTTTTAGCAACATTTTTTGCAAGTTGGAAGATTATGTATTCATCGATAATGTCTCTAGGATTCAAGGGATGCCTCTCTTGATAATATTAAGTACCATAATAGTGAAATCTATCAAAAATATTATGCTTATTATATTGGAAAAAAGTGGAAAAATCTTGTGATTGCAAATGTTTCTAAGATCTAAATAAAATTCAGCCCTAAAAAATAGGTGAACTCTCAAAATTAGAATAATGGACAACTATACAACACAGTTTTTTAAATCCAAATAATCAAATACCCTAAGATATAATTCACTTAAAATTAAAATCATCCAAGTGACAAGTGCATCTTAGACCCAAATTGCAACATGTTTTGTAGAATTAAAAGTATAAACCCATATCTCCGATATCTAAACTTATCCATTTATTATGTTTTTTTATTGCAAGTATAGAGCCGATGTTGGTATAAAACGCTTTTTTGCAAGCATTTATAATTAACCTCAATGACCTTCTTATGGAACTTGCTTAGGTTGACAAGGCAATTTCTTTATTAAATCTTATGAGCAAATCATAGTATTTTCAAATGACCACCCTTTACATAATCTCAAAATTATGTTAAAAATTGCAATAAATAGAAAAAACATATTACAAATTTCAATAGGTAATACATTCAATGCTAAGAAACGCATTTGAAAAATAGTCTCACCCGCTACCAAAAATTTTAAAATACATCTTGTGTCATGTGATACTAATTCTTCTTTTCAATGACATGGTTATGCTTTGCCAAAATTGGACTTGGGATTTACTCTTTGAATAATGGTTTGAGATGCTTAAATGGCGTATTAGCAAATTAAATGATTTGGTGGAGTTTGTGGGTCTATTACTCTTCAACATGATCAACTTCTGAATCATTTTCTCTATTCAATTGTAGATGTTAGAATATATAGACAATCATAATGCATTTGTAAACAAGATGTTCAAACGAGATGTTTCAATCTGCTATGGCATGGAAAATCGTTGGTTGTTTATTTCATTGACATAGAATATAAATGATTCACTTGGATATGGAGGCTAAAACTCTTTGTAAAGTAAAATATGGAAATCATCCAAAGATGGCACTTATAATTGAGATACAAATTAAACTATATATTTTTTATTTTTTTGGTCAATTTCTTTCCTAAAGTATTTAAAATACTCAAGTTCAATTACCTCATTTAGATGCAACCAAAAATTTCTTTTAGTTTTAAAAACAAACCTCAAAATTCATTTTAAATTAAACTAACATAAAAAATTTAAAGTGGAAGGAATAGACTATAAGATAAGCACTACTTTCTTGGATCCAAATGTTAACATAGCTCATACAAACATTGCATCCATTCCCCAAAAATCAACAACTTTCTTCTACAATTTGCTAGCCTTTAGGTGAAAATTCAGGTCACAAAAAGGCCTTTCGAAATGGCACGTGAGAGAAATAAAAAACAGGGTGCCTGAGCACTTTTGACGGGGCACCAGTCATGCTACGGTGGTGTCGGCAACGCCGGAGCGGGGGATCGAACCAATGACCGTCGGCTCCCGCGTATGTCGGGCATCGCTACAGTGGCACGCTGACAGCAATACTCTCGCTAGGCACACCTCCCAAGCCGGCCTGCTTGTGTCAGTAGGGATATTTGGCGTCGTATTAATGAAAGGGCCCACACTTTAGTATATTTTAAATATTCAACCATTCCCCCTTAGCCAAATCAGTGCTACTGAGCACTGTTCTCAACTATGCGGGCAACAATTCTAGCATCTGCTGCTAGCAGCAGAGGGGCCTTTGGGCAGCCGATTCATCTAACCCAGGCTGCCTTAGAGGGCCTTTTTGTGACCTCATTTTGCACTTAAAAGGATTAAGCCTTTGCATTCAAGAGAAGTCAGCATTTGGATCAAAAGATGAAATTATCCAAAATAAAAATTGATGGAAGTATAATTGCAACTGCTGGATAACTTGAATAACATGTTGAAATCCTATGTGACACATTTTCTATTTCCCAAAGATATTGTTTGATAATGCCAAGCCTTCTAGTCTTAAACAAAAAGAACATACAACGCAAAGATTAATCGAGGAGTTTAGGGCACAATAACATCCACGTATTTCACTAAAAACATTGGGGTGTCTTTGGTAGCAAAGGAGGTCTTTTACATCCAAAAGACCCTTCATTAAATGGCAAAACGAAGAGTCTTTTCGATCCAAGAGACCTCCAAAATTCATATATAATTATGAATAGTATTTCAAGGTTTCAAACGTAAACATGGATATAAAGAAAGGTATTAAATGAAAATTGATACTAAAAAGTATAGTCAAAGCTCTAAAATCTAGCTTAAAGAGTTGTAAACTAGTTTTTAGGTTAAAATTTGAATTTAGTGTTAAATTGTTAATTTATAAAATTTCACATTTTTAAAAAAAAAATTACAGTATTTTATCAAAATCTCATAAATCCAGGATATTAGGTGCTTTACTAACTATAGAAAATTTTATTTGAAGATCATCAAAAAGATTTTTAAAAATTCAAATTTCAATATTTTGTTAAGAAAAACTTGATGAATTTCAAAAAAATATTCTGCGTACTCGCAAAGTTGTTGCTCGCTGCTTGCTGTTGACTGCTTGCAGGATTGATTCGCTAACTTTATTCTATCTTATGAAATATGGTGTTGTATAGAAAGGCACATGCTATTTTGTGGCGCTTATCAAAAGACCGTTTGAACTTTGACCATAGAATTGCTAGAGTTGAATTTCGAATCTTGTTTTTAGATATCTCTATGTAAATTTTCAAAATTCCATACTTTCAAAAGTTTGCAATTTAACGATTCTTGAAAGCATATTTAGGATTGATTCTATGGATGTTGATAAGCTTTAATTTTGACTAGGCTGAAATTGCTTGTTCTATAGAATATGAATAAATGGGCTACAAGCCTAGTTCAATGCACCTGTGAATTATGAAGTGTCTAAAATGCCTTATAAATTACAAATGGAATGGTAAAATTAAAGTTATAGAGTATCACATTAATTGTCAATGGGGAGAAAAGCACAATAAAGTGGACCAAAAAAGTGCTTATCTTTTCACCAATTTCAGCCCCTTCCGTAAACACTAGAGAAAGTGGGATCTACGTTATGTCGATGCAAAATTAAGTTTGGGATTCGGAAAGTAGACTTGATCTTCTTCAAATTCTCGAAGTTGCGAGAGAAGACATTGAGTTTACAATTGAAAACGGAGACGCCGAACTTGGGCAAAGTGAATGGCCTCATTTGGAAAAGTGAACATAACGGTTTAGGGTTTTGTCCGAAATCACTTTTGATTTCGCGGTGCCCTCTGTATGTTTAAGAGGTATTCTAAAATATTCAATTCGTATACTCATTGATTGGTTTAGGGTTCCAAAAGTATCGCAAGGATGTTTTTTAAGAGGGTCACTTCCGCCGTACTTTTTGTGCGTTTTTTTTCACCGAACATTGTTTTTTAAATTGAAAAATACATCCTCTAAAGACAATAGACGGCCCCAAATGAAGAAATTAAGACTTTGAAAAAGTTCATTTTCATGATTTAGAAGTTAGAACGAGTGGTCAAATTTAGTTTCAATTCATGATGTTTTGTTTATGAAGATGCATGTAAGATACCTTATGACACCCTAGAAAGTGACTAAAATGCCCAAAAACTACACCAAAATGCTCAAAATCAGCTTTGAGCCTTAAAAAACAGCACACTTCATATTCACTTGTTAGTGGTCACATTTTGCACTTTGTGGTCCACTTTGTTGTGCTCTCCCTCCAATGTATCTAAGGTATTGACTGTTTTACGATTGGGTTGGAGGTTATTTATAAATACATTACACGTATTGAAAATATTAGGGTCCATGGAGGATAAAATTAACAATTCTAACATTTAATATCAATTTTTTGGATTTAGAATGCAATAGCCAGATGGTGGCAACAAGTGTTTAAAATAATTAGCCTTCTACTCTAGGTAAGTGATTTTTTAGCTATATAATCTAGATATGGTTTATAGACTTTTATTCATCAATGAAAAAACTATGTAACATTTATAACTATGTAAAACAGTTGGAATATCGTCACCAATGGAAAACAATTCCAATCATACCACCTATCAAAGGAGGTACGGTATAATTTAAAAGCAATCTAGCAGAAACATAGCCCAAATACACCAACAGATTACACCGTACATGAAGAATAAGGTAGAGATACCGAAAACCACCAACTTAAGCTTCTGGAGCTTTTTTGGGGATGGCTATTTCTGATTTGTAATTTTCCCATGTAGGAAAGAAGGTTTCTCATATGATGCAATTTTTTTCAAAATTTAACTCCCATTACATAAATAAATACACATTTTCAAAGGCAAAACTACTTGCAGACTCATATCCGACCAGTAGGTTCACGGAAGCCCAAACAGAGTTCAGCCTATTGCTTGTGCCTCGAGATACATAAAACCGTTTTGGCATGGACAGAAAAAACGATCAGTCTATCAGTGCAACTCTAAGTCGCATGTGGACCATATTCTGCGTTATCTTTGTCAATGCACCGTGTCAGGCTAGAGTAGAAAGTGCATTGACACCCTCGCAACCCCACGTGGGCGGTGTGTACACTGCCGTTACCACGGCGGGAGGCTCATGCTCCCTGGGGGTTCGACTCCCGCTCTCGCAGTCCCCCTGTCCCGAGCAGCTGTGGGGCGGAGTGTCCTGCGGATGTCATCCGTGACCCGCTCGGCCAGTGCCCGTGGCCCGGGCTCTGCGTTGGTTGTCTCCCTTGCGAGACTGGGTCGAGCTGCGCAACGGCTCGTTGCAGGGTCCTCCTCCGTTTGAACTCCGTCGTGCTGCAAGAATGTGTTGCGCGGTTGTCGTGGGATTGCAGGGACGTGAAATTGGTTTGCGTTTTGTGTACTGGGCCTCGTAGAGTGTGGACTTACGTCAAATTGAGAGAGGGAGGGGAGGCCGCTTGAAGGCGACGTGAAGAAAAATTGTGCATGTGGAGCTTGTGCAGTGAGAGGAGGGTGGTAAGGAGTGGCATGTACGAGCGGTACGAATGACGATGAAGTCTAGAGGTTGTGATGCACGTTTCGGTACAGTAAGGGAGCTCCCTCGGAGGTGGACTCCCCTCTCCAGTAGCCCGGAGCCCGAAGGTCTTCCTCTGCGTTTTGACGTACCTCCACAGTCTCCGACGCCCTGCTTCCACGAGGAATTCGTAGGTCCTCGCCTCTAACGGATCTCTGAGCAGCCTTCTCCGCTCTTGCCATCGCTACCTGGTAAGCTCGTTCTGCTTTCGCCCTCGCAGCTTCTTCCCTCTCGGCGGCTCGTCTTGCTTGACTTTCAGCCCGCTCGGCCGCCTTCTGATCCTTCAAACGCTGGGCCTCCTCTCGTATTGCTGCTCTTCGGGTCATGGCCTCCTCTTTCTCCTGCAGTTTTCTTTTCTTAGATTCCTCACGTTGTTGTCTTTGCTGCTCTTTTTCCTTCGCAGCAGCTTCTCTGGCACTGATGATTTTAGCTGCAGCCTCCTCATATTCAGAGCTAGTTAGTATAACAGATTTGGCAAAATCCACGATTGGATCCCTACGGCGTGAAGTTGCGCTAGGCGTGAACCGCGGCAGCTGCAAGAACTGAGTTATCGACTCCGGCCCTGGAGCTTCAGCGTCCAAAGCTGCAACGTCGCTTTCATCAGCCTCCTCCGACGGATCTGCAGTGACAAAAAAGTGTTCAGTTGCTGACTCCGGCTCACGGCTCAGGTCGGCTGCGATGTCTTCTTCCCTGGATGGTGGTGCGTACAAGCCTGCGAGGCCGGAAGGTTCGCCCTGCTCGTGGTCATCTCGCAGGCTGCGTGCCTGTTCGCCTCCCTCTTGTGCAGGTGACTGCCCCCTGTGTGTTGTGCTCCCGACCAGGTCATTGTCGCCCTCTTGTCCTTGATGACCGGTTCCATCTTGGAAATGGTCCTCGCCTACCCGTTCCTGATCGTCTCCGTCCGGCCGTTGTTCACTGCTGAAAGCTGCTCGAGTTGAATTCAGAGCCTCATCAGCAGCCAACCTGTAAGCCTCTGACGGTGTGAAGTGCCCGTCGACTGCTCCAATGTTGAGTGGATAAATCCCAGTACGGCGGAAGCCACTGCGGATGTTGCACTCTGATAGAGCTTTTCTCAAGCCAAGTGACACCCACTGGGCCAAAACTTCCTTTGTGGCAGATTGGTCTATGTTTCGTGAGGTCCAGTAGTCCCTATACTCTCTGAAATATTGCTTGAATGGTTTAAATACAGATACATCTAGGGGCTGTAGTGCATGCGAAGTGTGAGATGGGAGGCTGATTAGATCAAGTCCTACATTCTTAGCTAGCCGCGCCACCTCTAATGTAACGTGTGAGTTATGCCCATCCAGAATTAACAAATGGCGTTGCTGTGGTGATATAAGACCTAAACGTCTAATTGATGCTACAAAATGAGAAATCCATGCACTAAAAAGGTAAGACGTCATCCATGCTCGCGGTTGCATTGCCATGGTTGCCCCTTGTTCACAGTGTATGATGTAATTTTGCCTAAACCGTCGTCCTCTAAAAATGTAGAAAGATGGTATTGACTGACCTGCTGCGTTTACACATACCAATACAGAGAGCCACTCTCTTTGATTTGGGACTATCGATTGCACCCTCTTAGCACCAGTCTTCGCTATCACCATTCCGCCCCCGCTTTTACCTACATAAAAAGAGCCCCAAGTTAGTCATTTACAAATTGTTAGGTGCAAGTTCCAGATCATCTACTGATTGTGTTATTATGTTCTCTGGCGTGCAGGGGCTCCATTATTGGAGCTAACAATATGAGCACAAGAGTATTCTAACCGATGCCACTGAAAGAGTATCCGGCCATGAGCACAGTACTTCTGAGACTCATGTTCACTTTCCCGATCAGTCACCATCATGGACTGGGCAGTATACTCTATCGACCCGAGGGCTCACCATCACAAAGTGAGCAGACTCTTTGCTTCTTTTTTATTTTTATTTCCTCTGACGGGACCAAGTTCGACGCATACTATTCTCTCAGACGTACTACCAATTCAGCGGACAGTTTCGACTCATATCAGCAGTCTCTGATGAGCAGAGCTCTAAGTCACCACCTTAAACTCCTCCAACCTGCACTAACTATGATTTTTACATTATCCAATGGTCCAGAGTATCAAGCATGGAGTGGAGATCAACGATTTAAGTTCGGATTGAAACTACAGTCTGCAAGCTTTCGGAGAGAAGAAGCGAATTTGCACTGTTCACCTTGATTGTAGCCATTTTTATTCCCTCGAAGTCCTAACATGTGTGCCAGGTACTGAACTACTTGTCCATAAGTGTACACGCCATGATTATGAGGTTCGCTCTCATCCCCTCAATTGCACTATATTGACAGTATTAAACTGAACCACTTTCTCATGGACTACCCTTGACTGTCAACAGAATGTCGACTCAGAGGCTGCAAAGAAATTCACGACTCATCTTGTTCAGCTGAAATACAGCGCCCAGGCAGGTAATGTACAAGGTTTGATTTCAGCCGAACCTCTATGTTCCAGGCCGTACATCACCCTAGGTCATAATCCTGAGGACCCCAGGTCATAATCCTGAGGACCCCAGGTCATAATCCTGAGGACCCCAGGTCATAATCCTGAGGACCCCAGGTCATAATCCTGAGGACCCCAGGTCATAATCCTGAGGACCCCAGGTCATAATCCTGAGGACCCCAGGTCATAATCCTGAGGACCCCAGGTCATAATCCTGAGGACCCCAGGTCATAATCCTGAGGACCCCAGGTCATAAACCTGGGGACCCAGATCATAAACCTACTTCTGCATCTGATGGGAAACAAAGAACGTTAATTATCTGTTCACTGAGTTTTGGGACCCCAGGTCATAAACCTGGGGCCTCAATCCAACTACTTTCTTTCTTAAAAACAAAATAGTTGATATCATCTCTTCACTTGCAATGTATTCATAGTATGAGAAGTCACTGCTTTCTCATTGACTACCCTTGATTGTGAACAGAATGTAGACTCAGAGGCTGCGAAGAAAATTACAACTCAAACTCATCAGCTGAAATCAAACCTTGTACATTACCTGCCTGGGCGCCGGACTCGTCGCAGTTCCAGATGCGCTCCGGTGGATAATTGTGCAAGGTGAAGAGGCGTTCCAAGTTTTCATACAGCGTTTGCACATTCTCCGGGCACAGTGCGCGTGCCCTTGCGCTCTCTAAACCTTGAGCAGCTCTAACAGTGAGTTCCGGGTGACGATGCCTGAACCATCTCATCCAGCCTCCACCAGGTATCCCGTCTCGAAAAGGGGTCCATCTGCTCTTGGTGATCTCATAAACTTTCATTTTGAGAGCACTAGGAGATAATCCGAATCCCATATCACACATCTTCACGAGGTAATCAACTAGCTCTTTCTCTTCTTCTGCTGTGAGAACCCCTTCAACTCCTCGCCTCCTACTTCTGGTCTTGCCATAGCAGTGATCACGGAACGAGGAGTAAGGGATATTGTTCTGTGCAGCTGCCTTCTTCATGGATTTCCCATTATCCACAGCTGCCATAGCCCGTCTCAGCTGCTCGTCTGTCCAGTTCCCATTCTTTCGTTCTCTATTTCGTCTTGGATTTCGTGAGCTCTTTCGCAATTGACCTGCCTCCTTGCTACTGTCTCCCTGCTGCTGCACATCGCTTCCACCGCCAGGAGCAGGATTCGTGAAGAGCCTGATGCCGGCTACAGAGCCTCGAATCCCTTGCCGCCAACTAGTTTCCCCTCCGACTGCACTTCCTCCTGACCGTCTTGCTGTTGGTCGTTGTATGGCGGATGCTGTAGGTCGGTGGTCGACGAAGGCTGCAGTAGCAACCTGTGCACCGCGGCACTCTCTCCTTGTGCGTCGACTCCGTCGATTCTGCTCAAGCTGCAAGCAGCTGAAATCCAGCGGTTGGGTCGAAGTTGGACCTTCTTCGTCACTGCTAACCGATCTGCCCCCGTCATCTTGCTCGTCTCCCGTGCCCAGCTCACATTCATGATCATCGTACTCATCTTCAATGTAGCAGAATCCATCATCCGTCGCTAAATCTACAGCTGACATGATGCTCAGCTTCAAATGCAACAACTAGTTTAAGCTAGATCACTCCTCTCACACTTGCTAGTACAGAGCACCCCACCCTCCTGAATGAAATATGGCCTTGGTTGATCATTGTAGTGTGAGAAGTGCTTGTTATAAGTGTCATAGAATGTGTGAAATTCTGCCATGGAAGAGTGTAGACACTGCCTAGATTGGAATGTGAAAGCATGACTCGGCATGTGTTTATTTGTTATCACACCAACCACACAATGTGACGCCCAAATGGGGAAACCACTCTCACTTCTTTCTTAATTCCACAAACCAACAAGTGCACTTTCCAATATATTTAACAACCTAAAACCGTTTCAGCCGTCACAAAGATTGATTTTGCATGACGGAGTACACCAATACAGTTCAAACCTAAATCCGGCCCCGAGATCCACATATTACGGAATTCTCATACCACCAGCGGCGCTTTTGGGGAGGGCTACGGCACGCCTATGGGGGTGCTGGTGGTTTTCGGTATCTCTACCTTAGTGTTCATCTCTTACAAGCAAACGGAACTGATTGTAGGATTGGAGAATTTGGTGTTCCTCTGCAGAACTCTAGGTAAGGCCGTTCAAATTAGAATGTCATAATTCATTATTATGCCCCGGTCCAACAAAAATGAACTACTCCTATATTTCTAGGGTCTGGATGAATGCACTTTTCACCTCCATTCAATGCGGATGATAAGCAGTTACTGCTACTGAATGGAAAAGAAATTTTCAACATATGATAATTGAATGCGGTGCCGCTTTACTTGAATATAGTAAGCCAAATATGCAAGAGCCTGTAGTGCTAAGCCCGCTTCATATCGCCGCCAATTTGCAAGATGCACAACTGGTAGATAATCTGAAGAGTAGTCACCTTGGGAACTAGTGGAGGTGGTAAAGTACTAGTCTTAGAATTGATGATTGTAACTTGTATTATGATTGGAAATGAGGTTAGGAGACCTAGAGGAATACAAGGACTCAGGGGAAGCGGATAATTGTTTGAAAATTAATCGATTGGACAGGCAGCATCACGATCATGAAGATTAATGCGAATTTCCAAACTTTGGATGATTTGGCTTGCAACATCCTCCAATTGTCGATTGGACATTTAAAAACCGCAGCTAATCCAGGACACGTCGACAACATTGCTGCAAATCTCAAACTACCGGTACAGCTTCAAACTTCCACATCTAATCTCAAACAAAACATTTTGCCCTCTCATGGAGATCAAGTAAGCGCTCGCCCAGATTAGAGTCCAAGTTGTCCAAGATGACCAAATTCACTCCAACTGAGATCCATTACACGATCAAGCCAATTGTACAATCCCAACTCATTCAACGCACAAACACCCAAGGCAACACAAAAACAGGTACGAATATATGATTCTATGACTAAATTACCCAAAAATAGGTACATGTCAATCCTGCAAAAATCCGGTTATTCTACTAAATTATTAACAAACATTCCTCAGTTCCTGTGGTCGTGCCAGTGCTATCCATCAATTTGTTATTCCAAGTCAATGAAACTTCTTGTGCACGGCGTCGAAAATGTCTCCATGTCCTGAGTCCAAATCACACTGAAGCCCGTCGAAGACTTTGTCACGAAATCGATGCATACATACTTCAGGCTCGGAAGGAAACTGCGATAAAGATTGTGCATGTGAAATGATATTGTCGAGGTTATAGATAGCATGGTGCTCACAGCTGAAGGACACTGTAATCTAGACGTCTAGAATAAGGGCTCGGTTACATCTCAGTGGGTGCAAACAGCGCAAGTCTTGTTGAAGTCTTGTTGGAGTCTCATGATCTGCTGCTAGGTACTGCCAATATAAGACATGCTCTCAAAGTGCGCATTCCAGCAATTCTTGCAATGCGGCCATGGCCATGACTGATTGCATGGATGGCCAATTCAAAACCCTCAAAGAGTCGACATGACAAACAGCAAACCATAGCCGAATTGACATTCACACCACGCCATGCAAGACATACAACAAGATTACTTGTAGAGTTTCCTCATTTTCACGACAAAAGCCTGGCATTTTATTCCATTCTGTTTATTGTATTTATTTGCTGCAGCTCGAGAGAGCCCTTCTTCAAGACCAATATGCAGCAAGGCAAGACACTAAAATCAAGCAAAGATCTGCACCTGACCTGGAGAACCAACCGCTACCAACTGAAATCCGGCCCAGTGGCTCCTCTTTGATAACAACAGCCTACAAGACGCCACGACTGCTAGAGAAATACAAGCTTACATATGACCTGGTGCTATCTCACAAACACACATGCCTCGTGTCTGTACTAGCGGATGCACAGGATAGAAAAAACCAATATTAAGGTGAAGTCGTTATTAGTCACCAGACCGCAACCCACATGTGTGAACCATACTATCGCCGAACATCGACATCAGTAGGAAAGCCATCTTCCCGAAGCATTTGTCCGCAATATCTCGGAACGTGGTCGCATTGCGAATATTTAGAGGTAGCACTTGAACAGACCCAGCACCAGGCCCAGCACAGTGTGCAGGAGCCCCCCGACGATTGACAAGACTTTGCCCACTGTCACCTTCAAGTATCCG
Source organism: Ceratodon purpureus (assembly GCA_014871385.1). NCBI lineage: Eukaryota > Viridiplantae > Streptophyta > Bryopsida > Pseudoditrichales > Ditrichaceae > Ceratodon > Ceratodon purpureus. Next base: position 5,295,661 of record CM026423.1, read on the forward strand.
TCCACGTATATCACCACGAGCTCCGTCACGTCCGCCGGGACCAAGTACGTCCCGGATAGGAGCACGTCAGTGATGTCGGTCACGTCGACCTTCACTGTAAGATCAATATCCACAATGACGGTCGCGTCCACATCCACCAGTATGCCGTTGCACTTGATGGGCTTGGGGCACTTGTTCGTGCACGAAACAGGCCGGCCGTGCGCCGCCACCACGGCCCCGAGAAGGAGCATGAGCACCAGGGTGGCCCTCATGGTGCTCGCGCCGCTGCTGCCGCCTGAGGAGTACTTGGCCGCCATTGCGAAGTGATCAAGGGGGTCGAAGGTGAAGCTGATCAGCAGAGAGTAGAGAGCTGCAGGATGATACAAGGAGCTCGAGACGGAGGTGCAGGTGAACTGGTGAGGGATGAATTGCATGGGTGCTGGATGGGTTTATATACTGTACATGATCTCTTGTGCTGGGGAAAAGGTGGCTCAGGCGACGTGCGGTAGCTGTTCTCTCTATCTCTTCTTGTGAATAATCATGCAGATGACGAACCACGTGGATAAGGTTCCAGAACATAGGGCATGCAAGGACATCGACACTCGGCGGATTTGAGTTGAACATGTATCCAGACTACTAGTCGATTAAGTCGTGGACACCATCTAGAGATCATCACATCGTCTAGTCTAGATGACCGAGTCCACAGATGATCATCACGTCGCCGAGAGATGTTCACGCTGGCCAGGATGATAACGTCCTTGGCAGCTAAGTACGAGTATCTTTTGGCGAAATTTGTCATGATTCCAATATCCTGCAGGTTACACTTCCGACAAACTTTGCAGATTCGACTCATTGGAGAACTCACGTCCCGGATCGCTAGCTGGGTTGGACTTACGTACGTAGGAATCGTTGATAGGCGCTCTTGAAAGCGCGAATAAGGAGGCGGTGCACCGTGAGCTCCCAACTCATCCCTCCTCGTCCGCATCGACGGGCATCGTGAGAGCAAGCTCGGCAAGCTGTCCCGGATATTTATATTCATGATTTAGATGCTCTCGAAGGTCCTTTGTCAGGCCGCTCTGACAACCAGCACATGTTCACTCGTTGACCTGCCTTAATTACTGTATCCACTTTTCTGAGGGCACTGTTGAAATGAGGGTTGACTAGCTCTGATTCGAGTGAAAATTGTAGAGTGTGCAACGTGGTGATAAAATTGTGAGCATTATTTTCGGGCTCTGATCATAGGAAGGGCATATTCTTGATGTTTTAGGGAGTACATATTGCTGATCTTTTAGGGAGGCCATGAATTTGCTGACCTTTTACCGAGGGCCATATTGCGTCGTGATTAAAAAAAACATGTACCACATTATATATCCTGAACTAATATATGCCAGGACCCATTACTATTTCATAGGAACGAAGTGCCCTGCAGCAGCTCAATAGCAGCTCTTGATAGTGACATATCAAACCACAGTACAGGTTGTGTCATTTTAATTTTCGGGGTGATAGGTTGGGCCCGAACATAGGCATTGGTAGCACGCTACAGCACTGGTATTGTGACTCGTGAGGACAGGGGCCTTCACACCGCAACGAGGTCAACAACACCCACTCCCGCTTCCTAACTCCTCCCAACTAGCTCAGGCTTGGTTGCAAGCTAAGTGCAGGATTGATTTATCTCACTGCTTCTCCTCAATGGAAATCGACCCATTCCAAAATACGAATTTGACCAATTCCATAAAAGGACCCAGTTCGTTTCCTCTTAACCAAGGAGACCTTTGCGTCTCCTCTGTTCCCCCCTCCCCCCCCCCCCCAAAATAAAAATATCAAATTCAAAAAAATAAAATCATCAATTTATTTAGGAATAATATCGAAGGATTGGTACATATGGAAGAGGCAATTGCAGGAATACAGATCATCAAAGACAGTGACTAGATGGTGGCTTTATGATTGGGAGTTACGACACAAGTCTTGTCTGGCCAAGTTTGTGGAGGTTATTGAACGTGGATTATCGGAGTCGGAGCGCTGCCAACGTGTGTATGAATCTAATGTGTTCGGAGCCAGAATAATTAAAATACTTGTTAGGGGCACATACCGTCTGGGCTGTCAGAAGGACTGTCTCTGTATAACATATACATACACACATTTAAGTACATGTATGTGTATACATGTATATTCCATTAGAAACAAGGCCCCTAAAAAAGATGTGTCAATGATAACAGTGTGGCTGTGTAGTATCATATACCTACGTTTACGTTTGGATTCTGGAAGGTCACACTACGAAGAATTCCGAGTGCAGTTTGCTCTTTCTTGCTCTTTGCCAACATCTACTCTCACTTAATATGTAGTAGAATCAAATTTTAATCATAGGGAGATTAATGAAATTAGCCAACATTTTTTTAGTGTAAAACATCTTACTATTTTAGAAAACAAATGGTGATTCTATATATCATATTGTACTATGTACATTTCATTTTTTTTCCATGAATGCAGCTTAATATGATATAAACCAATAAAAATAATAATCAAATACTATAAGATAGAAAACGGAACTTTCATGAATTTTCAAAGATATATTACTCTAAAAAGAATTATCAAAAATATTGAACTTTTGAAGTTATAGATAATTTTTTAATATCATCATTGACATATTCTTTCCTAGAATGAATTTCAATGAAGTTGAAGAAATCATATATTATACCACATCCAAGATTGATCAAGTATCCTTTTCTGCTAGGTGTTAAGAACAATTCCAATACATAGTTTTACTGGTGTACTGTGATTGTTCTTTCCTCGGCGATGTATAGCTAAAAACGGTTAACCGACGGAGGGCACTCCAGTTTCCACCGTTCCTTCAACAACTGATTCGTTGCTATGCAGTGCAATGTAAGATCACTGCCATGAGTCAAAAGTTATAACCTGCCAACAACAGTCGGAAAACAAAGTAGATAGAACATGCTCTAACGTAACATTGTCCAACCAAATCACACCTCATAAAATTGATCAAAGTAAGTGCATCGATCAAAAAGTGAGAAGTGTCCAGGATAAAATTAAATGCCATGCAACTGATTCAAACTGATATTTATTGAATAAGTGGGAACCAGCCCCATGAACACTGTCAGGCAACACAGTTCCATTCCAAAACTTGAAGTACTCATTCCAACAACGCAGTGACATTTCTGATCTGGACTCCACATATCATAGCCAATTCATTTATTCATATTCAGGGTGCTGCATAATTATAAGCACAGGGTGCCTTCTTACTACACAGCAAAAAACAAACAGACACGGTGCCATCAAGCGAACTTGACATGCAACGTCTTGGCCTGGAAAACAAGCAGCTACCTGGACTAACTAGAAACCCAGTTCGTCCTCTCGGAGAACGAAGCCTACGACTTAAACCTGGAGCTCGTAACAAAGCATCAACCGAGTTGCCTTGGAAAAACTGGTCTACGGGATCATGCCCGCATCCGTACAAGAAGAGATCTGAGATAACAAAAAACTGGGGAAAAAGAGAATGCACTAGTGACTGGACTGCAACCCATGGACTCAACGGCCCGGATACGGATCTCCTTGTACTGGACATAAACACATGTACATACGATGCGCAATATTTATGCCAGCACTCCGAGTCTCGAGACATGGCGGCACTGCGAGCGTCTAGAGCACGCACCGGATGAAGCCCAGCACCAGGCCCACCAACGTGTGCAGCAGCTTGGAGATGATTCCCACGGCGCCCACCTTCACCTTCACGCACCCCTCCTCGTACACCAGCACCAGCGCCGTCACGTCCGCCGGGCACGAGTACGACCCGACCAGCACCGCCCCGGTCACGTCCACCACATTGATCTCCACCAAGCCCAGCACCTCCACCTCCACCGTCGCGTGTGCGGCCACGGAGACGCCGTTGACCTCGATGGCCTTCTCGCACTTGTTCTCGCACGACACGGGCCGGCCGTGCGCCGCCACCACGGCCCCAAGGAGGAGCATGAGCACCAGGGTGGCCCTCATGGCGCTCGCGCTGCCGCCGGACGAGAACTTGACCGCCATTGCGAAGTGAAGGTGGTGATTGAAGTTGAAGCTGATGAGTAGTAGGCAATGTGGAGGACGGGAGAGAGCTGGTGGAAGACAACAGCGGAAGCTGAGTTAGCTCGGGCTGATTGAAGTGGTGAGGGATGAGTTGCATGTTGGACGCTGGACATTGGGTTTATATACCTGATCTGAGCCGGAGTCCGCCTGGCTGCAAGGTTGGGACGCCGGCGCGTGGAGATGCTAGCGCGGGCGACGAGCGATAGGTTTTTTGCCTTCTTGCGATTGATCATGCAGATGAAGAACTACGTGGATCACGAAGCGGAATGCCGGGGCAGCGAGGTCGATACTTCATGGGTTTCAGGTATTTTCAGCCAGGCAGATTTGATCGATGGAAGTGATGTTGTCGAGTGGTTGCTGCAGTCGAGGATCATCGCATAGTTTCTTTTGTGCGGAAATAAACAATCCGTCCTTGGAAATGGTGACTCTTTGCACGTGGGCGATTACGAAATCAAGGAGGCAGTGCACCGCGAGCCCCCAGCTCATCCCTCCTCGTCTGCAACGACGGCTTTGCCAGTGGCAAATCGGCAGCTCGGCAGCTGACCCGGATATTCGGTTCTTTGAAAGGCGATTCGTCAACCCTCACTGTCAACCACCACGTGCTTGGTGGTTGACCTGCCTTGTCTTGTAATGTAGTCGTCCCCTTTACAGGGAAGTAGATGAATGTGTTTACCGACGAGCCTGCATTCTTTCACCAGTTCATAGGCTGGAATATCAGGGTCTTGAACAGACAATATTTACAAGGCTTCCTGGACCAAACCAAGAAACTTGCAGACGGTCGGTCTATGCATTTTTCCGAAAAATCGAATTTCCCTTCGTTTCCAAGGAAACTCGCAACATATGGTACAAGCTGAGACTGGCTATTGGGACCAGGCCCGGCAGATCGATCTCGTTCTAGTTAAAGTCTGTATTAGGAGATTCAACGTACAAATTTAGAGAAATTGGTGAGTGAGTTGTGACCGGAAGGTGGGTGCTCCGGGATAAAGTTCCACAAGTCTTGTGTGTAAAATGAATGTACGCCGTCGGGGTCGGCGCGCTGTCCTGGCGCGAATTAACTTATATCCTCGGAAGACGAGGAATTATTGATTGGTGGGAGTTGTCGGCAACATATCCAAGTGACGCGTGGAATCGACCACTGTGATGTCAGAAGGACTTTTCTATAATATAAAATTAGCAATATTAAACAGTTACCAGTTCTCGGAATTCAGCCCCACACCTTTCTGAAATCTCTTATCCTTCGTATCTTTATTTTATGTGTCCTTTTGAAGCAACTGTGTGATGTTTTCATGCCTACTTGGCATGGGACCCAATCCACATGGGATTGTTTAATTCCTGGCAATTGCACATGCTATTTTGTTGTATCAGAATTGATTGCTTAGTAGAAATGGTTTAGATAATAATTTTCTGATATATTAGACGAAGATAGTTTCCAAATGTTACATCATCTATAAGGTAGAGACGGGTATTTCCGTGAGTTTAAGCCATTGAGCATATATGGGATTGAGAAAATTATCGGGTTAAATTTTATACAAATAGATGTTAGGTTGTGAATCCTAAATCTGATTTAATTTTTAAAAACTTCAAGAATTTATTAAATTTTCATGAACATTTGAAGTGCAACACCGCAGACAACTATAGTTATAAGTAGGCACATGCAACACAAAGATTCTTGCATCGAGTACATGATAGGTTGTTATGAAATCTACTAAGTGCAGTAGTCAGGAGCTGTCTGCTGGAATATTGGTGCTATGATAGGGCACGGATTCAGAACTCTCATAGGAATACCCATCTCTACCTTAGTACAAATTGGCAAGGAGAGAGAGCTCAAGATGTCGAGAGAATATGAGGCCTTTTCATAAAAATCCTAATTAATAAATAATAAATACATTTGATTTGAAAACAAAGGAATCCTAGTCCTGTACAAGTTCGAAAGTATGAAACTAAAGATAGAGAACATTAAGTTTTAACATGTTGCATAAGTTAAAAATTAGTAACTTCAGAAAAGGTTAATCAGAAGATCATGTGGGTGAAGTCTCCAAGGGAAGTATAAACTTATTGTGATTTCAAACAAATGAATATCCGATTTTATTTTGTTCAATTCTTTTGTATAACTCAAAGCCAGTAGATAGTTGATAAGAGTTAAAGATAAAGTTAAAAAAATTTGAGGATATATTAAGAAACAATGAACACATACAATGAATGGTAAAAATATAGATGAAATGATAAAGCGCCTACTTTTGGCAGAACAAGATATTTACCCCTACCTTTGCTGTAATCTTTTCGTCAATTTTTATATAGATATACAATTTACCAATCAAGAAAATGTTAAATAGTTATGGACACTAAAAATAGAGAGAGACTAGAGTATTTGAATTTATGCGTTCTTTTAATAAAATATAAAGTATATTACAAATATTAAAAATGTAATGGTTTTTGGTTTGTTTGACACTATCATATTTGTCATTCTTAGGGCTAGTTTACACTTAGGGCCGATCCAAACTCTTCAAATTGACAAATAACAACCACTATGATTGCTCAAGTTTTTCAAATTAGGCCTAAAGGCTTTATACTTAGGGTAGACCGGAACTTCAATTTAATATTCTATGTGGCATTTTATGTGACATTGTTTTTGGGTCAGAATGTTTTGGTTGATTTAATGCAACTGGGATAAGGTTTCTCTTGGCCCAAACTTTCAACCAAGAGTCCAAACTTAAGATTAGATTGGAGATTAAAATCCATTCAATCCGGCCCACCTTCCGCCAACCCCAAACTATCTATAAAAGAGACCTTATAATTTACATTGCAAAATTTAAAAGAATGTAATTTATAAGTTGATTTAAGTTACATGTTAAATTTTATTGGGTCTCAAATCTTCATAAATATTAGGGGTGGTTTACACTATATTGGACCACGGAGATAAACCACAACCGTCTAAAATTTGTGATTGGCCAAGAAAGTCGTCGCAGTCCGACTTGGCTTTACACTACCTTGAAAAAAGAAGATTAACTACAAAGTTTGAGGCTACTTGAATATGCTATTTTCTCTCGAGTGGGTAATGTTTCATGGTCCAAGAAATTTTCCGTCAAATCAAGGCCAAGAGGTTGAGTCAATGAAAATCAAGAAGACCGTTGGGCCAAAAATCAGTCATTGGCCAAAATTTGATTATTTTACTGATTTTTTTTGAATTTGTTAATGCAGATTCTTTTGTCATCTTGATCCAAATCCACTTTATACTATGAGAAATGACCAAGACATTTAAAATGTGACACAGCACATTTCCTTCAAGAATCATTAATCTTTAACGACAAAGTCTTATAATTTAAATGATCTTTGGATTCAAAGAACTAATTATTTAAATGATGTTATTAGAGGGATTTTCAAAAACATAATTGTACGGTTAAGTTTTTGCAACTTCTAAAAATGAATGAAGTGTATGAATTTCAAATGTGAAACTAAACACATACGATACTTAGACTACTTCTAAAAAACCAAAAATTCAAATATCTAAGAAGCCAAGGATTTCTTTTGATCTAAACGTCATTTTTATCGCCAATAATTTGAAGAATTCATACATGCCATGATCCCTTCTTGGAATTAAAAGCTCTAAGTTTTATTTAAATCAATATCAATAATATATGAACTGTCAAAACCTCTTTTTTGATTCCAAGGTCTTTTTATACATTTAAAATATATTTTTCATTGGAAGAAAACATCCTCAAAAGGGTCTCTCAGATCTGAGAGACCGTTAGCCAAACTCATTTTGAATAAAAAAATTCTAACAATTTTGGTGAAAACAATTGATTTTATTTTTATTTTTGCAAAATATGGCTTATAATATGGTTTTTGAAAGCTCTTGTCAAGGACTTTCCAAAGAAATTTATTTTTCACCACACTTCAGAGACATATGTGCTATTGTATTGGATACCAAAGCAAGGTTATCTAGTAACTTTAACCACTAAAAATATGTTTTGGACCAAAGAGTTGCATATATCAAATATGAATTCATATACATTCATTTCCTCTCCTAGATTTTGAGACTTCTTCAAGGTCTAGTTTTCTCTTTCTCAGATCTGAAAAAGAGAAAATTGGGCCCCTTGGAGCCTTTGATTTTTGAGATATATCATCATATTTACTTCCTCTACTACATTCTAAGATCGTTTTGAAGATAAGTTTCCTATCCCTCGGATCCAAGAGACAAAAAACTAGGCCTTTACAAATGTTGATTATTTTAGACATATGATCATATTCAACACCCTCCCCTCGATTCTCAAATATCTTCAGGGTCAAGTTTTATGTCTTTCCGATCCAAGAGTCATGGTTTCAGAGGAAGTTCTTTGTGATTATTTGTAACATTTGCATTTGGGAAGAAGCACTTTGTTGGTTTTTGACCATATTGAACAAATCTCGATATATGATACATCTATTATTTATTGTATCAACTTGGTTGCTTTAATCTTTGTTTTTGCATCCAACAATCTTATCTCTCAGAATCCGAGAAACAACATATGATACATCTTTTATTTTTTATTGTACAAACTTGGTTACTTTACTCTTTAAATTTGCATTCAATATCCTTGTTTCTCGGATCCGAGAAGCAATATATGATACGTCTTTTGGTTTTTATTGTACTCACATGGCGTGCAAAGTTGCTTAAAAGTTGTGCCTCAATATTAATTGCTGAGTCCAAAACCGAAGTCTCAGATTCGAGACTCACTTTTCTATAAGGACTTGGTCTATCAATATCTATTCTATTAAAACATATGATTAGTAGAATGTTACTGCTTTGTTTACTTTGTTTTTTGTTTTGCAAAAAAAAACGACGTTATACGTATACTCTAGTACTTTTTAGCAACATTTTTTGCAAGTTGGAAGATTATGTATTCATCGATAATGTCTCTAGGATTCAAGGGATGCCTCTCTTGATAATATTAAGTACCATAATAGTGAAATCTATCAAAAATATTATGCTTATTATATTGGAAAAAAGTGGAAAAATCTTGTGATTGCAAATGTTTCTAAGATCTAAATAAAATTCAGCCCTAAAAAATAGGTGAACTCTCAAAATTAGAATAATGGACAACTATACAACACAGTTTTTTAAATCCAAATAATCAAATACCCTAAGATATAATTCACTTAAAATTAAAATCATCCAAGTGACAAGTGCATCTTAGACCCAAATTGCAACATGTTTTGTAGAATTAAAAGTATAAACCCATATCTCCGATATCTAAACTTATCCATTTATTATGGAACTTGCTTAGGTTGACAAGGCAATTTCTTTATTAAATCTTATGAGCAAATCATAGTATTTTCAAATGACCACCCTTTACATAATCTCAAAATTATGTTAAAAATTGCAATAAATAGAAAAAACATATTACAAATTTCAATAGGTAATACATTCAATGCTAAGAAACGCATTTGAAAAATAGTCTCACCCGCTACCAAAATTTTTAAAATACATCTTGTGTCATGTGATACTAATTCTTCTTTTCAATGACATGATTATGCTTTGCCAAAATTGGACTTGGGATTTTCTCTATTCAATTATGGATGTTAGAATATGTAGACAATCATAATGCATTTGTAAACAAGATGTTCAAATGAGATGTTTCAATCTGCAATGGCATGGAAAATCGTTGATTGTTATTTTCATTGATTTAGAATATAAATGATTGACTTGGATATGGAGGCTAAAACTCTTTGTAAAGCAAAATATAGAAATCATCCAAAGATGGCACTTGTAATTGAGATACAAATTAAACTGTCTAAATTTATTTATTTTGTCAATTTCCTACCTAAAGTATTTAAAATACTCAAGTTCAATTACCTCATTTAGATGCAACAAAAAATTTCTTTTAGTTTTAAAAACAAACCTCAAAATTCATTTTAAATTAAACTAACATAAAAAATTTAAAGTGGAAGGAATAGACTGTAAGATAAGCACTACTTTCTTGGATCCAAATGTTAACATAGCTCATACAAACATTGCATCCATTCCCCAAAAATCAACAACTTTCTTCTACAATTTGCTAGCCTTTCTACTTAAAAGAATCAAGCCTTTGCATTCAAGAGGATTTAACATTTGGATCAAAAGATGAAATCATCCAAAATATAAATTGATGGAAGTAGAATTGCAACAGCTAAATAACTTGAATAACTTGAATGACATGTTGAAATCCTATTTGACACATTTCCTATTTTCCAAAGATATTGTTCGATAATGCCAAGCCTTCTAGTCTTAAACAAAAAGAACATACAACGCAAAGATTAATAGAGGAGTTTTGGGCACAATAACACCTATGTAATTCACTAAAAACATTGGGGTGTCTTTGGTAGCAAAGGAAGTCTTTTACATCCAAAAGACCCTTCATTAAATGGCAAAACGAAGAGTTTTTCCAATCCAAGAGACCTCCAAAATTCATACATAATTATAAATAGTATTTCAAGATTTCAATAGTAAATATGGATATAAGAAAGGTGTGAATTGAAAATTGATACTAAAAAGTATAATCAAAGCTCTAAAATCTAGCTTAAAGAGTTGTCAACTAATTTTAAAGTTAAAATATGAATTTAGTGCTAATTTATAAAAAATTCACATTTAAAAAAAAAACTACAGTATTTTATCAAAATCTCATAAATCCAGGATATTAGGTGCTTTACGAAGTATAGATATTTTTATTTGAAGATCAGCAAAAAGATTTTTAAAAATTCAAATTTCAATATTTTGTTAAGAAAAACTTGATGAATTTAAAATTTTAAAAATTTGCAAGCTCACAAGTCGCTTGCTCGTTGCTTGCTATCCGGTGCTTGCAAGATTGATTGGCTGACTTTATTCTATCTTATAAAATATGGTGTTGTATAGAAAGGCACATGCTATTTTGTGGCGCTTATCAAAACACCGTTTGAACTTTGACCATAAAATTGCTGGAGTTGAATTTCGAATCTTGTTTTTAGATATCTCTATGTAAATTTTCAAAATTCCATACTTTCAAAAGTTTGCAATTTAACGATTCTTGAAAGCATATTTAGGATTGGTTCTATGGATGTTGATGAGCTTTAATTTTGACTAGGCTGAAATTGCTTGTTCTATAGAATGTGAATAAATGGGCTACAAGCCTAGGAGGGGAAGCACAATAAAGTGGACCACAAAAGTGCTTAGCTCATTGTCAATTTCAGCCCTTTTGCGAAAATTGCACAAAAGTGATAGAAAGATGGAATTGAAGTCAATTTTTTTTACTAATATGGATTCTCAACTTGTTTGTCTACAACTTGGAAAAGTTTTGTGCAAAGTAGACACTTTTAAGTTATTGTATAAGGGCTTTAAATCCAAGCAAAGTGAATGCAATCATTTGTAAAAGTGGCTAGAAAAGAATAAAAAACTATTTAAAAATCACTTTTAATGAAGTGGGGCCCTCTATATCTTTAAGAGGTATTCTAAAATAGACAATTCATATACTCGTTGTTTGATTTAAGGTTCCAAAAGTATCGCAAGGATGTTTTTAGAATGGTCTTTTCCGCGATACTTTTTGTCACCTTTTTTTTACCGAACATAGTTTTTTATATTGGAAAAAACATCCTCTAAAGACAATAGAGAGCCCCAAATGAAGAAATTAAGACTTTGGAAAAGTTCATTTTCATAATTTAGAACTAGTGGTCAAATTAAGTTTCAATCAAAGATGTTTTTTTATGGAGATGCCTCTTAGATACCTTATGACACCTTAAAAAGTGACTAAAATGTTCAAAAACTACACCAAAATGCTCTAAATCAGATTTGAGCTTTGAAAAACAGCACACTTCATATTCACTTCTTAGTTATCACAAATTGCACTTGGTGGTCGATTTTATTGTGCTTCCCCCCCTAATTCAATGCACATGTGAATAATGAAGTGTCTAAAATGCCTTATAAGTTACAAATGGAATGGTAAAATTAAAGTTATAGAGTGTCACATTAATTGTCAATGTATCTAAGGTATTGATTGTTTTACGATCGGGTTGGAGATGATTTATAAATACATTACACGTATTGAAAATATTAGGGTCTGGATGGAGGATAAAATTAACAATTGTAACATTTAATACCAATTTTTTGGATTTAGAATGCAATAGCCAGATGGTGGCAACAAGTGTTTAAAATAATTAGCCTTCTACACTAGGTAAGTGATATTTTAGCATACAAATCTAGATATGGTTTATAGACTTTTATTCATCAATGAACAAACTATGTAACATTTATATCTATGTAAAACAGTTGGAATATCATCACCAATGGAAAACAATTCCAATCATACAACCTATCAAAGGAGGTACGGTATAATTTAAAAGCAATCTAGCAGAAACATAGTCCAAATGCACCAACAGCTTACACCGTACATGAAGAATATTGTTCATCTCTTACAAGCAAACGGAACTGATTGTAGGATTGGAGAATTTGGTGTTCCTCTGCAGAACACTAGGTAAGGCCATTCAAATTAGAAGGTCATAATTCATTATTATGCCCCGGTCCAACAAAAATGAACTACTCCTATATTTCTAGGGTCTGGATGAATGCACTTTTCACCTCCATTCAATGCGGATGATAAGCAGTTACTGCTACTGAATGGAAAAGAAATTTTCAACATATGATAATTGAATGCGGTGCCGCTTTACTTGAATATAGTAAGCCAAATATGCAAGAGCCTGTAGTGCTAAGCCCGCTTCATATCGCCGCCAATTTGCAAGATGCACAACTGGTAGATAATCTGAAGAGTAGTCACCTTGGGAACTAGTGGAGGTGGTAAAGTACTAGTCTTAGAATTGATGATTGTAACTTGTATTATGATTGGAAATGAGGTTAGGAGACCTAGAGGAATACAAGGACTCAGGGAAAGCGGATAATTGTTTGAAAATTAATCACAGTGGACTGGCAGCATCACGATGGGGATTGATGCGAATTTCCAAACTTTGGATGATTTGGCTTGCAACATCCTCCAATTGTCGATTGGACATTTAAAAACCGCAGCTAATCCAGGACACGTCGACAACATTGCTGCAAATCTCAAACTACCGGTACAGCTTCAAACTTCCACATCTAATCTCAAACAAAACATTTTGCCCTCTCATGGAGATCAAGTAAGCGCTCGCCCAGATTAGAGTCCAAGTTGTCCAAGATGACCAAATTCACTCCAACTGAGATCCATTACACGACCAAGCCAATTGTACAATCCCAACTCATTCAACGCACAAACACCCAAGGCAACACAAAAACAGGTACGAATATGTGATTCTATGACTAAATTACCCAAAAATAGGTACATGTCAATCCTGCAAAAATCCGGTTATTCTACTAAATTATTAACAAACATTCCTCAGTTCCTGTGGTCGTGCCAGGGCTATCCATCAATTTGTTATTCCAAGTCAATGAAACTTCTTGTGCACGGCGTCGAAAATGTCTCCATGTCCTGAGTCCAAATCACACTGAAGCCCGTCGAAGACTTTGTCACGAAATCGATGCATACATACTTCAGGCTCGGAAGGAAACTGCGATAAAGATTGTGCATGTGAAATGATATTGTCGAGGTTATAGATAGCATGGTGCTCACAGCTCAAGGACACTCTGATCTAGACGTCTAGAATAAGGGCTCGGTTACATCTCAGTGGGTGCAAACAGTTCAAGTCTTGTTGAAGTCTTGTTGGAGTCTCATGATCTGCTGCTAGGTACTGCCAATATAAGACATGCTCTCAGAGTGCGCATTCCAGCAATTCGGGAATCGTGGATATGGCCATGACTGATTGCATGGATGGCCAATTCAAAACCCTCAAAGAGTCGACATGACAAACAGCAAACCATAGCCGAATTGACATTCACACCACGCCATGCAAGACATACAACAAGATTACTTGTAGAGTTTCCTCATTTTCACGACAAAAGCCTGGCATTTTATTCCATTCTGTTTATTGTATTTATTTGCTGCAGCTCGAGAGAGCCCTTCTTCAAGACCAATATGCAGCAAGGCAAGACACTAAAATCAAGCAAAGATCTGCACCTGACCTGGAGAACCAACCGCTACCAACTGAAATCCGGCCCAGTGGCTCCTCTTTGATAACAACAGCCTACAAGACGCCACGACTGCTAGAGAAATACAAGCTTACATATGACCTGGTGCTATCTCACAAACACACATGCCTCGTGTCTGTACTAGCGGATGCACAGGATAGAAAAAACTGATATTAAGGTGAAGTCGTTATTAGTCACCAGACCGCAACCCACATGTGTGAACCATACTATCGCCGAACATCGACATCAGTAGGAAAGCCATCTTCCCGAAGCATTTGTCCGCAATATCTCGGAACGTGGTCGCATTGCGAATATTTAGAGGTAGCACTTGAACAGACCCAGCACCAGGCCCAACACAGTGTGCAGGAGCCCCCCGACGATTGACAAGACTTTGCCCACTGTCACCTTCAAGTATCCGTCCACGTATATCACCACGAGCTCCGTCACGTCCGCCGGGACCAAGTACGTCCCGGATAGGAGCACGTCAGTGATGTCGGTCACGTCGACCTTCACTGTAAGATCAATATCCACAATGACGGTCGCGTCCACATCCACCAGTATGCCGTTGCACTTGATGGGCTTGGGGCACTTGTTCGTGCACGAAACAGGCCGGCCGTGCGCCGCCACCACGGCCCCGAGAAGGAGCATGAGCACCAGGGTGGCCCTCATGGTGCTCGCGCCGCTGCTGCCGCCTGAGGAGTACTTGGCCGCCATTGCGAAGTGATCAAGGGGGTCGAAGGTGAAGCTGATCAGCAGAGAGTAGAGAGCTGCAGGATGATACAAGGAGCTCGAGACGGAGGTGCAGGTGAACTGGTGAGGGATGAATTGCATGGGTGCTGGATGGGTTTATATACTGTACATGATCTCTTGTGCTGGGGAAAAGGTGGCTCAGGCGACGTGCGGTAGCTGTTCTCTCTATCTCTTCTTGTGAATAATCATGCAGATGACGAACCACGTGGATAAGGTTCCAGAATATGGGGCATGCAAGGACATCGACACTCGGCGGATTTGAGTTGAACATGTATCCAGACTACTAGTCGATTAAGTCGTGGACACCATCTAGAGATCATCACATCGTCTAGTCTAGATGACCGAGTCCACAGATGATCATCACGTCGCCGAGAGATGATCACGCTGGCCAGGATGATAACGTCCTTGGCAGCTAAGTACGAGTATCTTTTGGCGAAATTTGTCATGATTCCAATATCCTGCAGGTTACACTTCCGACAAACTTTGCAGATTCGACTCATTGGAGAACTCACGTCCCGGATCGCTAGCTGGGTTGGACTTACGTACGTAGGAATCGTTGATAGGCGCTCTTGAAAGCGCGAATAAGGAGGCGGTGCACCGTGAGCTCCCAACTCATCCCTCCTCGTCCGCATTGACGGGCATCGTGAGAGCAAGCTCGGCAAGCTGTCCCGGATATTTATATTCATGATTTAGATGCTCTCGAAGGTCCTTTGTCAGGCCGCTCTGACAACCAGCACATGTTCACTCGTTGACCTGCCTTAATTACTGTATCCACTTTTCTGAGGGCACTGTTGAAATGAGGGTTGACTAGCTCTGATTCGAGTGAAAATTGTAGAGTGTGCAACGTGGTGATAAAATTGTGAGCATTATTTTCGGGCTCTGATCATAGGAAGGGCATATTCCTGATGTTTTAGGGAGTACATATTGCTGATCTTTTAGGGAGGCCATGAATTTGCTGACCTTTTACCGAGGGCCATATTGCGTCGTGATTAAAAAAAACATGTACCACATTATATATCCTGAACTAATATATGCCAGGACCCATTACTATTTCATAGGAACGAAGTGCCCCTGCAGCAGCTCAATAGCAGCTCTTGATAGTGACATATCAAACCACAGTACAGGTTGTGTCATTTTAATTTTCGGGGTGATAGGTTGGGCCCGAACATAGGCATTGGTAGCACGCTACAGCACTGGTATTGTGACTCGTGAGGACAGGGGCCTTCACACCGCAACGAGGTCAACAACACCCACTCCCGCTTCCTAACTCCTCCCAACTAGCTCAGGCTTGGTTGCAAGCTAAGTGCAGGATTGATTTATCTCACTGCTTCTCCTCAATGGAAATCGACCCATTCCAAAATACGAATTTGACCAATTCCATAAAAGGACCCAGTTCGTTTCCTCTTAACCAAGGAGACCTTTGCGTCTCCTCTGTTCCCCCCTCCCCCCCCCCCCAAAATAAAAATATCAAATTCAAAAAAATAAAATCATCAATTTATTTAGGAATAATATCGAAGGATTGGTACATATGGAAGAGGCAATTGCAGGAATACAGATCATCAAAGACAGTGACTAGATGGTGGCTTTATGATTGGGAGTTACGACACAAGTCTTGTCTGGCCAAGTTTGTGGAGGTTATTGAACGTGGATTATCGGAGTCGGAGCGCTGCCAACGTGTGTATGAATCTAATGTGTTCGGAGCCAGAATAATTAAAATACTTGTTAGGGGCACATACCGTCTGGGCTGTCAGAAGGACTGTCTCTGTATAACATATACATACACACATTTAAGTACATGTATGTGTATACATGTATATTCCATTAGAAACAAGGCCCCTAAAAAAGATGTGTCAATGATAACAGTGTGGCTGTGTAGTATCATATACCTACGTTTACGTTTGGATTCTGGAAGGTCACACTACGAAGAATTCCGAGTGCAGTTTGCTCTTTCTTGCTCTTTGCCAACATCTACTCTCACTTAATATGTAGTAGAATCAAATTTTAATCATAGGGAGATTAATGAAATTAGCCAACATTTTTTTAGTGTAAAACATCTTACTATTTTAGAAAACAAATGGTGATTCTATATATCATATTGTACTATGTACATTTCATTTTTTTTCCATGAATGCAGCTTAATATGATATAAACCAATAAAAATAATAATCAAATACTATAAGATAGAAAACGGAACTTTCATGAATTTTCAAAGATATATTACTCTAAAAAGAATTATCAAAAATATTGAACTTTTGAAGTTATAGATAATTTTTTAATATCATCATTGACATATTCTTTCCTAGAATGAATTTCAATGAAGTTGAAGAAATCATATATTATACCACATCCAAGATTGATCAAGTATCCTTTTCTGCTAGGTGTTAAGAACAATTCCAATACATAGTTTTACTGGTGTACTGTGATTGTTCTTTCCTCGGCGATGTATAGCTAAAAACGGTTAACCGACGGAGGGCACTCCAGTTTCCACCGTTCCTTCAACAACTGATTCGTTGCTATGCAGTGCAATGTAAGATCACTGCCATGAGTCAAAAGTTATAACCTGCCAACAACAGTCGGAAAACAAAGTAGATAGAACATGCTCTAACGTAACATTGTCCAACCAAATCACACCTCATAAAATTGATCAAAGTAAGTGCATCGATCAAAAAGTGAGAAGTGTCCAGGATAAAATTAAATGCCATGCAACTGATTCAAACTGATATTTATTGAATAAGTGGGAACCAGCCCCATGAACACTGTCAGGCAACACAGTTCCATTCCAAAACTTGAAGTACTCATTCCAACAACGCAGTGACATTTCTGATCTGGACTCCACATATCATAGCCAATTCATTTATTCATATTCAGGGTGCTGCATAATTATAAGCACAGGGTGCCTTCTTACTACACAGCAAAAAACAAACAGACACGGTGCCATCAAGCGAACTTGACATGCAACGTCTTGGCCTGGAAAACAAGCAGCTACCTGGACTAACTAGAAACCCAGTTCGTCCTCTCGGAGAACGAAGCCTACGACTTAAACCTGGAGCTCGTAACAAAGCATCAACCGAGTTGCCTTGGAAAAACTGGTCTACGGGATCATGCCCGCATCCGTACAAGAAGAGATCTGAGATAACAAAAAACTGGGGAAAAAGAGAATGCACTAGTGACTGGACTGCAACCCATGGACTCAACGGCCCGGATACGGATCTCCTTGTACTGGACATAAACACATGTACATACGATGCGCAATATTTATGCCAGCACTCCGAGTCTCGAGACATGGCGGCACTGCGAGCGTCTAGAGCACGCACCGGATGAAGCCCAGCACCAGGCCCACCAACGTGTGCAGCAGCTTGGAGATGATTCCCACGGCGCCCACCTTCACCTTCACGCACCCCTCCTCGTACACCAGCACCAGCGCCGTCACGTCCGCCGGGCACGAGTACGACCCGACCAGCACCGCCCCGGTCACGTCCACCACATTGATCTCCACCAAGCCCAGCACCTCCACCTCCACCGTCGCGTGTGCGGCCACGGAGACGCCGTTGACCTCGATGGCCTTCTCGCACTTGTTCTCGCACGACACGGGCCGGCCGTGCGCCGCCACCACGGCCCCAAGGAGGAGCATGAGCACCAGGGTGGCCCTCATGGCGCTCGCGCTGCCGCCGGACGAGAACTTGACCGCCATTGCGAAGTGAAGGTGGTGATTGAAGTTGAAGCTGATGAGTAGTAGGCAATGTGGAGGACGGGAGAGAGCTGGTGGAAGACAACAGCGGAAGCTGAGTTAGCTCGGGCTGATTGAAGTGGTGAGGGATGAGTTGCATGTTGGACGCTGGACATTGGGTTTATATACCTGATCTGAGCCGGAGTCCGCCTGGCTGCAAGGTTGGGACGCCGGCGCGTGGAGATGCTAGCGCGGGCGACGAGCGATAGGTTTTTTGCCTTCTTGCGATTGATCATGCAGATGAAGAACTACGTGGATCACGAAGCGGAATGCCGGGGCAGCGAGGTCGATACTTCATGGGTTTCAGGTATTTTCAGCCAGGCAGATTTGATCGATGGAAGTGATGTTGTCGAGTGGTTGCTGCAGTCGAGGATCATCGCATAGTTTCTTTTGTGCGGAAATAAACAATCCGTCCTTGGAAATGGTGACTCTTTGCACGTGGGCGATTACGAAATCAAGGAGGCAGTGCACCGCGAGCCCCCAGCTCATCCCTCCTCGTCTGCAACGACGGCTTTGCCAGTGGCAAATCGGCAGCTCGGCAGCTGACCCGGATATTCGGTTCTTTGAAAGGCAATTCGTCAACCCTCACTGTCAACCACCACGTGCTTGGTGGTTGACCTGCCTTGTCTTGTAATGTAGTCGTCCCCTTTACAGGGAAGTAGATGAATGTGTTTACCGACGAGCCTGCATTCTTTCACCAGTTCATAGGCTGGAATATCAGGGTCTTGAACAGACAATATTTACAAGGCTTCCTGGACCAAACCAAGAAACTTGCAGACGGTCGGTCTATGCATTTTTCCGAAAAATCGAATTTCCCTTCGTTTCCAAGGAAACTCGCAACATATGGTACAAGCTGAGACTGGCTATTGGGACCAGGCCCGGCAGATCGATCTCGTTCTAGTTAAAGTCTGTATTAGGAGATTCAACGTACAAATTTAGAGAAATTGGTGAGTGAGTTGTGACCGGAAGGTGGGTGCTCCGGGATAAAGTTCCACAAGTCTTGTGTGTAAAATGAATGTACGCCGTCGGGGTCGGCGCGCTGTCCTGGCGCGAATTAACTTATATCCTCGGAAGACGAGGAATTATTGATTGGTGGGAGTTGTCGGCAACATATCCAAGTGACGCGTGGAATCGACCACTGTGATGTCAGAAGGACTTTTCTATAATATAAAATTAGCAATATTAAACAGTTACCAGTTCTCGGAATTCAGCCCCACACCTTTCTGAAATCTCTTATCCTTCGTATCTTTATTTTATGTGTCCTTTTGAAGCAACTGTGTGATGTTTTCATGCCTACTTGGCATGGGACCCAATCCACATGGGATTGTTTAATTCCTGGCAATTGCACATGCTATTTTGTTGTATCAGAATTGATTGCTTAGTAGAAATGGTTTAGATAATAATTTTCTGATATATTAGACGAAGATAGTTTCCAAATGTTACATCATCTATAAGGTAGAGACGGGTATTTCCGTGAGTTTAAGCCATTGAGCATATATGGGATTGAGAAAATTATCGGGTTAAATTTTATACAAATAGATGTTAGGTTGTGAATCCTAAATCTGATTTAATTTTTAAAAACTTCAAGAATTTATTAAATTTTCATGAACATTTGAAGTGCAACACCGCAGACAACTATAGTTATAAGTAGGCACATGCAACACAAAGATTCTTGCATCGAGTACATGATAGGTTGTTATGAAATCTACTAAGTGCAGTAGTCAGGAGCTGTCTGCTGGAATATTGGTGCTATGATAGGGCACGGATTCAGAACTCTCATAGGAATACCCATCTCTACCTTAGTACAAATTGGCAAGGAGAGAGAGCTCAAGATGTCGAGAGAATATGAGGCCTTTTCATAAAAATCCTAATTAATAAATAATAAATACATTTGATTTGAAAACAAAGGAATCCTAGTCCTGTACAAGTTCGAAAGTATGAAACTAAAGATAGAGAACATTAAGTTTTAACATGTTGCATAAGTTAAAAATTAGTAACTTCAGAAAAGGTTAATCAGAAGATCATGTGGGTGAAGTCTCCAAGGGAAGTATAAACTTATTGTGATTTCAAACAAATGAATATCCGATTTTATTTTGTTCAATTCTTTTGTATAACTCAAAGCCAGTAGATAGTTGATAAGAGTTAAAGATAAAGTTAAAAAAATTTGAGGATATATTAAGAAACAATGAACACATACAATGAATGGTAAAAATATAGATGAAATGATAAAGCGCCTACTTTTGGCAGAACAAGATATTTACCCCTACCTTTGCTGTAATCTTTTCGTCAATTTTTATATAGATATACAATTTACCAATCAAGAAAATGTTAAATAGTTATGGACATTAAAAATAGAGAGAGACTAGAGTATTTGAATTTATGCGTTCTTTTAATAAAATATAAAGTATATTACAAATATTAAAAATGTAATGGTTTTTGGTTTGTTTGACACTATCATATTTGTCATTCTTAGGGCTAGTTTACACTTAGGGCCGATCCAAACTCTTCAAATTGACAAATA
Source organism: Ceratodon purpureus (assembly GCA_014871385.1). Lineage (NCBI taxonomy): Eukaryota > Viridiplantae > Streptophyta > Bryopsida > Pseudoditrichales > Ditrichaceae > Ceratodon > Ceratodon purpureus. The sequence continues at coordinate 5,316,760 of CM026423.1, forward strand.
ACAACCACTATGATTGCTCAAGTTTTTCAAATTAGGCCTAAAGGCTTTATACTAGGGGTAGACCGGAACTTCAATTTAATATTCTATGTGGCATTTTATGTGACATTGTTTTTGGGTCAGAATGTTTTGGTTGATTTAATGCAACTGGGATAAGGTTTCTCTTGGCCCAAACTTTCAACCAAGAGTCCAAACTTAAGATTAGATTGGAGATTAAAATCCATTCAATCCGGCCCACCTTCCGCCAACCCCAAACTATCTATAAAAGAGACCTTATAATTTACATTGCAAAATTTAAAAGAATGTAATTTATAAGTTGATTTAAGTTACATGTTAAATTTTATTGGGTCTCAAATCTTCATAAATATTAGGGGTGGTTTACACTATATTGGACCACGGAGATAAACCACAACCGTCTAAAATTTGTGATTGGCCAAGAAAGTCGTCGCAGTCCGACTTGGCTTTACACTACCTTGAAAAAAGAAGATTAACTACAAAGTTTGAGGCTACTTGAATATGCTATTTTCTCTCGAGTGGGTAATGTTTCATGGTCCAAGAAATTTTCCGTCAAATCAAGGCCAAGAGGTTGAGTCAATGAAAATCAAGAAGACCGTTGGGCCAAAAATCAGTCATTGGCCAAAATTTGATTATTTTACTGATTTTTTTTGAATTTGTTAATGCAGATTCTTTTGTCATCTTGATCCAAATCCACTTTATACTATGAGAAATGACCAAGACATTTAAAATGTGACACAGCACATTTCCTTCAAGAATCATTAATCTTTAACGACAAAGTCTTATAATTTAAATGATCTTTGGATTCAAAGAACTAATTATTTAAATGATGTTATTAGAGGGATTTTCAAAAACATAATTGTACGGTTAAGTTTTTGCAACTTCTAAAAATGAATGAAGTGTATGAATTTCAAATGTGAAACTAAACACATACGATACTTAGACTACTTCTAAAAAACCAAAAATTCAAATATCTAAGAAGCCAAGGATTTCTTTTGATCTAAACGTCATTTTTATCGCCAATAATTTGAAGAATTCATACATGCCATGATCCCTTCTTGGAATTAAAAGCTCTAAGTTTTATTTAAATCAATATCAATAATATATGAACTGTCAAAACCTCTTTTTTGATTCCAAGGTCTTTTTATACATTTAAAATATATTTTTCATTGGAAGAAAACATCCTCAAAAGGGTCTCTCAGATCTGAGAGACCGTTAGCCAAACTCATTTTGAATAAAAAAATTCTAACAATTTTGGTGAAAACAATTGATTTTATTTTTATTTTTGCAAAATATGGCTTATAATATGGTTTTTGAAAGCTCTTGTCAAGGACTTTCCAAAGAAATTTATTTTTCACCACACTTCAGAGACATATGTGCTATTGTATTGGATACCAAAGCAAGGTTATCTAGTAACTTTAACCACTAAAAATATGTTTTGGACCAAAGAGTTGCATATATCAAATATGAATTCATATACATTCATTTCCTCTCCTAGATTTTGAGACTTCTTCAAGGTCTAGTTTTCTCTTTCTCAGATCTGAAAAAGAGAAAATTGGGCCCCTTGGAGCCTTTGATTTTTGAGATATATCATCATATTTACTTCCTCTACTACATTCTAAGATCGTTTTGAAGATAAGTTTCCTATCCCTCGGATCCAAGAGACAAAAAACTAGGCCTTTACAAATGTTGATTATTTTAGACATATGATCATATTCAACACCCTCCCCTCGATTCTCAAATATCTTCAGGGTCAAGTTTTATGTCTTTCCGATCCAAGAGTCATGGTTTCAGAGGAAGTTCTTTGTGATTATTTGTAACATTTGCATTTGGGAAGAAGCACTTTGTTGGTTTTTGACCATATTGAACAAATCTCGATATATGATACATCTATTATTTATTGTATCAACTTGGTTGCTTTAATCTTTGTTTTTGCATCCAACAATCTTATCTCTCAGAATCCGAGAAACAACATATGATACATCTTTTATTTTTTATTGTACAAACTTGGTTACTTTACTCTTTAAATTTGCATTCAATATCCTTGTTTCTCGGATCCGAGAAGCAATATATGATACGTCTTTTGGTTTTTATTGTACTCACATGGCGTGCAAAGTTGCTTAAAAGTTGTGCCTCAATATTAATTGCTGAGTCCAAAACCGAAGTCTCAGATTCGAGACTCACTTTTCTATAAGGACTTGGTCTATCAATATCTATTCTATTAAAACATATGATTAGTAGAATGTTACTGCTTTGTTTACTTTGTTTTTTGTTTTGCAAAAAAAAACGACGTTATACGTATACTCTAGTACTTTTTAGCAACATTTTTTGCAAGTTGGAAGATTATGTATTCATCGATAATGTCTCTAGGATTCAAGGGATGCCTCTCTTGATAATATTAAGTACCATAATAGTGAAATCTATCAAAAATATTATGCTTATTATATTGGAAAAAAGTGGAAAAATCTTGTGATTGCAAATGTTTCTAAGATCTAAATAAAATTCAGCCCTAAAAAATAGGTGAACTCTCAAAATTAGAATAATGGACAACTATACAACACAGTTTTTTAAATCCAAATAATCAAATACCCTAAGATATAATTCACTTAAAATTAAAATCATCCAAGTGACAAGTGCATCTTAGACCCAAATTGCAACATGTTTTGTAGAATTAAAAGTATAAACCCATATCTCCGATATCTAAACTTATCCATTTATTATGGAACTTGCTTAGGTTGACAAGGCAATTTCTTTATTAAATCTTATGAGCAAATCATAGTATTTTCAAATGACCACCCTTTACATAATCTCAAAATTATGTTAAAAATTGCAATAAATAGAAAAAACATATTACAAATTTCAATAGGTAATACATTCAATGCTAAGAAACGCATTTGAAAAATAGTCTCACCCGCTACCAAAATTTTTAAAATACATCTTGTGTCATGTGATACTAATTCTTCTTTTCAATGACATGATTATGCTTTGCCAAAATTGGACTTGGGATTTTCTCTATTCAATTATGGATGTTAGAATATGTAGACAATCATAATGCATTTGTAAACAAGATGTTCAAATGAGATGTTTCAATCTGCAATGGCATGGAAAATCGTTGATTGTTATTTTCATTGATATAGAATATAAATGATTGACTTGGATATGGAGGCTAAAACTCTTTGTAAAGCAAAATATAGAAATCATCCAAAGATGGCACTTGTAATTGAGATACAAATTAAACTGTCTAAATTTATTTATTTTGTCAATTTCCTACCTAAAGTATTTAAAATACTCAAGTTCAATTACCTCATTTAGATGCAACAAAAAATTTCTTTTAGTTTTAAAAACAAACCTCAAAATTCATTTTAAATTAAACTAACATAAAAAATTTAAAGTGGAAGGAATAGACTGTAAGATAAGCACTACTTTCTTGGATCCAAATGTTAACACAGGAATGCTATCTTGTGAGCGGTGAGCAGTGAGCGGTGAGCGGTGAGCACTAAATTTTCAAATTTTTGACTATTATTTGAATATTTTGAGATGATTTTGCATGACATGGCATATATGGGACCTATGGCCGTGGAAGGTGGTTAAAGGTTTTTTTCAAAAGATAATGGCTTCTAAATTGATCAATGTAGAAATTTACACCCGATTCATATCCAATGGAGGTTAGGAGCTCCAAAATGCTTTCTCTAATAATCTGTAAAAATACATTACTGCTAGAGACATCTACTCACTTCTTAAACCGCTGTGGAATATTGTTCTTGTCAAATGCACCCTTAACAACCAACTCCCTCCAGAAATACCTCAAGATAGCCTACTTCATAGCATTCTCAACACCAGTCTGGTTGAGAAATGTCTCCTTCTTGGTAAAAGTGCTAGCCTTAGAAAAAAATTCCTAAAGGCTTTCCCCCACAAAGTGATGGAATGAGCCTCAATCCAAGAGCCAATGCACTCTACAGGATTTGGTAAATCATGTGTCTTCAACACTATGATATCCTCCTCTACAATCTTGGCATAACAATTGAGACCCTCCTCCTCTAACTGCGGTAACAAACAATGACAATTTCTATAAGTACATATTTTACTTTAAACAAATATATTGTTTCTCTAACCGGTAGAAGACATGGAATGAATTCAACAATTTCAGCCAAAAGATTTGAATACATACCCCAGCCCAAAAGGCAACTTGATCAATCCAAACCCAGAGAACCGAATCACAAGTTGGTGATGGAGGACGCTTATACTCCAGGCGACTCTCTTTGCTCATGTTCCACCACTTTAGCCATCTCTCTTTGTACTTGGAAAAAACCTTGGCAGTTGCGAAAAGCTGCAATTTTTCAGAGGTCATTTCACGCTTCGACTGAAAAATGTCAAAGTGACGGATGATATGCAAACAAGTCAAGCATCATCTTAGAATAACTTTATATCATATCATATAATCTTGTAAAAGTAGAAGTACAATAAAAAAACACCATGCATTAACAATATAAAGGAGACTGGACAAAAAACAATTTAAAACTGAAAATGCATATACACAGTAGAAAATATACTCTAACACATGCAAAACTCTTAGCTGATTATTCAAAGATCGTACAGGCCCTACGATAAAGACTGTCTTATAATCACTCAAGATATGAGAACTCCAAAAAGGCCCTCCAACACAAACAACCTCAAATCCAACTACCTTACAAACGTCATCTTTGACATTATAAGAATCATAAGAAGATTCTCATCTTCGATCCGAAGGAACCAGTTCGATACTCCACAAAAAGGGTTAAAACAAAAAAACAGAAAGCGCTACCTGTTTGTTGCAAGTAGCAAAGTCGAATAAGCAAACGCACAGCTCAACTCGAGCACTTGAGTTTTAACAATAAAACATGAGTTTGCTTAATTTTCCATAAAAACTATCAAATAATACTCAAAATTAAACCACTTGATGGAACTCTTGAATCTCAAAGACCCATAAAAGGATGTGTCTTTCCAATGAAAAGTACATTCAAAGCATACAAAGTGACGTAGGAATCCAAAAGAGGTTTAACAATCACATGTTTATTGAATTTTGAGTTAAGTAAAAATAGGCATCCGACTTGAAAGGGATTAAAACGCATAAAAGTTCTTGAAAGTTAGAAAAGATAAATGTGGCCTTCACACCTCAAAGGGATCCATAATGTATTAGCTTTTAAAAATTATTCAACAAAAAAGGTATTTTAACTATGCTGATATTCTGACAATGTTGTTTTGAATTCTTCAAATTGGCACTACACATGGAGAATTTCTCCAAATCTTTGATGTGATACATCGTTGGAAAGCCCTCGACAAGAGCTTTCCAAAAACATACAACAAGCCATATTTCCAAAAAAAAACAAATCTCGTCATTTTCCATGCGAATTGTCAAAAAAAGTGTCAAAATCCCACCCACCTTAGGGTGCTCTCGGATCCGAGAGGAGAATCTTTGGTCCAAATAATTGCCCACTTTTATGCTCTACCATGAAAATATTATAGTATAACTCCATTATAAATTTCTCAACTATGCTGATATTCTGACAATGCTGTTTTGAATTCTTCAAATTGGCACTACACATGGAGATTTTCTCCAAATCTTTGATGTGATACATCGTTGGAAAGCCCTCGACAAGAGCTTTCCAAAAACATACAACAAGCCATATTTCCAAAAAAAATAAAATCTCGTCATTTTCCATGCGAGTTGTCAAAAAAAGTGAATGCAAGAGGCACCCCCAATCCATCTCTCGGATCCGAGAGGTGCCCCCAAGCTCTGACTTTCACTCGCTTTTTTGCTCCATGTGAGCTCGAGCTCAATGTTGGATGCTCAGATTTCTCTGCTTTTTCAATTTAAAGTGAAGGCAGAAAGCATCTCCGAACCATCCCTCGGATCCGAGAGGTGCCTTGGCCAAGTATTTTTTTTTGCTTTTTTGAGTGCGTGGTTACAACTTATACTCACAATTTGAAGTTCAAAAACAGAATATATGTCAGATTCTCCTCTCGGATCCGAGAGGAGAATATATGATATATTATTCTGTCTTATATTCTATCATATATTCTCCTCTCGGATCCGAGAGGAGAATCTGACATATATTCTGTTTTTGAACTTCAAATTGTGAGTATAAGTTGTAACCACGCACTCAAAAAAGCAAAAAAAAATACTTGGCCAAGGCACCTCTCGGATCCGAGGGATGGTTCGGAGATGCTTTCTGCCTTCACTTTAAATTGAAAAAGCAGAGAAATCTGAGCATCCAACATTGAGCTCGAGCTCACATGGAGCAAAAAAGCGAGTGAAAGTCAGAGCTTGGGGGCACCTCTCGGATCCGAGAGATGGATTGGGGGTGCCTCTTGCATTCACTTTTTTTGACAACTCGCATGGAAAATGACGAGATTTTATTTTTTTTGGAAATATGGCTTGTTGTATGTTTTTGGAAAGCTCTTGTCGAGGGCTTTCCAACGATGTATCACATCAAAGATTTGGAGAAAATCTCCATGTGTAGTGCCAATTTGAAGAATTCAAAACAACATTGTCAGAATATCAGCATAGTTGAGAAATTTATAATGGAGTTATACTATAATATTTTCATGGTAGAGCATAAAAGTGGGCAATTATTTGGACCAAAGATTCTCCTCTCGGATCCGAGAGCACCCTAAGGTGGGTGGGATTTTGACACTTTTTTTGACAATTCGCATGGAAAATGACGAGATTTGTTTTTTTTTGGAAATATGGCTTGTTGTATGTTTTTGGAAAGCTCTTGTCGAGGGCTTTCCAACGATGTATCACATCAAAGATTTGGAGAAATTCTCCATGTGTAGTGCCAATTTGAAGAATTCAAAACAACATTGTCAGAATATCAGCATAGTTAAAATACCTTTTTTGTTGAATAATTTTTAAAAGCTAATACATTATGGATCCCTTTGAGGTGTGAAGGCCACATTTATCTTTTCTAACTTTCAAGAACTTTTATGCGTTTTAATCCCTTTCAAGTCGGATGCCTATTTTTACTTAACTCAAAATTCAATAAACATGTGATTGTTAAACCTCTTTTGGATTCCTACGTCACTTTGTATGCTTTGAATGTACTTTTCATTGGAAAGACACATCCTTTTATGGGTCTTTGAGATTCAAGAGTTCCATCAAGTGGTTTAATTTTGAGTATTATTTGATAGTTTTTATGGAAAATTACAAGATCATTTGTTTTGGGTAATAATACTTGTCACATGTTTTTAGAAATCTTTCTTCAGGGGTTTAAACAATTGTTGTATGATAATTTTAAAATTCATACCATGTTGTAGTTATAGATATGTTATTTCTATAGATGGTGGAAAGGGGAAGGTGTACTCCATTACTATCATCAATGAACCGCAATGTACATTCTAAAATTTCATGAAGATGATATTATAGATCCTTGGAAAGATAGGACAAGAAAAGTACTACAAACACGTTTACTAGATTTTTTTATATCTCTAAAAGATGGATTACAAAGTGGATACTTTCATCGAGTTGGTTTCAACAAAGTTATGCGTTTTTAGAACTTACTACACTTGATAGATTCCTTTGGATGTTTCTTTGGAACTAATTGCAATTGCTATAGAAGTTTTTACATTGTGACTCATATTTTCTCCTAACGGATTTAATTTAAATTTATGCTTAGTATGTATTTGAACTTGCCTTCTATAAATGAAGATCATATCTACTAAGCCCCTTCAATTATATAATATTCTATAGTAAATCATAAATAGGTATATTAAAAACAAAAATTGTAATTTTAAAACCACATGTAATCGATTGTCGGATCCACCTTTCAATGTTATATCTTTGTGGAATTTTATTTTCAAAAGTGGATATAAAAGAATACTCTCTTTGTGAATTCAAAAAGGCCTTGCGTAAGAGTTCTTTTCCCACATACTTTTGGTTTTTATCCCATTTCTTCTTTTGAAATAAATTTAGCAATTTTTTTCGTTTTTCCTTTTTTGGGATTTTTTTTTTAAATAGTCAAATTTATTTACCTTCCACGGTAATAGGTGTCATTTATTATTTAATCATATCTTCGAAGAAAGAGTTTTAAGATTATGGTTTTTGATAGAATTAGGTGAAAAGATTTCATTTTTGAAAAAAAAATTCAAACTTTTTTTTAAAAAAACTGAAATTTTGTGCTCACCGCTCACCGCTCACTGCTCACCGCTCACAAGATAGCGTCGCTGAATGTTAACATAGCTCATACAAACATTGCATCCATTCCCCAAAAATCAACAACTTTCTTCTACAATTTGCTAGCCTTTCTACTTAAAAGAATCAAGCCTTTGCATTCAAGAGGAGTTAACATTTGGATCAAAAGATGAAATCATCCAAAATATAAATTGATGGAAGTAGAATTGCAACAGCTAAATAACTTGAATAACTTGAATGACATGTTGAAATCCTATTTGACACATTTCCTATTTTCCAAAGATATTGTTCGATAATGCCAAGCCTTCTAGTCTTAAACAAAAAGAACATACAACGCAAAGATTAATAGAGGAGTTTTGGGCACAATAACACCTATGTAATTCACTAAAAACATTGGGGTGTCTTTGGTAGCAAAGGAAGTCTTTTACATCCAAAAGACCCTTCATTAAAAATTTAAATGGCAAAACGAAGAGTTTTTCCAATCCAAGAGACCTCCAAAATTCATACATAATTATAAATAGTATTTCAAGATTTCAATAGTAAATATGGATATAAGAAAGGTGTGAATTGAAAATTGATACTAAAAAGTATAATCAAAGCTCTAAAATCTAGCTTAAAGAGTTGTCAACTAATTTTAAAGTTAAAATATGAATTTAGTGCTAATTTATAAAAAATTCACATTTAAAAAAAAAACTACAGTATTTTATCAAAATCTCATAAATCCAGGATATTAGGTGCTTTACGAAGTATAGATATTTTTATTTGAAGATCAGCAAAAAGATTTTTAAAAATTCAAATTTCAATATTTTGTTAAGAAAAACTTGATGAATTTAAAATTTTAAAAATTTGCAAGCTCACAAGTCGCTTGCTCGTTGCTTGCTATCCGGTGCTTGCAAGATTGATTGGCTGACTTTATTCTATCTTATAAAATATGGTGTTGTATAGAAAGGCACATGCTATTTTGTGGCGCTTATCAAAACACCGTTTGAACTTTGACCATAAAATTGCTGGAGTTGAATTTCGAATCTTGTTTTTAGATATCTCTATGTAAATTTTCAAAATTCCATACTTTCAAAAGTTTGCAATTTAACGATTCTTGAAAGCATATTTAGGATTGGTTCTATGGATGTTGATGAGCTTTAATTTTGACTAGGCTGAAATTGCTTGTTCTATAGAATGTGAATAAATGGGCTACAAGCCTAGGAGGGGAAGCACAATAAAGTGGACCACAAAAGTGCTTAGCTCATTGTCAATTTCAGCCCTTTTGCGAAAATTGCACAAAAGTGATAGAAAGATGGAATTGAAGTCAATTTTTTTTACTAATATGGATTCTCAACTTGTTTGTCTACAACTTGGAAAAGTTTTGTGCAAAGTAGACACTTTTAAGTTATTGTATAAGGGCTTTAAATCCAAGCAAAGTGAATGCAATCATTTGTAAAAGTGGCTAGAAAAGAATAAAAAACTATTTAAAAATCACTTTTAATGAAGTGGGGCCCTCTATATCTTTAAGAGGTATTCTAAAATAGACAATTCATATACTCGTTGTTTGATTTAAGGTTCCAAAAGTATCGCAAGGATGTTTTTAGAATGGTCTTTTCCGCGATACTTTTTGTCACCTTTTCTTTACCGAACATAGTTTTTTATATTGGAAAAAACATCCTCTAAAGACAATAGAGAGCCCCAAATGAAGAAATTAAGACTTTGGAAAAGTTCATTTTCATAATTTAGAACTAGTGGTCAAATTAAGTTTCAATCAAAGATGTTTTTTTATGGAGATGCCTCTTAGATACCTTATGACACCTTAAAAAGTGACTAAAATGTTCAAAAACTACACCAAAATGCTCTAAATCAGATTTGAGCTTTGAAAAACAGCACACTTCATATTCACTTCTTAGTTATCACAAATTGCACTTGGTGGTCGATTTTATTGTGCTTCCCCCCCTAATTCAATGCACATGTGAATAATGAAGTGTCTAAAATGCCTTATAAGTTACAAATGGAATGGTAAAATTAAAGTTATAGAGTGTCACATTAATTGTCAATGTATCTAAGGTATTGATTGTTTTACGATCGGGTTGGAGATGATTTATAAATACATTACACGTATTGAAAATATTAGGGTCTGGATGGAGGATAAAATTAACAATTGTAACATTTAATACCAATTTTTTGGATTTAGAATGCAATAGCCAGATGGTGGCAACAAGTGTTTAAAATAATTAGCCTTCTACACTAGGTAAGTGATATTTTAGCATACAAATCTAGATATGGTTTATAGACTTTTATTCATCAATGAACAAACTATGTAACATTTATATCTATGTAAAACAGTTGGAATATCATCACCAATGGAAAACAATTCCAATCATACAACCTATCAAAGGAGGTACGGTATAATTTAAAAGCAATCTAGCAGAAACATAGTCCAAATGCACCAACAGCTTACACCGTACAAGAAGAATATTGTTCATCTCTTACAAGCAAACGGAACTGATTGTAGGATTGGAGAATTTGGTGTTCCTCTGCAGAACACTAGGTAAGGCCATTCAAATTAGAAGGTCATAATTCATTATTATGCCCCGGTCCAACAAAAATGAACTACTCCTATATTTCTAGGGTCTGGATGAATGCACTTTTCACCTCCATTCAATGCGGATGATAAGCAGTTACTGCTACTGAATGGAAAAGAAATTTTCAACATATGATAATTGAATGCGGTGCCGCTTTACTTGAATATAGTAAGCCAAATATGCAAGAGCCTGTAGTGCTAAGCCCGCTTCATATCGCCGCCAATTTGCAAGATGCACAACTGGTAGATAATCTGAAGAGTAGTCACCTTGGGAACTAGTGGAGGTGGTAAAGTACTAGTCTTAGAATTGATGATTGTAACTTGTATTATGATTGGAAATGAGGTTAGGAGACCTAGAGGAATACAAGGACTCAGGGAAAGCGGATAATTGTTTGAAAATTAATCACAGTGGACTGGCAGCATCACGATGGGGATTGATGCGAATTTCCAAACTTTGGATGATTTGGCTTGCAACATCCTCCAATTGTCGATTGGACATTTAAAAACCGCAGCTAATCCAGGACACGTCGACAACATTGCTGCAAATCTCAAACTACCGGTACAGCTTCAAACTTCCACATCTAATCTCAAACAAAACATTTTGCCCTCTCATGGAGATCAAGTAAGCGCTCGCCCAGATTAGAGTCCAAGTTGTCCAAGATGACCAAATTCACTCCAACTGAGATCCATTACACGACCAAGCCAATTGTACAATCCCAACTCATTCAACGCACAAACACCCAAGGCAACACAAAAACAGGTACGAATATGTGATTCTATGACTAAATTACCCAAAAATAGGTACATGTCAATCCTGCAAAAATCCGGTTATTCTACTAAATTATTAACAAACATTCCTCAGTTCCTGTGGTCGTGCCAGGGCTATCCATCAATTTGTTATTCCAAGTCAATGAAACTTCTTGTGCACGGCGTCGAAAATGTCTCCATGTCCTGAGTCCAAATCACACTGAAGCCCGTCGAAGACTTTGTCACGAAATCGATGCATACATACTTCAGGCTCGGAAGGAAACTGCGATAAAGATTGTGCATGTGAAATGATATTGTCGAGGTTATAGATAGCATGGTGCTCACAGCTCAAGGACACTCTGATCTAGACGTCTAGAATAAGGGCTCGGTTACATCTCAGTGGGTGCAAACAGTTCAAGTCTTGTTGAAGTCTTGTTGGAGTCTCATGATCTGCTGCTAGGTACTGCCAATATAAGACATGCTCTCAGAGTGCGCATTCCAGCAATTCGGGAATCGTGGATATGGCCATGACTGATTGCATGGATGGCCAATTCAAAACCCTCAAAGAGTCGACATGACAAACAGCAAACCATAGCCGAATTGACATTCACACCACGCCATGCAAGACATACAACAAGATTACTTGTAGAGTTTCCTCATTTTCACGACAAAAGCCTGGCATTTTATTCCATTCTGTTTATTGTATTTATTTGCTGCAGCTCGAGAGAGCCCTTCTTCAAGACCAATATGCAGCAAGGCAAGACACTAAAATCAAGCAAAGATCTGCACCTGACCTGGAGAACCAACCGCTACCAACTGAAATCCGGCCCAGTGGCTCCTCTTTGATAACAACAGCCTACAAGACGCCACGACTGCTAGAGAAATACAAGCTTACATATGACCTGGTGCTATCTCACAAACACACATGCCTCGTGTCTGTACTAGCGGATGCACAGGATAGAAAAAACTGATATTAAGGTGAAGTCGTTATTAGTCACCAGACCGCAACCCACATGTGTGAACCATACTATCGCCGAACATCGACATCAGTAGGAAAGCCATCTTCCCGAAGCATTTGTCCGCAATATCTCGGAACGTGGTCGCATTGCGAATATTTAGAGGTAGCACTTGAACAGACCCAGCACCAGGCCCAACACAGTGTGCAGGAGCCCCCCGACGATTGACAAGACTTTGCCCACTGTCACCTTCAAGTATCCGTCCACGTATATCACCACGAGCTCCGTCACGTCCGCCGGGACCAAGTACGTCCCGGATAGGAGCACGTCAGTGATGTCGGTCACGTCGACCTTCACTGTAAGATCAATATCCACAATGACGGTCGCGTCCACATCCACCAGTATGCCGTTGCACTTGATGGGCTTGGGGCACTTGTTCGTGCACGAAACAGGCCGGCCGTGCGCCGCCACCACGGCCCCGAGAAGGAGCATGAGCACCAGGGTGGCCCTCATGGTGCTCGCGCCGCTGCTGCCGCCTGAGGAGTACTTGGCCGCCATTGCGAAGTGATCAAGGGGGTCGAAGGTGAAGCTGATCAGCAGAGAGTAGAGAGCTGCAGGATGATACAAGGAGCTCGAGACGGAGGTGCAGGTGAACTGGTGAGGGATGAATTGCATGGGTGCTGGATGGGTTTATATACTGTACATGATCTCTTGTGCTGGGGAAAAGGTGGCTCAGGCGACGTGCGGTAGCTGTTCTCTCTATCTCTTCTTGTGAATAATCATGCAGATGACGAACCACGTGGATAAGGTTCCAGAACATGGGGCATGCAAGGACATCGACACTCGGCGGATTTGAGTTGAACATGTATCCAGACTACTAGTCGATTAAGTCGTGGACACCATCTAGAGATCATCACATCGTCTAGTCTAGATGACCGAGTCCACAGATGATCATCACGTCGCCGAGAGATGATCACGCTGGCCAGGATGATAACGTCCTTGGCAGCTAAGTACGAGTATCTTTTGGCGAAATTTGTCATGATTCCAATATCCTGCAGGTTACACTTCCGACAAACTTTGCAGATTCGACTCATTGGAGAACTCACGTCCCGGATCGCTAGCTGGGTTGGACTTACGTACGTAGGAATCGTTGATAGGCGCTCTTGAAAGCGCGAATAAGGAGGCGGTGCACCGTGAGCTCCCAACTCATCCCTCCTCGTCCGCATCGACGGGCATCGTGAGAGCAAGCTCGGCAAGCTGTCCCGGATATTTATATTCATGATTTAGATGCTCTCGAAGGTCCTTTGTCAGGCCGCTCTGACAACCAGCACATGTTCACTCGTTGACCTGCCTTAATTACTGTATCCACTTTTCTGAGGGCACTGTTGAAATGAGGGTTGACTAGCTCTGATTCGAGTGAAAATTGTAGAGTGTGCAACGTGGTGATAAAATTGTGAGCATTATTTTCGGGCTCTGATCATAGGAAGGGCATATTCCTGATGTTTTAGGGAGTACATATTGCTGATCTTTTAGGGAGGCCATGAATTTGCTGACCTTTTACCGAGGGCCATATTGCGTCGTGATTAAAAAAAACATGTACCACATTATATATCCTGAACTAATATATGCCAGGACCCATTACTATTTCATAGGAACGAAGTGCCCTGCAGCAGCTCAATAGCAGCTCTTGATAGTGACATATCAAACCACAGTACAGGTTGTGTCATTTTAATTTTCGGGGTGATAGGTTGGGCCCGAACATAGGCATTGGTAGCACGCTACAGCACTGGTATTGTGACTCGTGAGGACAGGGGCCTTCACACCGCAACGAGGTCAACAACACCCACTCCCGCTTCCTAACTCCTCCCAACTAGCTCAGGCTTTATTGTAGTAAATACACAATAGGCTAAACACTCCGCAGCAATACGTAGATTCTAGCCGTTTCACACGTAGAGCTAGCTGGCCATGGCTGTTCCCACCAGCATTCAAGTTCAACTTAGTATCATCATTATAGAGATTCCCGCCTAGTTAGAGCTGTGATGCCTTTTAGTACCAGCACCCTTGTCTGTGTGAGCTCTCTCTCTCTGATCTGCGTACGCTATCGCCGTATGGTGTGCAAGATCCGTCGTCAGTGTTAGTGGGAGCAAGTTGTGTCGTAGTTCACGAAGCTGTGTACACTGAGTGATACTATTTAATTGAAGCTCTTGGAATTCTCTGATTGCACTTGTGTACTGTGAGCCTTGTACCAGTTTGTGTCAGTAAATTAAATTCTTTTCTTTAAGTCTTATGATCAAGAATTGTAGCTAGGTTGTAACACGGGACATTGTCTATTTTGCGTGGCTTCAATAGGTTATGGGCCCACACACTTGTCCCCTGCGACTCTGATCAGCAAGAGTATTAGAAAAGTGCCGTATTCTGTGTCGTGTCGTGTTCTGTGTCAACAGAGTAATTATCAGAAAAACAAAAAAATATTGAGAGTATAGCTTCTTTTCCTTCCTGTCTTTGGTAGTCAGAGAGTATACAAAAGGATCTTGGCAATACCTTCGAGTAAGGTATGGATGCTAACGCAGAGTTGAGGAATGTCAAGTTGTACAATGGCCAAAACTTCCATTTATGGAAGTTCCAGCTACGGGCTATTCTCCTCGGTCAAGACTTGATGGGGATCGTAGATGGTAGTGTGAAGAAGCCAACAGAGGCCGACAAGCAAGCAGAGTGGATCAGGAAAGATAACCAATGTATCTCGCTTCTTTGCAAAGCTGTCGATGAGTCGATTCTTGAGATCTTGATGAACTGCGGCACTTCACATGCTATCTGGGAGAAGCTGAAGTTGCTTCACGATCAGTCGGCACATGAGTCCGTGCACCACATACAGCAGCGTTTTTATGAGTGTCGGATGGAGAGTTCTGATACGATAGCATCTTTCCTTGGGAAGTTGGAGGTCATTAAAAGCTCACTTATAAACATGGGGGATAACTCTATTACCGATGCCAGCTTGATTGCCAAGGTTCTTGCGAATCTTCCGGCAAATCGGTACAGTGCCTTCTTGTCCGCTTGGGACAATGTGGAGGATGTCTCGCGAACTCTCAACAATCTTACCATTCGGCTGCTGAGACATGAGACTAGGCTGAAGAACGAGGAGCGTGAGGAGGAGAAGGTCGCCATGGCGTACGCCACCACTTACAACAAGAACCCCAGCAACACCGCAGGAGGAAGTCGGTCGCAGGATACCCAGCCATCACTGACCTACGAGCAGCGCCAGGAACGAAGGAGAGAGATCGAAGAACGCAAGAAGACCACTATGTGCTGGAGTTGTCATAAGGTGGGTCACTGGACACGAGAGTGTCCACTGAACGATAGCCACGGAGAATCTACGGATTTGCTTGAAGAGGGTAGGAATCCGCAGCAGCTTCCCCGCCCACCCTTACACCGGGCATACATGACAGCTACGACAGGGGCTGATCTTTTCTCTTGGTATGTCGACAGTGGGTGCACTGATCACATGACGAATGATAAGACCTATTTTTCGGTCTACACTGACATTTCTTGCGAGAAGCGCACAGTCCAAGGGGTCGGAGGAGTTGTCCTTGACGTCATCGGAGTGGGAGACATTAATGTCCAGGTGCATCTTGGTGACACCGAGGAGTTCGCGACGCTGACCGAGGTCCTCTTTGTGCCAAGACTCGGTACCAGCCTTTTTTCATCGCAGAGAGCTGCACAGCGAAACGTGGATACAGTCACGTCGAAGCATGCATGTCGCTTGGTGACTCACACCGGACAGATCGTCATGCAGGGTGTCTTGGTGAATAAGCTTTATAAGCTCCTCATAACACCTTTGTTGCCAAGTCACATTGCTGCCCTCCATGTTGGGTCCTTTGGGGTATCGACAAAGAAGGAGAGCCTTCAATCGTTAGACATCTGGCACAAGCGGATGGCACATGTCCATCACGATATGATCAAGAAGATGGTGGCTAATAACACTGTGGAAGGACTTGCGGTGGTAGGAAGACCAGGACCCCACCCCTTCTGCAACGGTTGTGCGTATGGTAAGAACCATCGCAGCAGATTTCCGGTTAATGATGAGCGGCACAAGACTGTTCTTGCTGGAGACTTAGTGCACTCAGATATATGCGGGCCTATGAACACTGCCACCGTGAGCGGTGCTAAGTATTTCATATTGTTTAAGGATGATGCAACGGCATACCGAGTGGTCTACTTGATGAGCAAGAAGTCAGATGCATTACGCTACTTCAAGGACTTTGTGCACAAGATGGAGCGGGAAACACACACAACAGTCAGCAGGCTCCGAACTGATCGTGGATCAGAGTATACCAGCCAAGCCTTCAGGGAGTTCCTCCACCAGCAAGGAATAGCGCAAGAGTTGACCACCCCTTACACCCCGGAACAAAATGGAGTTGCAGAACGCGACAACCGAACCATAATGGAGTCGGTAAGAAGTATGATTTATGGTGCAAATGTGCATTTAAGGTTTTGGGGAGAGGCGCTGCACACTGCAGTGTACAGCTTGAACCGATCCGGGACACGCATGCTGGACGGAGAGACGCCGTTTGAGAGGTGGCATGGGGTCAGACCATCAGTCTCCCATATGAAGATCTTTGGAGCCGATGCGTTCATTTTTGTTCCGAAAGAACTCAGGACAAAATTAGAGCCCAAGAGCACACGAGGAATCTTTATGGGTTATAGTCAGTATAGTAAGGCGTATAGAATTTGGGTAAATAATTCCCAAAAGATTGTTGAGTCACGGGACGTCCTGTTTGACGAGTCCAGTGTCATCTCAGGGGTCTATGCATCAACACCTAGCCAGGCACCGGACCGAACCACTGTAGCACACAGTCTGTTCCCTGTAGCTATCCCAGCACCGCAGGTCTCCGAAGCTCATAGACCTGCCATGCAGCCTCGCATGGTTGGGCAGTATTTGATGGTTGCACCACCTATACTCGACGCAGCGCCTGCTGCGGCACCGCCAGTCCCTGTAGTCGATGAGGAGGCCCAAGGAATAGAACTCGCACCAGACAGTGGGAGCGAAAATCCATCATCCACTGAACCAGTGCAAACCTTCAGAGCGGAGAATGCCGAATGCGATGTAGAAGAGGAAGCGTTCGAGGAGATTTTTGGGGGACCCCGTGAAGTGGCTGACGGGACCTTAGCCCTATGGGAGGATATCACACTTGCTGATGCCGAATTTGGCGCATGTGTCATCCAGCCTGAGCCAACAATCCAACCAGATTCTCCAAAACAAGTTGCCTTCTTGGGAGATGTCAACTCACACGCGGATTTCACCGCATCAGATATTGACGTCTGTCACATGCAACCAGTGGAAGAGGCAGTTCAAAGCCAAGTGATTGACACTGGCATCCACCTGGAAGTATGCATTCCTGTCGAGACGGACCTGCCACGAGGAAGTAGCCCACCGACGACACGCCCACAGCGTCAACGTAAAGCACCGGAGAGACTTGGCGATTGGGTGTACGCAAGCTCCAAAGACTCCTACGCAGCTATGGCCAGAGTCAGTGAAACCGTCCCATCGGATCCCCAGACATATCAGGAGGCGTTGCAGTCACAAGAATCCGAGCACTGGCGAGTGGCTATGGAGCGAGAATACACATCGCTCCTTAAGAACGAGACATGGACGCTTACAGACTTGCCTCCAGGACGACGTGCGGTGCAAAACAAATGGGTCTTTAAGGTCAAAACAGCAACCGACGGGTCTGTAAGCAGGTACAAAGCCCGACTTGTTGCTAAAGGGTTCTCGCAGCGTGAAGGAATAGACTACTCCGAAACTTTTTCTCCGGTGGTCAAGTTCGACTCTATTAGGACTATTCTTTCTATTGCAGCCGTTGAGGACATGCACATCGTCCAATTTGATGTGGAGACAGCGTTTTTGCACGGGGAGATCGAAGAAGACATCTTCATGGCACAGCCTCTAGGGTTCGTCGACACTGATCATCCAGCAAAGGTCTGCAAGCTTCAGAAGGCACTTTACGGCCTGAAGCAGGCCTCCCGAGTCTGGAATAAGAGATTTCATGACTTTCTGATCCAGCACAGCCTGGTGCCGAGCCAAGCCGACTCCTGTGTGTACATTGGATCAGGTGATATCAAGCTCTTTCTAACCTTGTTTGTTGATGATGGGATCATCTGTTGCTCAGACCTTGGACGGATTGATACTGTGATTGCCTCTATGAAAGGAATTTTTAGTATTACAACAGGAGACCCAGAGATCTACGTAGGTCTCAGCATCACGAGGAACAGAAAAGAGAAAACGTTGCAGATAGACCAGCGACGGTACATACAGAGGAAGCTCAAGGAATATGCTTTCCACAGTTGTGCCCCGCTGTCCGTACCGGCAGATCCCCACGCTCCGACAACTTTCATGACAGCACAAGATGAGGGCGGTGACTCAAGCTTCCCATATGCAGAGATAGTTGGAAGTCTCCACTTTGCGAGCCAAGGTAGTCGGATCGACATCACGTATGCGACAGGACAAGCATCGAAGTTCACACGCGACCCCAGACACAGCCATGTTTCTGCAGTCAAGCGAATTCTGAAGTATCTCCGAGGAGCGCCAGATCTACGCATCACCTACTCGGGGAGCTGCCAACCCAACGTTCTTCACGGCTACTGCGATGCGGACTATGCAGGAGATATGGATGATCGGAAATCCCGGTCTGGTTTTGTTCTCACCTTGAACGGCGGACCTATAGCGTGGGGCAGTAGGAAGCAAGGCTGCACAGCCGCCTCAACCACCGAGGCTGAGTACGTGGCCGCACACCTTGCCTCGCAGGAAATAGTATGGATGCGTCAGCTTCTTCTCGACCTTGGATATCCACAGGAGGGACCGACACTCCTCCGAAGTGATAATCAGGCAGCTATCAGACTTGTGAGGAATCCCGAATTCCATAAGCGTACAAAGCATGTTGACATTAAGTATCATGTGATCAGAGACCACTTTCAGCAGAAGCGCATCACAGTTACCTACGTTCCAACAGCAGACAACATCGCAGATCTGCTTACCAAACCCTTGCCGCGAGATAAGTTCCAGCGACTCACAGGCTTACTTGGACTTACAGCCTCTCCATGCGACTCCGTTACAACCTGTGGCAGCGGCTGAGCTCCAGGTAACTGACACCTAGCCTATTGTGAGTGGGAGTATTGTAGTAAATACACAATAGGCTAAACACTCCGCAGCAATACGTAGATTCTAGCCGTTTCACACGTAGAGCTAGCTGGCCATGGCTGTTCCCACCAGCATTCAAGTTCAACTTAGTATCATCATTATAGAGATTCCCGCCTAGTTAGAGCTGTGATGCCTTTTAGTACCAGCACCCTTGTCTGTGTGAGCTCTCTCTCTCTGATCTGCGTACGCTATCGCCGTATGGTGTGCAAGATCCGTCGTCAGTGTTAGTGGGAGCAAGTTGTGTCGTAGTTCACGAAGCTGTGTACACTGAGTGATACTATTTAATTGAAGCTCTTGGAATTCTCTGATTGCACTTGTGTACTGTGAGCCTTGTACCAGTTTGTGTCAGTAAATTAAATTCTTTTCTTTAAGTCTTATGATCAAGAATTGTAGCTAGGTTGTAACACGGGACATTGTCTATTTTGCGTGGCTTCAATAGGCTTGGTTGCAAGCTAAGTGCAGGATTGATTTATCTCACTGCTTCTCCTCAATGGAAATCGACCCATTCCAAAATACGAATTTGACCAATTCCATAAAAGGACCCAGTTCGTTTCCTCTTAACCAAGGAGACCTCTGCGTCTCCTCTGTTCCCCCCTCCCCCCCCCCCAAAATAAAAATATCAAATTCAAAAAAATAAAATCATCAATTTATTTAGGAATAATATCGAAGGATTGGTACATATGGAAGAGGCAATTGCAGGAATACAGATCATCAAAGACAGTGACTAGATGGTGGCTTTATGATTGGGAGTTACGACACAAGTCTTGTCTGGCCAAGTTTGTGGAGGTTATTGAACGTGGATTATCGGAGTCGGAGCGCTGCCAACGTGTGTATGAATCTAATGTGTTCGGAGCCAGAATAATTAAAATACTTGTTAAGGGCACATACCGTCTGGGCTGTCAGAAGGACTGTCTCTGTATAACATATACATACACACATTTAAGTACATGTATGTGTATACATGTATATTCCATTAGAAACAAGGCCCCTAAAAAAGATGTGTCAATGATAACAGTGTGGCTGTGTAGTATCATATACCTACGTTTACGTTTGGATTCTGGAAGGTCACACTACGAAGAATTCCGAGTGCAGTTAACCTCATATTGATTAAAATGGCCACTTCACGTTAAAATGGCCGCTTGATATACTGTGACTGCACCAAAAGGTAAAAATGCCAAAGTGGAATAATGTTATGGTGAATACAATATGTGACATTGAAATAAATTTATTAAGAATTACAAACATTAAATTTATGAATTTAAAGAAATCAGATAAAAAGAAAAGAAAGTAGGTTCAAGAAAGAAAGGGTTCTTTTAATGATAAAGAAATGTCAATAAAGATAAAGAAATATCAATAAAGATAAAGAAATGTCAATAAAGATAAATAAATGTTGATAAAGATAAAGAAATGTCGATAAAGATAAAGAAATGGACTTCCATAAAGATTACTTTCTACTTACTTTATACATGGACGAGTACGCTTTTTATGTCGCTTTTATAAGCCTTTTAGTTATCTTTTATATGCCTATTATATGCCTTTTATATGCTTCTTAAACACCCTTTATACGTCGTTTATGGGCTAAGGCATGAACTCAATAATTTTGTTATGATTTAGGTTCCGGTCATGCTGCGTATGAGTCAAATTTTACTAGATGTAGTTGTAACTTTGGCACAACATGGAAGGTTCACTTAACTTTCTAAGAAGACCATTCATGCTTTAGAATTCCTCATTCTTTAGGGGTACTCCTAAACCTAGAATTGAGTATCATGTGTCAATAAGAGATGGTCGTCGTTCACATGCAATACGAAGCTCTAGCTTCTTCCATGGTCTCTCCAAAAATTACATCTTCAATATTTATCTTTGCCAAGACTGAAGACCTCTCTTCCGGCATCACTTAGGGTTCAATTGTATGTGGATTTAGTGTGTCAAAGATTCTCTAAGAATGTCGAAGCTATGTTCCATGGTTGATTATTTTACTTGTGGGTTTCCTAAGCTCAAGCATGGATGCTTTGGTTTTGGTTATTTAGATGCCCCTCGCATTTAGAAATGTGAATCGTGAATTGTTTAGTCGCTGAGATGCTAAATTGCTGTTGGCATTGTAGCCGCTCCCAAACCCGGGTGAGGTATGTTTTAATGAGAATGGCCACAATTGTCTGTTGTGCCATGTGCATGTTAACCTATTTATCAAGGTGCTTTCTTTCAAAGCATTCATTTTAAAAGCATTCTTTCAAATCTCCTGAAATCAAAGTTATCATGGTGAAACTATAACTCAGACGAAGATTGAACTGCATTTGACAATCTCAAATTTTCAGCTAGCTTCAGTTCTTGGAAATAGCTAACTATCTCGAAATGATTCGAATATTCATGAAGCAATGCACAGTACATCGCTCATAGACCTAACCGATTGCCTTCACAAAACTCGGCTCTTTTCCTCTTTAATAATTCAGACAATTCTGCACTCGGTACATGTTTGGGCAACGTGGATTGAAACGGTTGGACTGAAACACAATGCTCAAACTTGGAATACCAAACACTTGGTAAAGAATTGGTGCTCATATAAGCGATACATAGCTTGTTGTGCATTTATTTACAAGAGGGTTCTGATTGAATGAACTTCCTCTCTGAAGATATACGGGAAGTGGAGATCATCTTCTACATGAATGTACCGGATAAGTATTCAAGCCACAGTAAAGCAAATCTAATCAGACTCACAAGGACAAGCATTCAATAGTTTTGAATTCCACATCGACTCATTGATGACCGATGGATTGGCCTTTCTGTAATCAGCTTCCATGATATATTCTGAGTCCAACACTATTAACACCCTTGGACCTCCATGATATATTTTGAGAGAAAATTACCTCAACAACTGTGGCCCCTTATTAGAAATGTTCAACTCGATTTCAACATCAGCGGTGTGGTTCAAAAAATGCTACCCTCTATTCCTCAATCTAAAAGATTCTCAAATGAGTAGCAGCACAAAAATAATGACTGCATGCACCTAGAGTCGATGAGGTGCCCTTTTCTGCGCAAAGAACGAGCTGTCACATTTTGGAGCAGAAGAAGAAATTCTGGTCATTGGAAGAGGCCAAAGTAAATGAAGTGTCCAGGTTTGTTTCACCACTAACCCTAAGTCATTTTAAAATACTGAAATGAGAATAAACATACACTGAAAATACAACTTATAACAAGCATAGGTAGGTGTAAATTCAGTTTATCGATAGTTTCTTGACCTTCATTTGTAGAATCATTGCGTAAGGACTGTGATTGTGAAAATAGTTGGAATGCTGTCCTGTAGAATCATTTGATCAATGTTGATGACAGATGTTGGGAATGGACAGGCAGGATGTGACCCCGGCTGCTGTAAGAGCCTGCAAATACGCCATCCGCTCAAACTCTATTCCTGCGTTTCGGACTGATACGTCCTACATATTATTTAACATTTTGGAGGATTCTGATTAGGTTCTAGCTGCAACTACCTTTTCAGCACATTATCAACAGAGACGCTTTCACGTTGACCACTCTATCTTATAATTTACTCAATCCCACCAATTTCAAAGTGTCATAAGCCATATGTAAATCCCTGTTTCTGTGCTTTCTAGTGTGAGCAATCACCAAATGAAATTGAGGGTGAAGTTGGGAATTCCCCACTCTGTGCAGAAGGATTTGGACATTGAAAAAGTGAAGGCCGTCTTCCCATAGTAAGTCATGGGTACAGCTTATTTGATAGGAAAACATGCACAAGGCGTCTTTAATAAGAAATTCGAGAGCCTTATGGAATATTAAACGAGAGAATCTGTTAAACACTTTATACGAAGCAAATTCATAGGAGTCCTTGAACATCACCACAAACTCGCAACGACATCAAACAACGTGAAAAAGGAAGTTCAGACATTTCTACAGAAGGCTTGAGTAGTCTTAGACTTCTTGACATTTGCATTTGAGGCGATGGTCCACTGTGCCCCGCTAGGAAGCTCTTGCAACTGTGGCAAAAAGCTGCGGCAAATTGTAAGACTTCAGTGCTTCAGAGCTAGCAAGAGATTTTGACTTACATCACCCAATTTACAAACATAACGTAACTGATGTGGATAACAACATACCTCATTAGATTTTCCATTCTGATGAGGTCTACGATCAACCACCGTACTCGTCATCCTGCTTGTAACCGACACCAGAAATTCGACACTTAGTTCAACCTCCGTCAAGAAACCGCTTCGACCACTTGAACACAGCCGCCTTCGCTCGCAGCCTTTGACAAGAAAAAATTAAAAAAGACAACATATAACTCCACCACCGCCTTGCAGCCGGTTCTCACTGCCGCCCAAATCAAAGACTAAGGTAGAAGTACCTATAATTAATAACTTAAGCATTTGGGCATAGCTGCACTTGTGTTATGAAAGGGGAGTTATTTATGTTGATAGAAACATAAGGTTCCGGAAGACTGAGAATTTCTCCGAATTAATTGAGTAAAATTCGAATTACTAAAAATGTTTTTGAGATAAAGTGCATCACACCCCATAACCGATATGTAGGTTCACCTATGACGGACAACAACAAGAGTAGTGAACAAACATAAGACTATCTAATTCCAATATAGTCACAGACGCATTCTATTGGAGGATGCATTCTGAATCTACTATTCATCAATTATCAGCTACTGGTTTTCCATTGTTGTGTAACAAAGAAGCCTACTTATCTGTGATGGGGGCATTATTGGTTATGGGTACTTCTACCTTAACTAACCTATCTCTGTCTAACCAGTTAGCAAGCTTCAGCTCCGTTCCTTACCTCTCATACTCATGCCTTCTAAACCTTACCTAGCACACACCTAACCCACCCAAGCAAAGATGCTCCTAACTCCACAGTCACACACACACAATTCAGAGCCATCCGGTGCTTATCCATTTTGGAACAAAAAATTAAATTAAATAAAATAGAAAAATAAAAATAGGTAATGAAAAAATAAGAATGAGAAAATGAAGTAAAGGAAAAACAATAACACTTGTAGTATTGAAAGTTTTAGCAATAGCACTTGGAGGCACTAAGTGAGGGTTTAAAATTGAGAATAGGTGTAACGTGAACAAATCACTCAAATAAGGTCACCATCCAACTTTAGGTGCATATAACAATTCAATACCTAATATTACATAATATATGATTTAATTTTGAATGGATATTTTTAAAATTACAATATTAATTTTGTAATGGTGTCATTTGCACTCTGAAGCATGTGATCACTGAAAAGAAGCAATCACAATGCAAATTGATTGTGAAGATGATGGCTCCTAATCTGAAAGCTTTGGGGAAAGTAATCTATTCTGTTTCTATGCATAATATGGACATTATATCACCAACTATCTTAGAAAAACTCTGTGAATAAGGTTTAGGGTTTAACTAAATAAAGATGTAAATCCAAGTATGAAACTATCTATAATGAACTATCTAGAATGAACTATCTATAATGAACTATCAAACATCGGTACAATACATTATGGCTAATCCCTCACTAAAAGTAGTCCTAGCCACTAATGTTAACAATATGCCTTATTTTGGCTTCTTGTCTCTATTCTTTACTATGTTCTTCGGGAGCACAATGTGTGCTTCTTTAATGGTGTTGATGATTGGAATCTGCGGTTTCACAATTACATAGCACGGAAAAGGTTCAGATCAAATCATGTTTGGGAAATAGGTAATGAAAGCAATTATAATAAGTCAAAGAAATTAGGCTTACCCGCAAATGTTGAATCAGCGTCCTCAGCAAAAGCATCGCGAGGAGAATCTGAAGAATCAGTTTGAGAAAGAAGAGGTTGATCACCCTCGGGGATTGTCAATGTAGAGGCCAGTCTTAACATCTTCAAGGAAAAAGATTCAAGAGATTATAATCTTCACAAGCGTATGAAAACATGTTGTTGTGTCAAACTTTGCCAACCATTAGGACTTCAGACATTAACAAACTCTACACCGGTTGCAATTTAGATGACTACTGAGTTTAGGGACTTACCATAAAGAGACCGGCCATGGTGGATGTTGCCAACCTTTTCTTGAATCTTGATTATGTTTTCATCTAAATTATAGTCATGAAGTTCTAGGCAACGTTTAATATAGCAATTCCAAATTTTGTTACTCTTGATAGTGGACATGATTGACTAATAGACCCGCGAAAATATTTATATCTTACCTTTCTATCATCGTGTATTTGTATTGAGATAGCTGCTCTCACTACATTGGAGTCACTGAGAGATGTACGGATTACATGATTGTGATCGTCAGACCTTTTAACCTGGATAAGAGACAGACATTTTCAAATAAGAGTAGTAATCATTTTCAAAATTGGCCAAAGATTTCATTAAGTACAAAAAAACAATTACATCAGTATGTGGAGTTTACATCCTATAAGGCACTTTTTCGTGGATTTATGATCCCATATAAATCCAAATATACGTAAAGAAGTTCTTCAATTTCCTACATCCTTGTATATACCTCTTTGTATATACTATCCAAGACTGTAAGGATAATATTCAGGGTTCTGTAAGAAGTTAAATACTACCGAAGGAGAATATGGTTTCTCCAAAAAAAAAGATATTCTGAAAATCAAAATTTTCGAGAACATCAACACTTTCGAGAACGTCAAAACTTTTCAGAATGTCAAAACTTTCGAGAAAGTCAAAACTTCTATCACCGTGTAATACACTTAAAGTATAGATTTCGAAAGTATGAAGATAATGTATGAGATGGACATTATCAAGTAGAATCAACCGAGATGATAAACAACAAACTGGACTCGCCAATATCTTGCTATCTCAGGAACTACGATCTGCACTCTCCAACTAGTTCATATTCCAGGGGCTGTCGAGGGTTCGCCAATTGCAATATCCACCTGGTCGGATGTGTCGTTGCCATCTACTGTGACAATTACCTGTTTAGAAGAAACAGGTATCAGCAACGGGCGAAGCTACATACCGTGTGTAGCATCAAACTGACTCAGTAGCAAAGGGTCTGGGGTGCAGGGGACAAGGTCGGGATCCACTCTAGAAATGGGACTCACCAGGGTGTCGGGAACTGGGACGATGGGTGTAGCTGGTGTAGGAGTGGGCAATGGCAAGCGAAGTGGAGAACCAGCGTTCGACACTCCCGACTGGATCTCGGAGAGGTTTCCAGGCCTAGTGGATGGATCTGGAATAGGGAGTTGCACTCGGCCAGCCGCAATATCTGCATACAACTTGGCAACCATGGCTTCGTTCTGAGCTTTCATTTCTTCCTGTACAGCTTTGAGCTTCTTGTTGACACGCTCGTCTAGCTCACGATCCAGCTCTGCCTTCCTCTTCCTCATCCATTGCTCCTCAATGAGCTCAGTCTTCATGACAACCCTAGCTTCCTCTTCTAGCGGTGTGTGAAACGAGAAAGAAGCTCCAGCACTACCTGGCCCTGAAGATGTCGGAACATGTGATGAGGGCTCTGGTTCTGGCACACGCTCCGGCTTCCTCGGTTCGGGAGTTGGCATGTTCACGTGCGTATTCCCAACCCGATCCACGGGTCTAACACCCGCTTTAGGCCAGATGCAATTGTACCTCCATAGCAGCCTGCCACGAGTGAGGTCGTCGTCCTCCTCAGAATCAGTGTCACTTCTTAGGATAATCCGTGGCGGTGCAGGCCTCGAAAACTTCTGTACGAACTCCTCCTCCTCCTTTGCCAAAGCCTCCTTCTCGGCCTCCTTTTGCGCTGCCTTTCTCTTCAACTCGGCCTCCCTCGCGGTTTTCCATGCCCTTTCTGCCCTGCGTGCATCATCGCAGTCGGACACATGCGTAGTATCCAAGCACTCCGGGGTTGAACTCACCGCGCAGTCGGTAGCAACGAGCGTCTCCACCTGAAGCGCTGGTGCGTTCTTGTCTGCGGCTTTCCTATTGTTCCCCACCTCAGCCTGCAACTGCGCATCCTTCTTCCCCACGCTCCCGATCTCCCCTAAGTCCATAGATTCCTCCTCACGGCCGTGGTGGTAAACATCCTGAGTTGCGCGTGCTTCTCCACCCTCCGTCGGTGCCGTTACCTGCGCACGTCCCGAAAGGAACAAATTGTCATGCTCGGGTGGTTCGCGGACGCCAGGAGCGGTCTGAGTCCCTGCGCCAACGTCCGCGACACGGTGTTGAACTTTAGCAGATGCAGCGTGGCTCGTGAGTGGTGGCTCGCCACGTGATCCACTTCCCGATTGCGCAGGTGCCATCTTACGCGCCACAACAACGATGTCGGGCTCATCCTCCTCCCAAGGTTTCTGGGAACTCTCTCCTTCAACAAAGTGCACCTGAGAAGGCCCAGCTTGAGTTTGCGTTCCGTCCACTAAGTCTCCGTGGTCGACGTCAAGCTCCACCTGCGATTGCATCGAGGGAAGCTTGTACGTGAGCGGAGAGCGCAGAGCGGAGAGCGGTGAGCGCAGATTTGGAGAGCGGAGAGCACAGAATGGGGGACAGAACCTAAAAATAGCAACTTTTTTACTAAAAATACATTATAAAATTAGAAGATCCGAATATTCTTAGTGTATTTTTGGAAAAATACTAATTTTAGTAATTTTATTGACCCTATAACCGTGGAATAATTACAGTGTTTTCATTGAAATTGTAGTTCGTTTTCTCTTTTTTTTGATGATTAATTTTTTAACGTGCACCAATTACTATGCTCCAGCTCCTTCTAACTAGTTTAGGCATACATTAATTCCCTTTATCTCCTCAAATTTATATGCAAAATACCGCATAAAATGTATTGGTATTAAAGCTCTTAAGAGGGATAAAGTAACATTTAATATCGTAACAATTTCTTAACATTGTTAGAAATCATCCGCCATGGTCTACATGGTTTATTTCTTTTATTCTTCATATTAACTTCCATTACTCTATCTATCTTTCCTTTCCTTTAATTCTCTTTCATTTTCTTTTCTCTTTCATTTTATTCTCTCTTTCATTTTATTTTTCCTTTCATTTTATTTTCTAGTTCCTTTTATTTTCTCTTTCATTTTATTCTCTCTTTCATTTATTTTTTCTTTCATTTTATTTTCCTTTTCATTTTATTCTCTCTTTCATTTTCTTGTCTCCTTCATGATAATTTCTCTTTCATTTTATTTTCCTCTTCATTTTATTTTCTCTTACATTTTATTTTGTCTTTCATTTTATTCTCTCTTTCATTTTATTTTCTCTTTCATTTTATTTTGTCTTTCATTTTATTCTCTCTTTCATTTTATTGTCTCATTCATTTTATTTTCTCATTCATTTTATTTTCTCATTCATTTTATTTTCTCTTTCATTGTATTTTGTCTTTCATTTTATTTTCTCTTCCATTTTCTTAGTCGCCTTCATATTATTTTCAACCTTAATATTTATTTTTGCTTTTTTTCCTTTTAGCTTTTATAATTTTTTTAAATTTTTTTTTTTTATGTTTTAATTTTAAAAGCTAAATGACTTCTGCTCAACCCTCATCCTTTTCCATTCAGTTGAGGAAGATGCAACTTTCAAATGAATGAATATCCGATTTTCAAGGGCGCCAAGCATCTCCTTCAGGGATATTTAAGATAAGAGTAGGGAATGTCTCAGCCTCTTTTGTGTTGGTGTTTTGTGAAGCTCTTTTCCGTAGTGCGGGACAACAGCTATGGAAGACGTCAGAGATATTGTTGTTTCACTTGCTGACGATGTTTGTCCATTTCAACCATATGTTGAGGTGGACGACGAAGAAGAGGTGATGGGCAACAGCCAAGGGCGTCCTTCGACAAGGGATGTTGACGTACAACCGGATGTAAGAGCTGACCCTCCACGTTCAGAAAATTCGGATGATATCAGAGTGCTAGAGAAGGACGCAGATGTGCCTTTGCAACCACATGCCTACTCGAAGGTTGGAAAGATCCCAAGGGGAACCTATTCCAGGGAATCAGTTAATCGGAGGCGGGGAGGTGGGCCATTGCTGAAACGATCATTCCAAGGACATTTGCCAAGTGTGGGAACGAAAGTGAATGCGAATGTAGTTTCTCCTGTAGTACAGTCAGCGGCTGGCAGTCCTGCTGATAGTGTAGTGGGCAACCCTAAACGTGTTAGGTTCGAAGATTAGGACATCTAATAACAAGTATATGTTTGCCTTAATAAAGGGTACATGTCAGGGGATACGAGGTATATAGTGCACTTCTTCAAGATACAATGTATTGAAATAGAATGCAATCAATGTGAACGCCAAAGCCTTTAATATAATGAAAAAGTCAATACAGCTACTCAATAGCTGACTTAGTATATGGTATATTACTAAAATCATTCACTACTTGACAAATGGCCATTGTGGAAATGGAAGTTCTAAAGTAGGAGGGCTACCTACTTCTTCGCCAAGGGGTGACGCAAGATTCCACCCTCTAAGAGTAGCTTGACCTCGTTGAAGCTGAAGGTAGGCGCATGGATGAAAAGCTCCGCTTCGGGATCACGGTTGCAGACCTTCAAGAATATGTAGTATAGGTGCTTACAATACGTGAACTGAGTCTTCCCACGGAACGTAGTCATTGTCTTCTTGAATGCTGGGCAAGTGCAACCAGGGTAAGAACTGATGGTAATCTGGTACCGTGTGATGTGTGGAGCGACGCCGGAATCCAGCCCAATGATGCAACCGTGGCCCGGCTCAGGTATCATGGTGATGGAACGGAGGCGCGCTTTAAGAGATTCGGAGGAGCCCATGGAGAGTCGCTGCGCTTGATTCGGACGAGTGGCAGTGCGCTTCACCATCTTGCCGTCTCTCTTGCCTGGGTAGCGGTCAGCGTCTGCAGGGACTGGCACTGAGCTGAGATTTGCAGGAGGCGGGGCTGAGGAGAAGAGGCGTCTTGGGGAGACCGGTTTCTTCTGCGGAAGTTGAAAGCCCGCTGCTTCGAGGGCAAGAATCTCAGTAAGTTTTAGGTTAGTACCTAGTTTCACTGGCCACACCTCTGGAATGGAGGGGAATTCCTGGTCCTTTGAGTAGTGTGCTACCCACTTGCGCTTAGAGCCTTTCACGCAACGCTCAATATCGTCGGAGCAGAAGAAGAACTCAGTCTTCTCCACTAGGTTCCTGCGATAGTTAGTCCAGAGCCCAGTGTAGGTCGGTGCAGCTGTGCAATGGGGCCCCCTGACGATTCTCTCAGTGCACTTCTTCTTCGTTTCAGCTCTTTGGGCCCAGCAGCACTTCGCAGAAAGTTTGTGAAGTCTCGAAATGTGCCACTCCTTCACGTCCACCTTGGTTTCTTCAACCGCGTTGACATGGCGAATGCCGCCCTTGTTCACAGGTGAAGGTAAAGGGGAATCAACTTCCAGGGCAGGAGGTTGCGTACATTGTACCTCGGTGTCGTGTTCGGAGTCGTCTTCCACAATGACGGGCATCTGCATAGGGCGAGCCCTGACGGCACGTCTTGGGCCTCTTGGGCGTGAGAAGTTGGTCTTATCCGGGCGATGAGACTCTTCGTCAGCTCCGATAAGGACGTCGGCTTTTCGCTTCTGTGAACCGAAGACTTCCGCTCCTGGCATGATAGGCTGACGGGTGCAGAACTCATCCGCGCCTGGCATGTCGAGCATGGGCTTGTCAAGCAGTGTAGGATTTCCCCATTTCTTCGCGTTGCGTTCAGCCATCCGAAGCCTGAGTTCCTTCTTGGATGGTCCTGTTCCGCCGACGTCACCTTTGAGGAACTGGTAGTAGTTGACGACCTGTAGAAATGCCCGAACGAAATCGTCCACGGTAGCAACGTACAGGTCGTTCCCGTTGTTTCCTGAAGCTTGGAGCCACTTGTTGTGAACTGTTTCGGCGAGGTTACAGGTAGGCATCTCTGTAAGTTCTTCTTTTGTGAATTTCTGCAGGTTTGACAGTAGGTGCCGTTAGATTCACGGATTAGAGTTTTGTAGGTTAGGGCTAGGAAACCAGTATGAAAAACATAAAAACAGAGTGCAGAGATCGTACCTCGGTCATGAATCCCCCCCACTGGCGGAAGCGGTGGTGCCAGAATGACAGCCACTGATCGAGTTTGATGAGCCCGCTCTCGCCAACGACCCCGGTGGATGCCCACCATGCTCGCAACGCGTGGTACAGAGTTTCCGCCTCTGCCATGCTGGTCGCATTCTTGTACTGAGTGCACATCTTCTTGTGCTGTTCCCAGAGTTCTTCGGGGAAGTGCTTCTGCGTATACGCCACCATGTTCTGAGTCCAGTGGAACAAGCACGACCTCTCCCGGTCCTCCATTGGGTCTTCTTTGTTGCCATTGCCGTAAAGGATTCGCACTGCATTCCAATTCGCCTGTGCGTTATCCGCCATGAACCCCTTGAAGTTCGGCGCTGCAACGCCATTGATCTCCATAACCAGGTTCAGGTTTTTCCAGAAGACGAGCTGGGCGTCCGTGTCCTCGGACTGCATGTCGCAAGTGGCGATTGTCATCACGCGGCAGTAGGTGGCGTCGTACACATGGCACGCCATCGTCGACCAGTCTTTGACGCGTTTGACATGGTCGAACATGATCCATGCGTTCTCCAAATCGCCACCAGCTTGCATACGGCTGACCAAGTCGACACCACTGCCCGGCCCGACCTCCGACATCTTGAAGACAAAGACTTTGTCACGCATAGATCCCTGACCAGGAAACCTATTCTCCTGGACATACGCCCAGAGACTGTTACCACGGAGCTTGGTGATACCGTCCATGATTCCGTACCTTACGAATTTTTTGAAGGTGGCGACTTTGTTGCGGATGTTGGGCGACGCCATGTCTTTGCAACGATCCAGAACAGGAACCAGCTCCTCCATCGTCAGTTTCCTCGGTGGTGCATCCTCGGGCTGTAGAAGGTAGCTCCCGATGAGGAGTTTGCTCGCCTCCAGGACAACGGCGCTCTTCGTTGCTTTGTTGTTCATCTCTACCTGCTCTTCTATTAAGCTACTAATCTCTGCTTTAGAGTCTCTGTAGTCTCCTACTTTCACTGGATGATGATGTGTTCCTATGTGAATACACGCTCTAGTCTGATTCGGTTTGCCCACAACGTAATAAATCTTAGCCTCGCATGTAGCTACACATGATGGAGGTTCTTTACATACCTTGCACACTAGCGTGGAGTCAGATGGAGGAGGCTGGTCCATGACAAAAGCTTGCAGGGTACAGCCTTCGAACTCAGTCTCGTTGACCTCGAAGATCTTGGGAACACGCTTGAGAAAGTCACACTCCTGGTTGCTGCACCGGAGCCATCCGACGCAGGTGGAACTTCGAAAAGAGAGTCCGAAGTCGTTTTTGATGTTTGTTGTGATGGTCTTGGTCCACAAGTGTCCGTCGTATCGTTTGTCCATTCCCTGCATAGACTTGGCGGCGAGCTTAGAGGAACCTGCAGCAGCTGGGGGCAACTCAAAAAGAACCGGACCATCAAACTTCGCAGGCAAGTACTCAACTCTCTCGTGTCTAATAGTGGAATAGTCTATCTTCTTCAAAATGTTTTTGGACCCACGCGTCTTAGCAATCTCTTTAAGGAGCGGAACAATGCTAACTGTGACCTGGGACAATGAAGGAGACACATTGGAAGGAGGAGCATCTGCATGGACCTTAGGCACCAACTTCACGGGACTGACTTCGTCATCAGAAGAGAGAGATATGACGGTCGGAGGAGGTTTCTCTACATCTGATGTCTCGGTACCAGGCTCGACTTTGACTTTGACATCACGAGGTAAGGGAGTCTGAATTGTGCAAGTAGAAGAGCGACGGGGGGTGAGGATCTCAGTGGATGCAGCCATAAGAGAATCAGTAAGACCATAGACTCTATAGGATCCAGGGAGGAGTCTCCACTGCAACATGTTGTTCTCATCTCTCACTGAAGGTTGCCCGAGGGTGTGGGTAACCTCGGCAGTAACGTCATCAAAGATCTCCTCCTCTATACTAATGGAATCCTCTCGAAAATGGAATCTGAGACTGAGGCGAAGAGAGGACACCGTAGCTAGACCATCGTCATCTACGCGAAACCTAAGAGGGATGCCCATGCCTTGGGCGTACAGACAGACCATCCCCATATTCGCCGGCAACTCAGAGATACTAGAGGAAGAACGGAGAAGAGTGAGTGTACTACCCAAGCTGTATCGCGAGAGCAAAGTGAGAGGAATGATGCATCGCTGTTGATCATTTTATTCAAATTGGAATGTCCATGTGGACGACTAGGTAATGATTCATTCTGCTACGTAACGAATGTATGATTAAAGAGAGACGGCGCTAACTGATTGGAATGTGCTTTTTGCAGGCCCATAAATATGTGGTTAGATTTTCAGAATATTGCTTTAAGTGTTTAAATCGTGGAGCAGATTCTATTTTTTATGGGGTGTGATTGGATTAAAAAGAGCCGTCTTTTCCTTCTGCATTTAACACAATACATATATAGAATTTGAATTAATCATATTCATGCATTAGTTATATATGTATAGGACTAATGCACGCATATGATTTATTCAAATTCTATATTTTTTGCAGTGTTAGGGTTCCTCAATTTTCATAATAGATTGCTGAACAGAAAGACTGTGAGTGAGATTAGAGTGAGCTGTCACTTGCATCCATATTTAATACAAGTATTCCTGTGCTTAATTCAAATCTTTTAATGTTTTGTGGACTTGGTTTATTCTCTTCAAATATAGATTGATCTCATCAGCTTTATTTCAAAATGCATTTTATATATAGTTTTCATTAATTTAAGTAGGTTTAGAATATGGGAAGTATTTAGGGCTAAGTCAGAGGGACTGAAGGTTTGGGATACATAAGTTGGAGGGAAGTTAGGAGGAGAGCTATATTGTGAGGAGAGTTCTCTCGTGAGTTAGACATATGAAGGAGAGTGGAGGGTCAGCTCCCTCCACTTATGTCACTCCTAGTCGTAGAAGAAAACCAGGTGGTACAGATTTTACTAACAGGAGATCGAGGAAGAGGAGAGAATTACGTAGGAAGTCAAAGTCGAAAGGCAACCTTTTGAGTGCACCTCTAAAGGTTAGAGGAGCTGGGCTGCCGGTGGCAATTAAATTTTGTAGCATCCGTAAACTCATTCTAGAGTCCATAGTAGAGGCGGAAGAGGAGGTTTTAGAGGATACCGCAGTTGAGCATGAGGACCATGAAGTAATAAGTAGCGGAGAGAAACATCTGGAGATGACGGAAGAGCTAGGGTTCAATTGCAGTCCGACTTTGGAGACACCGCAACCTTCTTTCGGATTCAAGGAGTGTTCCACAAGAGGGACGCATTCTCAGTCGGGCGACCATTCTAACACGGATGTGGTAAGTTTCATAATCGATTCATTAGAATATGCTAAGTGTAAGTAATGTATTTTTTAGAATTACCTTCATTTATATGTAATGTCTTCGCATTCACATATTTTACTGTTTAGAGTACTGATGGCGCATCAAACCGAGTGGTGGTTTACAATACGAGATTCGATGTATCCATACTCGTCATAGTCTTACATATTTGTGCAGATTGGCGATTGGTTTAGGATTGAACAAGAGGTTGTAGAGGAAAAGACGCCAGAAGTGGATGCGGGCGAGGAGTCAGATCCTGAGACATTGATAAGACTGGCTCGTAGAGCGAGACGCGAAATTATGGAGGCGGGCGAAGGAGGGGAAGCTTTAGTTGCACTACGAGAGGGTCGAGGGGACCCGGGAAGCCCATCTAATATGAGTGTGGATGACAACCAATCGCAGGGTTGGATGGCGGGGCCCGTAGAAGACATTGAGTGTGAAGAGGTCGTGAATGTGGATAGAGGCCGTGGTCGACGGAGAGGTGCAGGTGCTCGTGGGAGAGGGAGAGGACTAACTCGTGGGAGGAGTACCTGTGAGGCAGCATCCACTCTCGCATCCGCGGCAACTGACCGTGGGGAGGAAGAGATGGAGAGGGAGCATGGACCTGAGCGTGGGGAGGTAGAGATTGAGAGCCAGGGCGGGGAATCCGATCGAGCACCGGCCACTGACGAGGTAAGAGTTACGGGTTTTGTTGATGATTTTATGTGGGAGGCCGCGTGATTGGTACTTGGGGATTGAATGTGAGTAGCAGATAGATCCGCATTGTGTGAGGTTGAAGGTGCGGAAGACCCTGCTGTCACTGCTGCAAGTGAGTAGCTCGGAGTTGCGATTCCGATGCCAGACGCAGCCGCGACCCAATAGGTCGAAGTTGCGAACCATCTAGCTGCAGATGCAGTGAATACCGAGATAGGGGTTTGGACCCACATTGCAGCCTTGGCCGCATTGAGAGAGATTGGGGTTTCGGAGGTGACAGCAGCCATGGCCGCATGGACAGAAGTTGGGGCTGCGGAGGCAGTTGCCCCACGCAACCAGAGGGAGGCCGCGGAGGAGAACCCCCTTGCGGAGGCCATGGCCGCAGGCAGTCAGCTCGAGGCCGCGAAGGAGATGCCCCTTGCCGAGGGGCATTCTGTGAAGAATGCCTCCAAGGAGGTGGGGGCGGATTGCGGGAGTGGGGCTGCGGAGGCAGTTGCCCCACGCAACCAGAGGGAGGCCGCGGCGGAGAACCCCCTTGCGGAGGCCATGGCCGCAGGCAGTCAGCTCGAGGCCGCGAAGGAGATGCCCCATGCCGAGGGGCATTCTGTGAAGAATGCCTCCAAGGAGGTGGGGGCGGATTGCGGGAGTGGGGCTGCGGAGGCAGTTGCCCCACGCAACCAGAGGGAGGCCGCGGAGGAGAACCCCCTTGCGGTGGCCATGGCCGCAGGCAGTCAGCTCGAGGCCGCGAAGGAGATGCCCCATGCCGAGGGGCATTCTGTGAAGAATGCCTCCAAGGAGGTGGGGGCGGATTGCGGGAGTGGGGCTGCGGAGGCAGTTGCCCCACGCAACCAGAGGGAGGCCGCGGAGGAGAACCCCCTTGCGGAGGCCATGGCCGCAGGCAGTCAGCTCGAGGCCGCGAAGGAGATGCCCCATGCCGAGGGGCATTCTGTGAAGAATGCCTCCAAGGAGGTGGGGGCGGATTGCGGGAGTGGGGCTGCGGAGGCAGTTGCCCCACGCAACCAGAGGGAGGCCGCGGAGGAGAACCCCCTTGCGGTGGCCATGGCCGCAGGCAGTCAGCTCGAGGCCGCGAAGGAGATGCCCCATGCCGAGGGGCATTCTGTGAAGAATGCCTCCAAGGAGGTGGGGGCGGATTGCGGGAGTGGGGCTGCGGAGGCAGTTGCCCCACGCAACCAGAGGGAGGCCGCGGAGGAGAACCCCCTTGCGGAGGCCATGGCCGCAGGCAGTCAGCTCGAGGCAGCGAAGGAGATGCCCCTTGCCGAGGGGCATTCTGTGAAGAATGCCTCCAAGGAGGTGGGGGCGGATTGCAAGAGTGGGGCTGCGGAGGCAGTTGCCCCACGCAACCAGAGGGAGGCCGCGGAGGAGAACCCCCTTGCAGAGGCCATGGCCGCAGGCAGTCAGCTCGAGGCCGCGAAGGAGATGCCCCATGCCGAGGGGCATTCTGTGAAGAATGCCTCCAAGGAGGTGGGGGCGGATTGCGGGAGTGGGGCTGCGGAGGCAGTTGCCCCACGCAACCAGAGGGAGGCCGCGGAGGAGAACCCCCTTGCGGAGGCCATGGCCGCAGGCAGTCAGCTCGAGGCCGCGAAGGAGATGCCCCTTGCCGAGGGGCATTCTGTGAAGAATGCCTCCAAGGAGGTGGGGGCGGATTGCGGGAGTGGGGCTGCGGAGGCAGTTGCCCCACGCAACCAGAGGGAGGCCGCGGAGGAGAACCCCCTTGCGGTGGCCATGGCCGCAGGCAGTCAGCTCGAGGCCGCGAAGGAGATGCCCCTTGCCGAGGGGCATTCTGTGACGAATGCCTCCAAGGAGGTGGGGGCGGATTGCAAGAGTGGGGCTGCGGAGGCAGTTGCCCCACGCAACCAGAGGGAGGCCGCGGAGGAGAACCCCCTTGCAGAGGCCATGGCCGCAGGCAGTCAGCTCGAGGCCGCGAAGGAGATGCCCCTTGCCGAGGGGCATTCTGTGAAGAATGCCTCCAAGGAGGTGGGGGCGGATTGCGGGAGTGGGGCTGCGGAGGCAGTTGCCCCACGCAACCAGAGGGAGGCCGCGGAGGAGAACCCCCTTGCGGTGGCCATGGCCGCAGGCAGTCAGCTCGAGGCCGCGAAGGAGATGCCCCTTGCCGAGGGGCATTCTGTGACGAATGCCTCCAAGGAGGTGGGGGCGGATTGCAAGAGTGGGGCTGCGGAGGCAGTTGCCCCACGCAACCAGAGGGAGGCCGCGGAGGAGAACCCCCTTGCAGAGGCCATGGCCGCAGGCAGTCAGCTCGAGGCCGCGAAGGAGATGCCCCTTGCCGAGGGGCATTCTGTGAAGAATGCCTCCAAGGAGGTGGGGGCGGATTGCGGGAGTGGGGCTGCGGAGGCAGTTGCCCCACGCAACCAGAGGGAGGCCGCGGAGGAGAACCCCCTTGCGGTGGCCATGGCCGCAGGCAGTCAGCTCGAGGCCGCGAAGGAGATGCCCCTTGCCGAGGGGCATTCTGTGACGAATGCCTCCAAGGAGGTGGGGGCGGATTGCAAGAGTGGGGCTGCGGAGGCAGTTGCCCCACGCAACCAGAGGGAGGCCGCGGAGGAGAACCCCCTTGCAGAGGCCATGGCCGCAGGCAGTCAGCTCGAGGCCGCGAAGGAGATGCCCCATGCCGAGGGGCATTCTGTGAAGAATGCCTCCAAGGAGGTGGGGGCGGATTGCGGGAGTGGGGCTGCGGAGGCTGTGGCCGCAAGCAATCAGATGGAGGTTGTGGAGGAGACGCTTCTTGTGGAGTGGCATTCTGTGACGAATGCCTCCAATGAGAAGGGGGCAGCTGCTTAAGAATAATTTGATTGGATTTTAACTCTTGTTTTTAATTGTCCAATCATGTATTCATTTCAATTCTTATTATTTGTATACTTTATGTGTTGTAGGAGTTCACGGATCAACTCACTGCGACTGAAGCTGATGGCCCTACCCCTGCAGAAACAGAGGTAAATTAATCTTATTTGCCTTCTGTTTTGAATATCGCATAGTACATTAACCCTCCAAAAGTGTTCATTTCATTTTGTAAATCTATAATTTGACACTGTCTTGTTTCTCTGCCTCTAGGTATTCTCAGATGCACCCTTGTCCATCAGTTCCCCGATCTCAGTTATCAATCTTTCCGATCTCTCGGATTCATTTGATCAGCCCCATTTATGTAGGTGTGATTTAGGAAACCCTGTAGACTTAGGTAGTGGACCTCCAGAGGTCCACTCTCCTCAGTACATGCCTACCTCTCCTGTCTATGAGCCTACATCCCCAGGCTACATGCCCACTTCTCCTCGGCTTGGTACCCCGCCGATGTCTCCACCTTCTCCTTCCTCTCCTATTAGAGTGAGGAGGCCAGCCCATGTTGTCTTCGCCCTCCCGGCGATACTACCATGCCCTGTCCAACAGACCAGGCGTTTTTGGAGGAGGCGCCGTCATTGGAACTGTAGACAGGCTAGGGAGTATTATAGCCGTGCTCCACGTACATAGTTGCGTATGTACACCTTTCTACTGATGACGATTGGTATCAGTACATGAAACTATTGTTCTATTCTTTTTCATAATTGCATTACTTGTTTTTATCCTTATCTTTGAATCAATTTTGAAAATGTAGTACTTCTTGCAGGTTACTCAGACACAGGATATAGTGCCAGCGCCATCTTGTCCTCCTGATTTGACGAATGTAGTGGACAGTGAATTGGAACATCGGGTACAACACAAGCAAGACTCCAACGGCGTCATCAATAAGCTCCGAATACTTCCAAAGACAAAGTCGCGTATCCAAGTTCCCCTTTGTAGGATGCTCTCAATGGCAAGAGTGCGACCTGTAGGAGAAATGGGAGTTCAACATTTGGAGCATGAGTTTGTCAAAGGCTATAGAGATGGAGACCGTGTCATGTACATTTCCATCTACAACCACGAAGAGAAGACAGCCGATGTCACTGAGGAGATCAAGGCTGACTGGAGCCCGTGTTGGCAAAAAGTTAATGATGCTTTTGAAGATGAGCTCTTGGCCGACCCGGATTGGAAGGAGTTCTCTGGGAAGATGTTCTATGTCTGGGAAGGTAACCATCGCCTTGCCGCATGGTACAGACATATCAACAAGCATCACAGCGACGATCCAGCGTGGCACATCTCTGTGCATTGCATTGTTCTTGACCCTCGCGGTCATGTTGGAAACCTTCTTCATGCCATGCATGACATTAATTGGTAAGAATTAACTCTCTCTACTTTGTCTACACCTCTTGAACGCCGATTGAACTTGTACTTTACGCTTATTATTAACTTACGTCTATTTGTACAGGTCAACGGAAAATGATCACGTGAAGAGTAATATTCCGGCAAAACTTTATCGTATTCGCTCCTTTGGTGTGATGAAATTGGAGGAATTCAAGGATCTGCTTTCACCACAGGAGTATGCTTTAGCATTGAATCACAAACCAGCTACTCCATCCTGGTTTACATTGCCAACAAAAGTATTCATCGCTTTTCTTTATCGGGTAAGCACTCATTCCTCCCCCCCCGACGCTTCCATTCGGCAATTGATTTACGGTGCTTCATATAGTTCCTCTAACATTGCTTTGTGTTCCAGCGAGAAATTGTGGTAGCTTCTGACGAAGCTGCCAGAATCTACAAGGAGAAAACACCCATTGAAGAACAAACCGCGACTGGTATTTGGGATGCCATGAATGCGGCTTCAAACAACATGGTGGAATCGATTAAGAGGAAGGACTTCACCAAGTACTTGGCAATTGCAAATCCCAAGAATGGAGACGACTTCCTCAACGAGGTGAGACCCTCATCGTGCCTGAGTTCACTATTTTGTATCACAACAACATTTACGTATTCTTTTTTTCTAAAACTCCTGTACTTATTGCAGATTAATCGGCATTTCAGTGACTTCTCAAAACCTGAGATGTCACTTGATAAGCTCCAGAAGATTGTTCCAGCGGCCGTTGAGGCCAAGTACAAGGCTCGTTGGTTGAGGTGGTGGAACTCATCTCTGAGTTCCCGATTGTCTTACAGATTTCCACCACTTGAATTCAAGGATACCGAATTTGACCCATGGTTGAATAAGGCCTCATTCTGGGCTGGGGTACAATTTCTTAAAAAACCTTTCCCATTACATTACGCATTACTCTCTTCGTCGATTCTTTCTCATTGCTAATTAATTGAATTCTGAATTACAGTTGGAGGAAGCCGTTATTAACACATTCGAGGACATATGCAAGACGGAGAACATCGTTATCAATTGGAAGGCCTTTCCGGAAGTACAAGAGCCGGGCGATTTTGTGGAGAGTTCACGTATTCTCTTGTGGGACAAGGCCTTCCCTACGTTCATTGGAAAATCGGCAGATAAGCCCTTCGACAAGAAGTCCATTTTTGCTAAATTTCCTGGAACCGCTCAGGTTGTCAAGCGGGTTACTTACCGGTACGATACATTCCTTTTAATCAGATTCAAATTCCATAACGAGGTCTCTTTATCTCTTTGATACTAACCTTCTACATATTGGTTTACATAGATACTTCAAGCGAGAGCTTCTTCTGAAGGGGGCAATCAAGGTTCAGCAGCTCCCCAACTACTTCCTTGCTTGGACGGAGAAAACCTCGGACCAGTGTATCTATTCTCCCCAACAGTTGAAAAGGTACAAAGCTCCTCACTTGCTTGAAGGATGCTGGTATCTTGATTGCTCTCGTGGTTTCACGATTGACTCAGAGGTAGACGTCAAGACTCTACACGATGGGGGTGAGGTTGTGGTGGAGGACTCCGTGGATGATGCAGAAGGTCGTGAAGGAGAGCAGGATCAGTCTTCTGCTCCACCACCGAAGAGAGGGAGAGGAAGGCGACTGAAATCTCTGCGTTCTCGGTCGGAGGCATCACAGCAAACTGGTGCGGAGTCTTCCGCGCCAGCTGAGAAGGCACCAGAGCCGTCTCCGGGTGTTGTCGTTACCAACCCTTCTCCAGCTTCTTCGCCGGCTCCTTCATCGATTAGTGCTTCGGAGATCACCAGAGGTCTCCTTCAGCAGAGGAAGGCCAAACTATATCCTCAAACAACTTCTTCCGCTGGAGCTTTGATTTCCACACATGTTTCCGTCTTCAACTCATCTGTGGATTCCATGTTACGGCGAAATAGGAGACAGGAGAGAAAAGGTGGCGACCCGGATTGGATCAAGACTCAAGACTTCATTCGCAAGGTTTGTTCCTATATTTTGACATTTAATGGATTCTGCCACCTCTACTCGCTATGTAGTTACTAACTCTGCTTTCTTGTTTCCTCAAGTTTGGAGCAGGCCGCGAAAACATTGTTGGGGACCGGTGCAAACAAGAGGACCATCTGGGAGTCGATTTGATCATTGCCGACATCCCTGAGAATCTTCCCGTCCCATCCGTTTCCGTTCCCCCCACGAGTATTCCGCCTTGGAACTCTCGCTACAAGGATTATTTGTACGACATCTTCCATTTTGCAGATGATTTCCTGCAGAAAGATGGTGCCATCTGCCTCATCTACAACACTGATCAGAAGCTGGCTAAGGATATCGAGGAAGAAGCTGCTAATGGTGGATACGTGCTGTTCAAGGACTGGTGGGGTGTCAATGTTCTCGGCCTGACTTCTCCTACGAACCCCGAGAACTTGGTACTTTTCCTGAACATGCCCTTCTCTTCGCTTACTGATAACCCTTCCGCTTCATTTTACTCACTGGTTTTGCTTGACTGCAGACTATGCGATTCTGGATTCGCGTCTACGTTCGTAGTGGCAGTACTTTCTCCTTCCAGACGAAGAAGGAAGACCTGATACATGGGCTCCTCAACATTACCGAGAGTGATGCCATTTTCAACTTGACCGATGTGGATTCGCAGCTCATGAATGGGGAGGTGCCGTGGAGAGGCCCAAGGGAGAAATCCATCGAGATGATGCAGGGCATACTTGAGGAGCTGTCGAAGCCCGGCGACATAGTTGTTGATTGGAATGCTGGGACAGGTAACTCTTCATGCATATCTTTGCTGAATTATTCTTCTCGTTTTTACCACAGTTTCTCATTCTTTGTATCTCTCCGAGTTTCAGGAGCCTCCATCAAGGCTGCCCAGGCTACTGGTCGCCACATTCT
This sequence comes from Ceratodon purpureus, assembly GCA_014871385.1. Classification (NCBI taxonomy): domain Eukaryota; kingdom Viridiplantae; phylum Streptophyta; class Bryopsida; order Pseudoditrichales; family Ditrichaceae; genus Ceratodon; species Ceratodon purpureus. The sequence goes on from CM026423.1 coordinate 5,359,486, forward strand.
CGCTTTTGAGGAGGACGAAGCCATATTCAACGCCCTTCTCAAACCATCCGCCATGGGCCCTCCTAAACATCCAAGGCCGGCAGCAACAGACGAAGCGCCTCCAAAGAGACCAAGACCTGATAAGTGGTGTAAGTCTTCTATTCTTTGTTCAAATTATCCATGCGTTACTTGTCTTTGCAGCTCTACGTACTCGATGTAACCACAGTCGGTTCTCTATTGCAGAGTAGTTTCAGCAACACCTCCACGTGGGCCAACATCAGTGTCCACTCCATCCTGGCGTCTTCATTCCAGCCCGATTCAGCCTTTCATACTTCCGGACTACGCAGAGGACTTAGCACAGGCGTTTCAATCTGGAGCCCTTACATATGTTCCTAGTCGGCCAACTACTTTTGATCCCAGGGCCCTTCTATTCGTCGATGACGAGGCGGTAGAAGGAGATTCAGAGTCATCTAGTTCTGAGAGTGAAAGTAGCGACTGTAGCATGTTCTGAGTTTGAAGGAGGCTTCGGTCTATTGTTGTTTTCATTTGCTTGATTTGATTTGATTTAATTGGAGTTCATTGCGTAATCCTTCGTCTACTCTACTACCCTGAATCTATACTTGTTACGATTCTCATTCCAAATCGTCTCCTCCTATGTAGAGGACGGAATGTCACACCGTAATGCTCAAAATATAATATGAAGAATGAAATGTTACAAAAGAAATGCTCAAAATTGAAATTGCGCTGTAACTTATATTCTAACCATTCAAAATCCCACATTTCCTAACCATGTTACATATTCTTGACTTGGTGTACATCTTGGTTTCTGCTACTCCATTATTCTACACGAACTCAGAAATATTCCACGAACTTTTAAGACCATCTCTTTTAGTTGGTTTCGAGTTGTCTTATTCCTAAATCCTAAGGATTGTCTTCGAACACCCCGCTATACTTCACAGTACTAATCCTTCGGAGGATATACAGTCCAACTCTTGTCCATATTCAAACCAGCAAGTTTCGCCATCCGATATGATCACTTCGGGCAGCTGAACAACTGGATTCTCATCGACGTTCGATAGCAAGGGATACGGGATTAGGGACAACTCCATAATACGGAGAAGCTCATTGGTACAAAGCACTGTCCAACGCCATTCACCTTCACCAACATGGAGGCTTCCGATGTGCCTAAACGGTGGCAGGTCCATGCCTCGTTCCCTGGCGCGCTCCACCTCCAGCAGCCACGGCCGCAGCTCCTCATAACTCGCCGGGGCCTTTGGGGGCAAACCTACAGCCGCTCTCGTCCTCCTGGATCTCGCATTACCACCTTCGGCATCGCGCAACACACTAAATTGTTGTAGTCTTAAAACGTTCCACGCAAGCCTACAAATTGACCCCCCCAAACTCCATCCGCTACCTTCGCATACAGCACATAATGCCCAAGGACTGTATGACTATCCTAATACGCCACCTAGACAAGCTCAAGAAACCAAGAGTGACCTCCT